>SKCR01023771.1:0-356877 GCA_019454045.1 Zanthoxylum bungeanum
GAGTCAAGTCTTTCTTTTAGTTCGGGGTCGGGTTACGTCCCACCGAGTCGGTTTCTTTGGACTGGGGATGTAACATCCCCCAAGTGCCAAGTCTTTCTTTTAGCTCGGGGTCGGGTTACGTCCCACCGAGTCGGCTTCTTTGGACTGGGGATGTAACATTCCCCCAGTTCCAAGTCTTTCTTTCAGCTCGGGGTCGGGTTACGTCCCACCGAGTCGGCTTCTTTGGACTGGGGATGTAACATTCCCCCAGAGTCAAGTCTTTCTTTTAGTTCGGGGTCGGGTTACGTCCCACCGAGTCGGTTTCTTTGGACTGGGGATGTAACATCCCCCCAGTGCCAAGTCTTTCTTTTAGCTCGGGGTCGGGTTACGTCCCACCGAGTCGGCTTCTTTGGACTGGGGATGTAACATTCCCCCAGTGCCAAGTCTTTCTTTCAGCTCGGGGTCGGGTTACGTCCCACCGAGTCGGCTTCTTAGACTGGGGATGTAACATTCTCCTCGTTCTTTTGGTGGCCAAGGTCTTCTTTGTTGGGTGGGGATGTACATTCCCCAAGTGCCAAGTCTTTCTTCATCTCGGGGTCGGGTTACGTCCCACCGAGTCGGCTTTTTGACTGGGGATGTAACATTCCCTCAGAGCCAAGTCTTTCTTTCAGCTCGGGGTCGGGTTACGTCCCACCGAGTCGGCTTCTTTGGACTGGGGATGTAACATTCCCCCAGTGCCAAGTCTTTCTTTCAGCTCGGGGTCGGGTTACGTCCCACCGAGTCGGCTTCTTTAGACTGGGGATGTAACATTCCCCCAGTGCCAAGTCTTTCTTTCATCTCGGGGTCGGGTTACGTCCCACCGAGTCGGCTTCTTTTGACTGGGGATGTAACATTCCCTCAGAGCCAAGTCTTTCTTTCAGCTCGGGGTCGGGTTACGTCCCACCGAGTCAGCTTCTTTGGACTGGGGATGAAATATTCCCCCAGAGTCGTCTTCTTTCAGCTCGGGGTCGGGTTACGTCCCACCTAGTCGGCTCTATTGGTCTGGGGAGAGGACATTCCCCCAGAGCCAAATGCTCTATTCAGCTCGGGGTCGGGTTACGTCCCACCAAGTCGATCGTCATCAGCATAAGGGCAAAACATTTTCTCCACGAGTAGATATCGGGATCCTCGTTGACTGAGCACATGAAGGTGGCAGGAAAGACCAGATCTGCAGCCAATGTATTTTTCTTTGCGGTTCCTGGAGTGACCACCGACGGATTCATCGGCACACCATCTTTTTTTATAGTTCCCGGCATCAACTCGCAAACTCGTTGTTACCGAGAACTAGGGGATAGATGTTGATGGTGTTTTTAAGCACTATGATATTTAAGGAGTACGAAAAGGGTAAAAAGGTAATTCCTTTCTCAGTCGAGATCATTAAATACCGACCCGACCACATGAGTTAGGGGCCGAGCACTTAAGATCGTTAACCCGACCACTTAAAGATTGGATGACCGGGCAATTATCAGGTCGACAACAGCACTCTCAGTACAAAAAACTATTGTGACCGACCTCATGAAGACCGACCATATAGCGAGGCGTGCTCCTGAAGATAACACTCTATCCTTGTGGATAAGATGACAAGTTATCCTATTTTCATGAGGAAAACTGGTGAGTTAATATCCTAATAGGATAAATGAAGTAAATGTAGTTTTGATTAGGAATCCTTATGGGAAAAGGGAACAGTTTTGACTAGGAATCCTTATGGGAAACTAAATTGTTTCAACTAGGAAATTCTTGTACAAATAGGAATATGATTTCTACACTATTATAAATAGAAGGGTAGAGTGTGCATAAGGGAAGGAAGTAAAAAGTTGAGAGGAAGTTGGGAGTCAGAAGTTGAGATCAGAATCATCAAACTCTGACTTGTAAACACAAGAGATATCAGAGAAGCATATCTCAGTAATAAAAGTATCATTCTTTTTGTGCCCGTGGACGTAGGTCGGACCAAGATCCGCCGAACCACGTTAAATCTCCTTGTCGATTGGCGTATTATTTGTCTTTTGCTAAGTTTGCTTTTGGTCCCCCATAACCAAACAAATTCACTATTGAGGGAGGATTGTCTCGGGAGTAATATTCTCATATTGCCCTGAGACCAAAATCAGCCGTCAACAGTTTGTAAAGTAATTTAATCTATATATGTTCTTAACAATAAGTGATAGGGTTTATATTATTACCATTTATTACTAGGATACTTTCTAGTATATTTAGTATTTTAGCATGTGTGCAACTAAGAGTGGTAATGGACCGGGCTCGGGTGTCTGCCCGGCATGGTTCGGGCCCGGACTTTATCCGGTCCGTTTTAAAAAAAATTAAAATTAAAATTAAGAACATATAAATACAAAATAGAGGTCATTTGTTTCAAGATAATTCACAAATACATTAAAAATTTAGTCTATAAACTAATAATTCAAATGCTACAAAGTACAAATAATAAATAAAAAATTAAAAAAATTTAGTCCGGGCTAAATATGCTGAGCCCAAATCGGGCTCTAAAACTCGGTCCGGCCCGAGATTTTTTAATCCCAGACCGATTCGGTTTGGACTGATCCCGGACTTTTCTGTCATCCTTATGTGCAACACATAGTAATATAATTATAATAAATATTTTAGCAAGCTAAGTGCATATAAGGGAGATTAAATAACTAGCTAGCTTGTTTTTATTTTTATTTATTTATTTATTTTTGCATAATAAGATACTTCCTCAATAAATAAATCAAGTTAATAAGATAAAATGGATTCTTTACGGAAGAAATCTATTTTCTCATCAACTAGGGTTTGCGGTATAATTCATCTCTTGTAGAAAATGTGGAGTTTCACATATAGAAGAGGTGGAAGACTCACGCGGAAAGCCAGAATCCTCATAGCTTATAGTCGTATCCAGAATCCGCCCTGATAGGCAGCATAAGCCACCACTTAGGATCTCCATTTATTGATGAAATTTCGAGGCACTAATTTAATTATTTAATTATTTTTCCTTGTTATATCTTTTTGTTTTGTATTTTTTTTTTTTTTTAAAAAGTACAAGCCCAACTCGTCTAATATATTTAGCCATCCTTCATTATTTACCATTTTAGTAACCAAAACCAAAATATGATACAAAAATTTAAGATCATGATTCATTTCAAGCGCGAAAAATTTTAGAGGTCTCAAATCCTTTTAAATAATGTTATTAATTAATAACTTTGATGTAATTTAGGGCCTCGGTTTGAAGAACTCGTTTAGGACCACTCAAATCTCATGATCACCCATGGTCGTATCTCTCATGATAAGATAGTATTCATGCCTTCTTTATATATGTCTAGGGTTGGTAATGAGCTAGGACGGGATGAGATTTTTCAATCTCGATCATGTCATGTTTACGAAACTGAGAAAAAAATTATCTCAGTCTTGTCCTGTTATATTTTTCGGGACAAAAAATCTTATTGGTCTAGCTCGTATCCTGTAAAATCCCATCCCATATCGTTAAATTTCATCATGTCCTGCTAAATCTCATTTTTAAACGAGACATTAAAATATCTCTCAAATCCCATCCCAAACAAGACGGGACAGGAAAATTATCATCTCTATATATGTCTATTATTTATAAACTCTTTTATATATGTTTTGTTTAGAAGATGAGTTATTTGATGTGCTGGGTTTCGACGTAAAATGATTTCTATAAGTAAAATATTTTCAATGAAAATCATTCTAGAAAGGAAAGTGTTTTTCAATGTTTGACTATCGCCTGAAAATATTTTTTGGAAAATATTTTCTGATGTTTGGCCCGTTGTAAGAGCGAAACGGGGTTTACCGCTATGCCTATGATGTCGGCGACTACGACAATGTTGGGCTCGCAGCCCGTAAAGAGTATGGATAGCCCATGAGGGATTAACTGGAAAATAAAGGAATCCTAACCTAGTATAAGACACTGAAAAAATTTAAGGTCGCACCACACCCCTCGCAAGGTCTGACCTTAAACCCATTTGGGTTCGAAATGGTCTTTACTAATGACAGTATAATATTCAGGTTCAAAAGAAGTATCACAATATCTTATAATGCATTAACATATGGAATCAATTTATATAATATGCAACGATGCATTAAATAATAAAGGTAGAAAATATACAAATATGTGTACAGGCTTAAGAATCATCAAAGCAGTAGTAAAGCAAGCAAATTAGAGCATATATATAGCTGGACTGGATTCGTAGAAGCCTGGCTGAACATGATCATAGTCGGTCGAATATTCTATTGGATTTGAAATATCCGGCCAGATTTACATGAAGTCTGGCTAGACGTGAAGCGTGGACCAGAAAGGATGAAAACTCAGAGTCACACACACATGAAAATAATGACAAATGTGACAATGGTATAATAACAATAATGTTATTAAAACAAGAACAATGAAACACTATTGTGATAGTAAGCAATAATAAAACCACAAACAAATGAAATAAATGTGTGTTTGGCCTAACTTCGGGGAAGTCTAGCTGAACTTTATTCATATCATCAATGTCCATCCATACTTATATGAAGTCTAGACGATTATGCAGAAACATAAATATAGAAAAAGAAATATAACAAAGAATTATAATTATAAACAGCTCAGTCGTAAACGAATGACTATAAAAGTGATGATATAACTCATATCTCGCCGGCTTAACTTCATGGAAGTCTGGCCAGACATTCCTTTGTGAAACTGATGTCCGGCCAGACTTATCGCAAGTTTGGTCGGATATTGATCATAAAACAGGAACATAAAAAGCAGATACAATAACAATGATAGAACAACAATGAAAGCAACAAGATAATGATTAAACCAGAATAAGACAAACATCTCACCGGTCTGGCTTCGAGAAACCTGGTCAGATATCGCTTGGATGTCCAGCTAGATATATAGCAAGTCCGCTCTGACATTTCATGTGTGACCACATACAGAAACATGCATCAAAATTAAAACAACATCAAACAATAAAGACTAATCATGCAAAACCAGCCTTTTGTATAATCATTTTCCAGTGGTACGTGGAGTTGTATACTGAGTGTATATCATATTACCCTCCATTCGGAATCGGCTATGAAATTTACATATGGATTTCCACCCTATATACCAATGGGGAGTCATATATGACATACATGTGTTTACTTATGTATGTTCGGCCAGAGTGGGTCAAATATGATCGGACATACTGTGTCAGAACAGTATTTTGAAAAGAATAGAAATATGTGTCATCAGGTTCTTAGGTTGTACCTTAAGTATGTTTGGCTCATAAGACGCCTTTGAAAACTGGTTAGCTTGCTAAGTCGCGTGCTGGAAGAGTATGAACTTCATGGATTCTCTCAGCTCTCTATTTTACTCTTGGTGTTTTGTTCTCTCACTATTTTCAACTTATATAGTTCTCATTGTTTTCTCCATTTTTACTCATTTCTCTCATTCTTTTTGTTGCTCCTCTTTTGTTAACTCTCACTGGCTTTTTATAAGCATTAGGATTGACATGATAATAAAATTATTAATAATAAAAATAAATCCTGAAATAAATCACCTCAGTAGTTTGGTTTAATCCAATTACTTTACTAGATAACTGCAGCTCGATACATGTCTGACCAGATATAGGATTTCAAATGTATATTCGGCCGGCTGATAGAGCTATGGCCGAACATAGGTGATGCTCGATCAGCTGTTTATGTTTGAGAGAGGTATGGCTGGACATAGGTGATGTTCGGTCGGGATTTGACTGATTTCTGAATTCCTTGGATTTTTTTCCCTTACGGCGTTTAACTCTGCAACTTTCCAAACTTTCAAATGGTGTTCTTGTACGAAACTCATCATCAGGCTATGCGTAAAAATGCAATATCTACACCTGTCAAATATTTTTTCAAAAAATATTTTCTTGTGTTTAGAAATAGATATATCAAAAAGGTTTAGGTCCCGCACGTATTCCTTATCCTGAAAAACCGGGTCCATAAATACCCAGGTCTACAAAATATTTAAGACTCAGATTGTAAAATTTCACATCCAAACGGATCCAGATATGAATATTTTCAAAAGCGAGTCCGACCAAAATCGGCATATAGTCGGAAGACCTGAGTCTGCAAAATAATTTCCTAGATCTGGATTTCTAGATACGTTCTAATATACCTGAATTTGGATCCACGCGAAACAAGATTTTTGGGACACGGTCTAAAATTTTATTAATTTTATACAAATATAATTAAAAAATTATTAAAAATCGATTTCTGAATCTTATATGGATTACCCAACACTGGTAAGAATATATCTGAATTCGGATCCATATGGGTCCGAATTTTCGGGACCCAGATCCATAATTTTATTAATTTAATATAGATATAATTGAAAAAAAAATTGGGATATGGATCCAATCCGAGTATATCAGAATCCACGTGATTCTAGAATTTCAGGATCTAGATCCATAATTTTATTAATTTTATAAAAATACAATTGAAAAATATAAATAAAAAAAATTCGGATTTCTCGACCTGGTCAGGGTATACCCGGATCCGGATCCACGCGAGTCCGAAATTTCATGACCTTAATCCATAATTTTATTAATTTCAAACAAATATAATTGAAAAAGATTAAAAAAAAAAAATCCAGCTGGGTACACCCAAATCCGGATCCATATGGGTCCGAAATTCCAGGACTTATGTTCATAAGTTTATTAATTTCATACAAATATAAATGAAAAAGATTAAAAAAAAAATCTGATTTCTGGATCCGGTCCGGTATACCCTGATCTTGATCCATACTAATCCAGAATTTCGAGACTCAAGTCTATAATTTTATTAGTTTTATACAAATATAATTAAAAAAATTAAAAAAAATTGAATTTCTGGATCAGAATTCACGCGAGTTCGAAATTCGGGAACCCAAGTTCATAATTTTAATTAATTTCATATAAATATAATTGAAAAATGATTAAAAAATCTGAATTTGTGGATCTGATCTGGTATACCCGGATCTGAAATTTCGAGACCTGAACCCATAATTTTATACCAATATAATTGAGAAAAATAAAAAAAAAAATGGATTTTCGGATCTAATCTGGATATACCAGAATATGGATTGAATATGCCCGCATTCCGAAAATTATTTTACTGCTAAACAAACAGATACTAAGATGTTTCCACAAGTGGCGGTAATTATGAGAATGAGTTTTAAATTGTGTAAGATTCAGTAGGTCGTAATCTTTTAATTATTTAATTTTGGGGAGTGAGCTCATGGATGTATAGTGGAAAATTGATAATTTAAAAAACGTTGTGATTTTGTCTAATTTCAGGTGAAAATGTAATATTTTACCTATAATAATAAAAGTCTAAATATATTTGGTGAAATATACAAAAGGCAAATAATTTAACATTATATGGATTGAAAGGTCAAAAATTCACATCTTAAAATATGAAAAATAATACAAGTGTACCAGTTTAATTAAGTGTACCTGGCAATCTGATTATGATAAAAAAAAAAAAAATATAAATATTTCCGAGTATTGATCATGGAAAGAACAGAATTGTCTTTTGACTAGGGAAGCCCAATATTTATGAAAAAGCAAAAGCATATATATATTTTTGGAATTTGGGTGGTCTTAAGTCTTAACGAGTCATTAAAAATGTGACCTTAAATTATGTAAAATTATTGATTAATAACTGTATTTAAAATGATTTGGGACTTAGTCAACAAATTTCCCTTGAGTTTTTCTCTTAACTAGGGACCCTAAACCACAATCTACGATATCTATTCCTCAAAACAGGCTTTGATTCCCTATAAGATTAGGTGCTTTCAAGCTTGAGCTCTTTCAACAACTTTGGCCATAACCCCAAAGACCAAAGTACTTTAAAAAAATAATAATTCTAGGGGGTATTTTTTTTTTTATGACCTTCTAGTTACATTTCTGCTTCAAATAATGATATATTTTACTCTCCCCAAAATATACAACAATTTGAAATATGAATTGACTAAAAAAATATTCCCTATAAATGTTCTTAAAAAAAAAAGGGAGGAGGGCTTTGGTTTTGGGTTGTGAATTGTTTGTTTTACTTGAAAGACAAAGTAATAAAGTATCTTTTATTTGGAAGATGATTATGCATGGCAAATTTGGCAATGGTCCTGTGTATTCAACCGTTGGGAAAGGAAAAAGAGAAACGGTAAAGGAAATTAGAAGGGAAAATAAAAATAAAAGAAAAGAGTGAAGAAAAGAAAAAAAGAATGATTCTAAAGCTTTGTAATAAATCAAGGTTTTGATTTAGAAATTTTACTATTTTAGTCATTAAAATTAAGGGATTGCCACCTTTACAGTTTTTAGATTTTATTAATATTCTTTATAATTTTATAATACTCTATGCCAATCCTTGATGTCAAAACTTAACTAAAAGTGGTTGTTTTGTGGTTGTGATCTTTAAGCTGAGTACTTAAATAAAAATGATAAATGTTGCAATTCTCTAATTACTGAAGAGTGTTTAATAAGGAAAAATGTTCTCTCTCTTTATATTCTCTAAGTTTTCTTTACACGAAATTTAATTGTTATAGATGATTTGAACTCTCAAATAAGCTCTTTATTTATAGTAAAATTCTCGCTCAATCAATCTTTGACAATAAAGAACAAAAATTGAGGGCAATGAAAAACAGCCGAATCCTTCAATAAAATGATAGCGAGATAAGTGGTCAAAATTAAAAATTGTAAAAAGAAAAAGTCAATCTTCCATTTAAATTACAAATATAATGATGTTACAATAAAAATCTGCCAAGATCTTATTGGGAGCTATATTGAGCCACAAGATGTATATTTGGATGGATTTACTTCCAAAAAAAAAAAAAAAATCTCACTTTATATTGTTGGATAATGTTAATTGTTGTTAATTGGAAATTATTAAGCAAATTATTTGATGTTGTTAAATAACAACAATTAGTAATAATTTCATGTTGGAAATTATTAAGTTAATTATTTGGTGTTGTTGAATAACAACAATTAGTAATATCAAATAATTAAGTAAACAACAAGAGTTGTTAATCAAATAATTAAGTAACAACAAGGTTGTTAAGTAACAACAATTAGTGAAATGTTAAATGGGGAACATATGGTGCACCCATGATGTTAACATTTTTGTAAGGGTTAGAAAATGTCATTATGCATCCTAATAATTTGATTAATAGTAATCAACATAGTGACTTGATTTCCCTCCTATAAATAAGACCATTTGCTTATTGAGTTAAGCAATCAATTAAGTTTGATTAAGAGGTCTCTACAAGCATAAAAGGTATGCAATTGTGTTGTGGTTAGTATAGATTTATTTCAATTAGCATGTAAATAAATCTAGGACTAGTAATACATGTATGGTTAGATCCTAAGAGGACAAACATGTAATATATTAGGGATTATGTTTCCTAACATTGGTATCAGAGCTTAAATGCATGTATTCTAGTTGGATTACACAAAAATTGCATGAACATGCATGAAAAATGTTGAAAATGTTCTGGTTTTTGTTTTTTCAAAAATGATTTTCTTCCAACTTTGGGCCGTAATAACTCTCTGTAGAAAATTGATAATCGCATGTTCAAATATGTTTTGAAAACTAGGTCATGAGATCTTCAATTTGGTATATCATTTGCTTAATTTGGATTAAAATTGAGAAAGATATGGACCCTAGAAGTTGGCTAGATGAATCTGTTTTTACCCAGAAAAACACTCCCAGAATAGCCGTACTACATGTCATCCGGTATTTAGGAAATAGGACGACAAGTCGTCCGAATAAGTGTACGACAAGTCGTACGTGAATAATGAGCTCAACCGACATGTCATCCGAATAGAAGATAGACGACAAGTCGTCTGCTTCTTTAACATAGAAACGACTTGTCATACGACTATCGAACAAGCGGACGACATGTCGTCTGCGCGTGTAACTTGGCCGAGGCTGGCCGGCGCGTGAGAGCGCGTGAGGGCGAGTGGGAGCCCGTGGCCGGCGCGTGGAAGCGCTTGGAGGCGCGTGAGACACTCCTTGGGCGCGTGTATGGCGCGTGGAAATCTGTGGGCCCGTGTTGGTCATGTCTGTATCGGTTTGCTTTGGTAATTCCGATCCGTCATGATTAAATGTCTATTCCTTTTGCATATTGTATTAATCGGCCATGATAAATTTGTTTTATCATATAAACTTTGTGTTTATGTAAATGAATATCTTTGTGATGTTTATTTTAGTTAATGTAACTTTGTGTTTCATTATATTGATTTTTCTTTGTATTTGTTGCAGAAAAATCATGCCGATCAGACAAAGAACTGCAAAAAGAGTTATGACATCCGCCCACAGTGAAAGATTGAAAGACATGTTGCTGGATTTGGATAAATATCGGATGAAAGAAGATGATGATATGATCTCGCATATAATCACCTTCAATAACATGTTACAAGAATCTATATGGGAGGGTAATTGGATAGGACAACCAAACAGACTGAGATACCTACGAAATACTCTCCCGGAAATATGGCAAAAAAGGCTTACTGATATTTGGAAATTAGTAACTCATACAGAAGAACTACGTGTTCAATACAACATAGCCATTGAGAGGTTAGCGATTGAGTATCTTCAATCTAAGGCAAATAATACCATTTTTCCTTGATGTCTCGGAAACGTTGCAAGGATCCGAAATTTGCAATAGGTTTTCCATGGTTGTCCAAGATCAATTACCAGTTACCGAAAGAATTTGAGGATTCTTATCCAAAGACTTTTATTCGTTGGAACACTAGAACTGGAAAAGTTTTAAGTGTTAGATATTAGTTTTTCTATGATAAAACTATGTTAATATTATGTGTGTAATTATCTGTTACTTCATGGCATGTAATTATTGTATTTATATGTATGAATGTTTCATGTTGATTTTGAATTTATGTAATTAAATCAATGATTGTCATGTACAATGGTCGCATGATTAAGATGTTCTAAGAATTTATGTAATTTTTAGAAAATGATTTTACATGATTGATTATGTTGATAATATTTTTACATTGGGTAATTGGATGATGATTGGACACATAGTGGCCTTTTGACTCCAACCCCATTGAAGAATTTTATTAAACATAATTCGTTTCATGATAAAATAAATAAAAGTATTAACAATTGTGCATGAATGTCTGTAGAAACTTTGTGTTTTTAATATGGCTTCCGCAACAAAGAACATTATTGCTGAACTCAACAAGGGTGAGAAACTGAATGGCGATAATTATGAAATTTGGAGCATGAAAATCCAATATGTGCTAGAAGAACAAGAGGTTCTTGAAACTTTGAAAATGAGCATGGATGAACCTGAACAGGGCACTACGGCCCAACACAGGCGAGACCGAGAGGCTTATGAGGCCTGGAAGAAAAAGAATTCCATTGCCCGCATTACGTTGCTGAGCAGTATGGATAATGACCTAATGAAAGAGTTCAGGAAATATGACATGGCTAAGGACATGTGGTCCACACTAGCTGAAAAGTTTGGTAGTACCTCAATAACCAAACTCAGGTCACTGACAATCAAGTTTGACACATACAAGAAACGTCCTGAGTTCACTATGTCAAAACACTTGAGGCAAATGTCAAACATGATTACTGAACTGGCAGATGCTGGACATGTTCTTACAGATGAACAGAAAGTCCAAGCGGTCATTCGTTCTCTTCCAAATAGCTGGGAGCATATGAAAATGCATTTGACCCACAATGAGAGCATCAAAACCTTTGATGATGCCAAACGTCACCTTGAATTAGAAAGCGACCGCCTTGCGGCTGCTAAGTCAAATGCTGAAGTGTATATGACAGAAACTAGCAAACCAGGGGGTTTCAAAAAGAAAAGAAAATTTCATGGTGGTGGGTTCCAGTTCGGAAAAGAACAAAATTCTTCTAAGCCAGAAAAGAAACAGAAAACCAATCAACATGGGAAAGGAAAACGTCCTACCAAAAAGAAAAACATGGCAAAGGTTAAATGTTTTAACTGTGGTAAGAAAGGTCATTTTGCTCGTGACTGCACTGAGCCTAAAAAGGTGAATACCTTTCGTGCATATTTAAATGAAATATGTGTTTCAAGTTCAATCTTTCTAACTGAATCTAATCCTTTGTGGACTGTAGACTCAGGAGCCACAGACCATGTAGCGAAGGATAGAGATGCCTTCGTGGAATTTCGGCGAATTTCACCTGGGGTGAAGTGGATATATGTTGGCAACAACTCACGGGTTGAAGTCAAAGGCATAGGAACATGCAAGTTAGTCATGCATGGTGGAAAAACTTTACTACTACATGATGTATTGTTTGCTCCACAAATTCGTCGAAATTTAGTCTCTGTGTTGGTTTTGGTTAATTTAGGTTTCAATTTGAACTTCCATAAATTTGGTGTTGATTTGTACTTAGGTACAATACACTATGGTTCTGGTTATTTTCTTGATGGTTTTATTGTATTGAATGTTGAGTGTTTCAATCAAAATTCCAGTTTTTCGTTTGTTACTTCAACTGTCAATAATGATGGTGATGTAATTGTGTGGCATGCTAGACTTGGCCACATTGGCCAACAAAGAATGAACAGATTAGCCAAAGAAGGCTTTCTGGGAAATATTGAGAAGGTAGAATTGTCAACCTGTGAATATTGTTGGCAGGAAAAACTGCGAGAAAACCATTTGGAAAAGGGACTAGAGCAGAATTTCCATTACAATTAATTCATTCAGATATCTGTGGTCCAATGAATGTCAGGGCAAGGCATGGAGCATCTTATTTCATCACATTTATAGATGATTTTACTCGCTTTGGTTATGTCTATTTGATTGCTCATAAATCCGAAGCATTAGAATGTTTCAAGAAATTTATGAATTTGACAGAAAATCAATTGGACAAGAAAATTAAAGCACTACGCACTGACCGTGGTCGTGAGTACTTATCTGATCAGTTCAGAGAATTATGTGATGAAAAAGGAATTAGTCGTCAGTTGACTACCTGCTACTCCTCAACAAAATGGTGTTGCGGAAAAGAAGAAATAGAACTCTTCTTGAGATGGTTAGGTCTATGATGGCACAAGCAAATTTGCCTATAACCTATTGGGGTGATGCATTATTAACTGCCACATATGTACTTAACCGAGTGCCATCTAAATCTGTGTCCACCACACCATATGAGTTATGGACAGGTCGTAAACCAGATATTCACTTTCTAAAACCTTGGGGTTGTGCGGCTTATGTTCATGTGCGTTCTCACGAACATGGAAAGTTAGGCCCAAGAGGAAAAAAGAGTATCTTCATAAGATATTCTGAACAATCAAAAGGTTATGTTTGCATAGGTGAACATGAAAGTGGAGGCGTGACAGAATTTGAATCACGAGATATCACATTTTTAGAAAATGATTTTCCTAAGCAGGGAGAGATAGGTCAAGATTTATCTCTATATGAAACTCAAGATCACATGGATCACATGATTGGTGAACACTCGGGTTTACCTAATTCAAGTGGGAGTGATGAGAGAAATTTGAGAAAACATGATGAATCTGTTTCACATGAATCTCAAAATGATGAATTAGTTTCACACGAGTCTCATTTACGTGATCCGAGTGAGGGAGTGATGTACATAATCCTAGTGGGGAGCAATGTGCACGATCCAAATGGGAATAATATCGAAAGTGAGGAATCAGTTCCACCACTAGAATCCCAATTGCGACGTAGTAATCGTATAGGCATTCCTCGACGTCGTTTCGATATCGAAGGAGAAACCTTTATGATTCTACCTCAAGATGATGAAGAACCTAGAAACATAAGAGAGGCTCTTCAGTGTCCTGCTAAGGAAAAATGGATGAAAGCAATGGAAGAAGAGATGGAGTCAATGAGGTCCAACCAAGTTTGGGAATTGGTTGATCTACCCAAAGGACGTAAAGCTGTTAAGAACAAATGGGTTCTTAAAATAAAGCGTAATGCCGATGGCAATATCGAAAGATATAAAGCACGACTTGTGGCAAAAGGGTATACGCAACAGGAAGGAATTGACTACGAAGAGACTTTTTCACCTGTTGTAAGGTTTACCTCAATTCGCTTGATTCTGGCTATAGTAGCAAGTATGGATCTAGAATTACATCAAATGGATGTAAAGACTGCTTTTCTCAATGGAGAACTTGATGAAGAAATCTACATGGAACAACCAGTAGGTTTCATAAAAGAAAATGAAAAGGAGAAAGTATGTAGACTTTTAAAGTCTATATATGGTCTCAAGCAATCGTCTAGACAATGGTATATACGATTCCACAATACAATCATTTCGAATGATTTCACAATGATAGATGAGGATCATTGTGTGTACACCAAGAGAGATAAAGATAAGTTCATTATCTTATCTTTGTACGTGGATGATATACTTATAGCCGGAAATGATAAGGAGTTTGTAAAACACATTAAAGAATGGTTATCATCTAACTTCGAGATGAAAGATATGGGTGAAGCTGCATATATTCTTGGGGTTAAGATCTCAAGAAATCGTTCAAAGAATTTATTATCTCTTTCACAGGAGTCATATATAAAGAAAATTCTTGAACGCTTCCAAATGCAGGCTTGCAAACCCATTGATACTCCTATCACGAAAACTGAAGCTTTAAGTCGTAGATTGTGTCCTGAAACTCCACAGGAAAAGGAACAAATGAAGAAAGTTCCTTATGCAAATGCAGTTGGAAGTTTAATGTACGCAATGTTGTGTACAAGACCTGATATCTGTTTCGCTGTTGGAATGGTAAGTAGATACCAATCCAATCCAGGACTAGCACATTGGAAAGCAGTTAAAAGAATATTTAGGTATCTGAGAGGGACAGCTGATTACTCATTGTGTTATCAAGGAAATGATCTGCAATTGAGAGGCTATACTGATGCTGACTGGGGAGGAGATTTAGATGAAAGAAAATCTACCTCCGGTTTTGTTTTCTTGCTAAACAATGGTGCCATTTCATGGAGCAGTAAGAAACAATCTTGTATAGCCTTATCCACAATGGAGGCTGAATTTGTGGCCTTTTCATCAGCAGTACAAGAGGCTGTGTGGTTGAAAAGGTTCTTGGATCATTTGGGTATGTCAAATGAAGCTTCTGGTCCAGTATTAGTTAACTGTGATAGTGAAGCAGCGATAGCCTACACAAAAGACCCAAAATTCCATTGTAAAACGAAACATATAGATACCAAATATAACTTTGTGAAAGACATAGTTGCACGAGAAGAGGTAAACATGAAGTACATTTCTACGCAAGAAATGGTAGCAGATCCATTGACCAAGCCTGTTCCTAGAGATGTCTTTGTTAGACATGTAAAAACTCAGGGATTGCGTAGATGTTAATGTGCTTACATATTATGATATGTTTTTCCCAAATAATGTTTACTAATGTTAATACTCATTGATATTTGTGTTCAATGCTTACATGTTATTATGTTGATACATGTTTAAACAAATATACTATTTGTTAGTATGAGAAGTATGTCGGACAAGTGAATGATTGGCCCTCTCACACGGGCAATCGCCTCCATTACTTTGTGTTAATGGGAGATGAGACAAATTTTTAAGCTAATTATCTGAGTGATAATTTAGAGAGCTCAAGCTTGAAAATTAAGTAATGTCGTTATGGGGTCACTTTCTCTGTGATATGACCTAAGGTGAATAAGTTCGTTTCACCTTACTTGTCTTAATGTCAGTTATGAGTTAGACATGTGTTTGTCTGAACTATAATCTGTACGGTATTTTATGAGACATGCGCTCCATGGGAAATGAGAGAATACCGTAGCACATGTTTTCATACCATGTGTACATTTGTGACTATTGAGGGTAATACAAGTAGAGATCTCAGTCTTGATATTGTGTGAGACCCTTGAGATTATTTCAATCTCACATTGTACCCTTTAGACTCTTGTCTGCTTCTTAAAACTTAGATTTGATGATCGCTATCTTGGAGTGTTGCTGAAAGATCATGAGAGATTCGATCTGAAAGAACATCTCTGGAAAAGCGAATTGAATCAAAGTTGAGAGATTCGAGAAATGAGAAAGATCATTATATGAGTAATATCACATTAGCTTGTATTCACTGGTCGACCAATTATGTTATTCTATGTGATCAAACATGATTGTGAATACAAAATAAATATTACATTCGAAAAGAGATCGAGAGAGATTTAATGTGATAAATGATCGAGGATACTGCATACATAATCCACTATGGTTCTATCCATTTTTCGAGCGGCTATATATTCCTAACAGATGTATAGCAAGTGAGCTCTCGAAGTATGCTGGTCGCACGGCACAATTGCAAAGTATGAATTATTCTTGTTGTAGAGTAATAAAAAAAATTGTTGATCCCATCATGTGTGAGTGGGAGATGTTGGATAATGTTAATTGTTGTTAATTGGAAATTATTAAGCAAATTATTTGATGTTGTTAAATAACAACAATTAGTAATAATTTCATGTTGGAAATTATTAAGTTAATTATTGGTGTTGTTGAATAACAACAATTAGTAATATCAAATAAGTAAGTAAACAACAAGAGTTGTTAATCAAATAATTAAGTAACAACAAGGGTTGTTAAGTAACAACAATTAGTGAAATGTTAAATGGGGAACATATGGTGCACCCATGATGTTAACATTTTTGTAAGGGTTAGAAAATGTCATTATGCATCCTAATAATTTGATTAATAGTAATCAATGCATAGTGACTTGATTTCCTCCTATAAATAAGACCATTTGCTTATTGAGTTAAGCAATCAATTAAGTTTGATTAAGAGGTCTCTACAAAATAAAAGGTATGCAATTGTGTTGTGGTTAGTATAGATTTATTTCAATTAGCATGTAAATAAATCTAGGACTAGTAATACATGTATGGTTAGATCCTAAGAGGACAAACATGTAAATATATTAGGGATTATGTTTCCTAACATATCCAAAGTATTTTCATAGACCTAACTCATACTTAAATGGCTCAATTGTTAAGAGTATGTCGATCTTTTTACCTAATTCTTTTTATATGAAAATATAGTATGAACAAACCCAATGTTCTAACGCGATAGACACTCATATGGTGCTAGGCGGCACCTACATAATTCCTCAGCTACTATAGATTTTAGAATTAGGGTATTAGATCAATTCGAGGATTTCTGATTTTCGGAAAATTTGGACAAATTGATTATAGAGAAATATTGTCTAAATGATAAGGAAAGTTTCTAAATGGTCAATTTATGAGAAATCAACATGAATTGAAGCAATCAGGGATTTTCGAAAAATGACTTATCTCTTCTTGTCCCCAAAGGGTGTGGCTTGGTGGTGTAGGGTCCAGGATCTCACTTTGAGGTTCTGGGTTCGAATCCATGGGGTGCACTTCTTGTAAGAGCCTGGGACAGCCGGTGGGTTTACCTGCGCCGCGGCCCAGAATGGGTGGTTAGTGGCGGGGTTTCCATCGTTTCCAAAAAAAAAAAAAAAAAAAAAAAAAAAGACTTATATCTTGAAAATTTGAGGCTTTTGAAATCTATGAGATAGAGTGTTGATTTGGTAACATTAAGATTAAGATTAAGGTTATTATAGGAAAACCAGCACAATTAGGGTTAGAGTTTCAAAATTGGTGAAGGTCAGGTGTGGGTTTTGGTGATGAAATCACTACAAAAAAAACAAAAAAAAACATAGGCTATTCTGACACGTTGTCTAACTCATACATGAGTTTGGTTGTGATATCATATAAGAGTCATAAGCCTAACTCATATTTAAAAATTAGCTCAAGAGTTCAAAGATATTCAAAATTTATATTCTTAGCCTAATAAGTAATCTTATTCCATATGAGATATTATCATTATCACAAAAAGCTCAAATATTTTTTCACCCGGTAAAAAAGAAATGATTTACCACTCAACTAATAAATGATTTCAGATAATGTAGGGTTTCGCTCTTTAAATTTGAACACAATTTAAGTAGATGATTGGTGGTTAATAAATAATAATGTATAAGTATTGAATTCCTAATCATACACTAAAACTAATAGGCATGTGTTACAATATATCTATATATTATATAAAAGTTGAGAAATAACTTTTTTTTAAACTATCTATGTAGGCGTTTTTATTTTTGAGACTGTCCACGTAGACTTATGAATCATTATTATTTAAAATAAATTATTAATATTTAAAATGAATTATTAATGTATATCTCTTCACATTCTTCCATCACTAATATTTTATTTTATCACATCTTCCAAACTTCACGTTTTCCAAAATTTTAATTATTGAAAATGTGTTAATTAAATACATATCATTTCAAATGAGTTATTAATATTTCAACTTTTCACATTATTCAATCTCAAATCTTTCAAATTTCAAACTCTTTGTTTTCTTATATTATTAATGATTGAAAGTTTGTTATTTAAATGTGTATTTATTTCAAATGAATTATTAATGTTTAATTTTTCTCATTCTTCATTAACTCTCGTTTATTTATTAGTGCAAGTTCAAGAGTTATAAATTATATTAAGTTAACTATAAAAGTGTTCATAAACTAGCCAAATCTATAGTTGCATTAAGAGATTTATTCTACATCAATAAAAAAATATAAAATGAAAAATTTGAAATAATGTTAAAGAATTTTATTACCCGAACAACTATAATTAAAGGTATAATATTAATTAATTTTATTTTTTACATTTGATATATATCATATATGTCTCTAATAAGATGAGCCGCATATCGCGCAAATTATCTGCTAGTATTATTAAAAAAGATGAATAATGATATATGGATATACGATGGCTAAAATTAATTATAAAGCATGTGTTATATGCGGATAAAAAGTAATTTTAACACATATTACATGTAATTTATAATTAGTTTTTACGTTTATCATTTATCTAAGGATAGGTTTCCAAGGGGCGTGGTTTGCGGACCCGGGATTAAAAAATTTGGACATGGGTCTTAAAAATGTGGACCCGGGAGAATCCGGATCCGGACCCGGGTTCGCACGGGTCCGGCCCGGATAGACCTGGGTCCGGAAAAAAATAAAAAATAAATTAAATAAATTAAAATATAATGAAAAATACAAAATAATATGCATATATAAAAAAAATATAATAGAATATAATTAAAAAATATAAAAGAATTGAAATAAAACTAATAAAATTGACAAAATCCAAATATAAATATAAAATAATACAATTAAAAATTAAAAAAAATAATAATTTTTTTTAAAAAAAAAGTAACCCGGGTATCCGGATCCGGACTGGGTAGACCCGGGTCCGGACCCGGGTATATTTACCCGGAACCGGACCCGAGGTAACCAAATTGCTTCCGGATCCGGACCCGGGTCCGGATTTTACCATCCCTATGTGTGTTTCTTGTAAAAGTCTGAGACAGTCAGAGATTTTACTTACTTCACTTAAACCCGTGTCAAATGGTTTGACGGCGTAATTTTCAATATTTCAAAAAAAAAATTATGTAAGGATAGGCAGTCTCTTAGCTCCTAGATGAAAGTGTGTACAAACTATTTAACAAAGCAAACCTTAGACTGCACTTACAAAAGAAAAAGAAAATTGCACTTCTTCCCAGTACAATAATAGCAGTGACATATAATTCTAAATGGATCGCCCACTCGAAAAATAACAGTGACTTGTAGTTCCCAAAGTGCTTTTTTTTTTTCTCTTTTTTTCCCACTTGATTCTTTAAATGTATGGCCCTTCCATGGCCAGTCCTGCAGTACTGCTTTTTTGGAAGCTATTTGCCCAGTTGCTAAAGCACTTCTGTTAACAGCAGACACAGGTGGGGATCGCGGGCTGAGATGTTAATATTTATATCTGATTATTTTAATTAATGAGTATGAAAATTTCATCGGTATCTGATCCTAATGTGTCGAGCTCTTATGGACCCCATGCGAGTCTTTATTCATACGAAGATTTTATCTCTATTAGAACATGATATAATACTCGGCTAGACTAGGTATATCAAATTACTTTCTTACCCACCCCTAATATACCGAGTCCCGTTTCTATATGGATTTTTATCATCCTTATGTGGCAATGTGTAGAGTCAAGACACGAGGTTTAGTTGAAGCTCTAAAATTTGGTCTAAAATTATAAGTATATAACATAAATTTATAATTGTTACCATATATCAATAGGGTCCTATTTTTAAAACTCGGTCAAGTTCCTTTAAAATTAAGAACAACTGAGGGCACCCATGACATCCCTCCTCTCTCTCTCTCAGTTAACCTTTTGCTTTGGCAGGGCTGACCATAACAAAAAAAAATTAACAACAAAAATTGCAGGAAAAATGATCAGAATTCTCAGTCATAGAGAAGAAGCCAAGCAACTGATTCTGAAAAAGTCGACACTGATTTTGGACGATCATTTATAATTTTTGTTTTCACAAGTACTTGATTGATATGATTTCTCGGTTGGCTAAAAGTTTTTTGGGATAATGATTCTATCATCCATATAAGTTAGGTCCTCAAGAAGGAGAAATTCTTCTATGCACGGTGTACCACTCACCCATGCATAAGTCAATCATCAACTGCCACGCGTGCTAAAAATTAAAAACAACTAAAAATAGTGAAGAAACCTATATGTCAGTTTTAATTGCTTGTGGTACCACGTCATCCATACCACTGTTGCACCAAGAATCTCTCCTCAAGAAGAGACGATGATTTGGTATAATTTAAAATTCAGATTCTTTTTCATATTCCGAATTCGAATTCAAGGGAGTATTTTTTTTTTTAAGAATCTAGGATAATCGAAGGGTTCACCTGTTTCACTTAAGTCCGGAAGAGTGATTGGCGATAGAGTTTTCCAACGATTCAAAAAAAATCCTATAAATTATCTGTTTATTAAATTTTAATTCTAAAAGATTTAATATACTATATATAAAGTTATATAAATGATAATAATCATCAGGTTAGTCCTGTCCGTTAACTCTAATTGAAGTCGTTGATATGGACTTAATGATGCCGCGACAAGATTATTTTGTTAGGAAACAATCCCTAATATAATTACATGTTTGTCCTCTTAGGATCTAACCATACATGTATTACTAGTCCTAGATTTATTTACATGCTAATTGAAATAAATCTAAGTTAATCACAACACAATTGCATACCTTTTAACTTGTAGAGACCTCTTAATCAAACTTAATTGATTGCTTAACTCAATAAGCAAATGGTCTTATTTATAGGAGGGAAATCAAGTCACTATGCATTGATTACTATTAATCAAATTATTAGGATGCATAATGACATTTTCTAACCCTTACAAAAATGTTAACATCATGGGTGCCTAATGTTCCCCATTTAACATTTCACTAATTGTTGTTACTTAACAACCCTTGTTGTTACTTAATTATTTGATTAACAACTCTTGTTGTTTACTTAATTATTTGATATTACTAATTGTTGTTATTCAACAACACCAAATAATTAACTTAATAATTTCCAACATGAAATTATTACTAATTGTTGTTATTTAACAACATCAAATAATTTGCTTAATAATTTCCAATTAACAACAATTAACATTATCCAACATCTCCCACTCACACATGATGGGATCAACATTTTTATTATCTCTACAAGAATAATTCATACTTTGCAATTGTGCCGTGCGACCAGCATACTTCGAGAGCTCACTTGCTATACATCTGTTAGGAATATATAGCCGCTCGAAAAATGGATAGAACCATAGTGGATTATGTATGCAGTATCCTCGATCATTTATCACATTAAATCTCTCTCGATCTCTTTTCGAATGTAATATTTATTTTGTATTCACAATCATGTTTGATCACATAGAATAACATAATTGGTCGACCAGTGAATACAAGCTAATGTGATATTACTCATATAATGATCTTTCTCATTTCTCGAATCTCTCAACTTTGATTCAATTCGCTTTTCCAGAGATGTTCTTTCAGATCGAATCTCTCATGATCTTTCAGCAACACTCCAAGATAGCGATCATCAAATCTAAGTTTTAAGAAGCAGACAAGAGTCTAAAGGGTACAATGTGAGATTGAAATAATCTCAAGGGTCTCACACAATATCAAGACTGAGATCTTTACTTGTATTACCCTCAATAGTCACAAATGTACACATGGTATGAAAACATGTGCTACGGTATTCTCTCCTTTCCCATGGAGCGCATGTCTCATAAAATACCGTACAGATTATAGTTCAGACAAACACAATGTCTAACTCATAACTGACATTAAGACAAGTAAGGTGAAACGAACTTATTCACCTTAGGTCATATCACAGAGAAAGTGACCCCATAACGACATTACTTAATTTTCAAGCTTGAGCTCTCTAAATTATCACTCAGATAATTAGCTTAAAAATTTGTCTCATCTCCCATTAACACAAAGTAATGGAGGCGATTGCCCGTGTGAGAGGGCCAATCATTCACTTGTCCGACATACTTCTCATACTAACAAATAGTATATTTGTTTAAACATGTATCAACATAATAACATGTAAGCATTGAACACAAATATCAATGAGTATTAACATTAGTAAACATTATTTGGGAAAAATACATATCATAATATGTAAGCACATTAACATCTACGCAATCCCTGAGTTTTTACATGTCTAACAAAGACATCTCTAGGAACAGGCTTGGTCAATGGATCTGCTACCATTTCTTGCGTAGAAATGTACTTCATGTTTACCTCTTCTCGTGCAACTATGTCTTTCACAAAGTTATATTTGGTATCTATATGTTTCGTTTTACAATGGAATTTTGGGTCTTTTGTGTAGGCTATCGCTGCTTCACTATCACAGTTAACTAATACTGGACCAGAAGCTTCATTTGACATACCCAAATGATCCAAGAACCTTTTCAACCACACAGCCTCTTGTACTGCTGATGAAAAGGCCACAAATTCAGCCTCCATTGTGGATAAGGCTATACAAGATTGTTTCTTACTGCTCCATGAAATGGCACCATTGTTTAGCAAGAAAACAAAACCAGGTAGATTTTCTTTCATCTAAATCTCCTCCCCAGTCAGCATCAGTATAGCCTCTCAATTGCAGATCATTTCCTTGATAACACAATGAGTAATCAGCTGTCCCTCTCAGATACCTAAATATTCTTTTAACTGCTTTCCAATGTGCTAGTCCTGGATTGGATTGGTATCTACTTACCATTCCAACAGCGAAACAGATATCAGGTCTTGTACACAACATTGCGTACATTAAACTTCCAACTGCATTTGCATAAGGAACTTTCTTCATTTGTTCCTTTTCCTGTGGAGTTTCAGGACACAATCTACGACTCAAAGCTTCAGTTTTCGTGATAGGAGTATCAATGGGTTTGCAAGCCTGCATTTGGAAGCGTTCAAGAATTTTCTTTATATATGACTCATGTGAAAGAGATAATAAATTCTTTGAACGATTTCTTGAGATCTTAACCCCAAGAATATATGCAGCTTCACCCATATCTTTCATCTCGAAGTTAGATGATAACCATTCTTTAATGTGTTTTACAAACTCCTTATCATTTCCGGCTATAAGTATATCATCCACGTACAAAGATAAGATAATGAACTTATCTTTATCTCTCTTGGTGTACACACAATGATCCTCATCTATCATTGTGAAATCATTCGAAATGATTGTATTGTGGAATCGTATATACCATTGTCTAGACGATTGCTTGAGACCATATATAGACTTTAAAAGTCTACATACTTTCTCCTTTTCATTTTCTTTTATGAAACCTACTGGTTGTTCCATGTAGATTTCTTCATCAAGTTCTCCATTGAGAAAAGCAGTCTTTACATCCATTTGATGTAATTCTAGATCCATACTTGCTACTATAGCCAGAATCAAGCGAATTGAGGTAAACCTTACAACAGGTGAAAAAGTCTCTTCATAGTCAATTCCTTCCTGTTGCGTATACCCTTTTGCCACAAGTCGTGCTTTATATCTTTCGATATTGCCATCGGCATTACGCTTTATTTTAAGAACCCATTTGTTCTTAACAGCTTTACGTCCTTTGGGTAGATCAACCAATTCCCAAACTTGGTTGGACCTCATTGACTCCATCTCTTCTTCCATTGCTTTCATCCATTTTTCCTTAGCAGGACACTGAAGAGCCTCTCTTATGTTTCTAGGTTCTTCATCATCTTGAGGTAGAATCATAAAGGTTTCTCCTTCGATATCGAAACGACGTCGAGGAATGCCTATACGATTACTACGTCGCAATTGGGATTCTAGTGGTGGAACTGATTCCTCACTTTCGATATTATTCCCATTTGGATCGTGCACATTGCTCCCACTAGGATTATGTACATCACTCCCACTCGGATCACGTAAATGAGACTCGTGTGAAACTAATTCATCATTTTGAGATTCATGTGAAACAGATTCATCATGTTTTCTCAAATTTCTCTCATCACTCCCACTTGAATTAGGTAAACCCGAGTGTTCACCAATCATGTGATCCATGTGATCTTGAGTTTCATATAGAGATAAATCTTGACCTATCTCTCCCTGCTTAGGAAAATCATTTTCTAAAAATGTGATATCTCGTGATTCAAATTCTGTCACGCCTCCACTTTCATGTTCACCTATGCAAACATAACCTTTTGATTGTTCAGAATATCTTATGAAGATACTCTTTTTTCCTCTTGGGCCTAACTTTCCATGTTCGTGAGAACGCACATGAACATAAGCCGCACAACCCCAAGGTTTTAGAAAGTGAATATCTGGTTTACGACCTGTCCATAACTCATATGGTGTGGTGGACACAGATTTAGATGGCACTCGGTTAAGTACATATGTGGCAGTTAATAATGCATCACCCCAATAGGTTATAGGCAAATTTGCTTGTGCCATCATAGACCTAACCATCTCAAGAAGAGTTCTATTTCTTCTTTCCGCAACACCATTTTGTTGAGGAGTAGCAGGAGTAGTCAACTGACGACTAATTCCTTTTTCATCACATAA
This sequence comes from Zanthoxylum bungeanum, assembly GCA_019454045.1. Taxonomy (NCBI): domain Eukaryota; kingdom Viridiplantae; phylum Streptophyta; class Magnoliopsida; order Sapindales; family Rutaceae; genus Zanthoxylum; species Zanthoxylum bungeanum. The sequence goes on from SKCR01023771.1 coordinate 24,950, forward strand.
TTCTCTGAACTGATCAGATAAGTACTCACGACCACGGTCAGTGCGTAGTGCTTTAATTTTCTTGTCCAATTGATTTTCTGTCAAATTCATAAATTTCTTGAAACATTCTAATGCTTCGGATTTATGAGCAATCAAATAGACATAACCAAAGCGAGTAAAATCATCTATAAATGTGATGAAATAAGATGCTCCATGCCTTGCCCTGACATTCATTGGACCACAGATATCTGAATGAATTAATTGTAATGGAAATTCTGCTCTAGTCCCTTTTCCAAATGGTTTTCTCGCAGTTTTTCCTGCAAACAATATTCACAGGTTGACAATTCTACCTTCTCAATATTTCCAGAAAGCCTTCTTTGGCTAATCTGTTCATTCTTTGTTGGCCAATGTGGCCAAGTCTAGCATGCCACAATTACATCACCATCATTATTGACAGTTGAAGTAACAAACGAAAAACTGGAATTGTGATTGAAACACTCAACATTCAATACAATAAAACCATCAGAAAATAACCAGAACCATAGTGTATTGTACCTAAGTACAAATCAACACCAAATTTATGGAAGTTCAAATTGAAACCTAAATTAACCAAAACCAACACAGATACTAAATTTCGACGAATTTGTGGAGCAAACAATACATCATGTAGTAGTAAAGTTTTTCCACCATGCATGACTAACTTGCATGTTCCTATGCCTTTGACTTCAACCCGTGAGTTGTTGCCAACATATATCCACTTCACCCCAGGTGAAATTCGCCGAAATTCCACGAAGGCATCTCTATCCTTCGCTACATGGTCTGTGGCTCCTGAGTCTACAGTCCACAAAGGATTAGATTCAGTTAGAAAGATTGAACTTGAAACACATATTTCATTTAAATATGCACGAAAGGTATTCACCTTTTTAGGCTCAGTGCAGTCACGAGCAAAATGACCTTTCTTACCACAGTTAAAACATTTAACCTTTGCCATGTTTTTCTTTTTGGTAGGACGTTTTCCTTTCCCATGTTGATTGGTTTTCTGTTTCTTTTCTGGCTTAGAAGAATTTTGTTCTTTTCCGAACTGGAACCCACCACCATGAAATTTTCTTTTCTTTTTGAAACCCCCAGGTTTGCTAGTTTCTGTCATATACACTTCAGCATTTGACTTAGCAGCCGCAAGGCGGTCGCTTTCTAATTCAAGGTGACGTTTGGCATCATCAAAGGTTTTGATGCTCTCATTGTGGGTCAAATGCATTTTCATATGCTCCCAGCTATTTGGAAGAGAACGAATGACCGCTTGGACTTTCTGTTCATCTGTAAGAACATGTCCAGCATCTGCCAGTTCAGTAATCATGTTTGACATTTGCCTCAAGTGTTTTGACATAGTGAACTCAGGACGTTTCTTGTATGTGTCAAACTTGATTGTCAGTGACCTGAGTTTGGTTATTGAGGTACTACCAAACTTTTCAGCTAGTGTGGACCACATGTCCTTAGCCATGTCATATTTCCTGAACTCTTTCATTAGGTCATTATCCATACTGCTCAGCAACGTAATGCGGGCAATGGAATTCTTTTTCTTCCAGGCCTCATAAGCCTCTCGGTCTCGCCTGTGTTGGGCCGTAGTGCCCTGTTCAGGTTCATCCATGCTCATTTTCAAAGTTTCAAGAACCTCTTGTTCTTCTAGCACATATTGGATTTTCATGCTCCAAATTTCATAATTATCGCCATTCAGTTTCTCACCCTTGTTGAGTTCAGCAATAATGTCTTTGTTGCGGAAGCCATATTAAAAACACAAAGTTTCTACAGACATTCATGCACAATTGTTAATACTTTTATTTATTTTATCATGAAACGAATTATGTTTAATAAATTCTTCAATGGGGTTGGAGTCAAAAGGCCACTATGTGTCCAATCATCATCCAATTACCCAATGTAAAAATATTATCAACATAATCAATCATGTAAAATCATTTTCTAAAAATTACATAAATTCTTAGAACATCTTAATCATGCGACCATTGTACATGACAATCATTGATTTAATTACATAAATTAAATCAACATGAAACATTCATACATATAAATACAATAATTACATGCCGTGAAGTAACAGATACACACATATAACATAGTTTTATCATAGAAAAACTAATATCTAACACTTAAAACTTTTCCGGTTCTAGTGTTCCAACGAATAAAAGTCTTTGGATAAGAATCCTCAAATTCTTTCGGTAACTGGTAATTGATCTTGGACAACCATGGAAAACCTATTGCAAATTTCGGATCCTTGCAACGTTTCCGAGACATCAAGGAAAAATGGTATTATTTGCCTTAGATTGAAGATACTCAATCGCTAACCTCTCAATGGCTATGTTGTATTGAACATGTAGTTCTTCTGTATGAGTTACTAATTTCCAAATATCAGTAAGCCTTTTTTGCCATATTCCGGGAGAGTATTTCGTAGTATCTCAGTCTGTTGGTTGTCCTATCCAATTACCCTCCCATATAGATTCTTGTAACATGTTATTGAAGGTGATTATATGCGAGATCATATCATCATCTTCTTTCATCCGATATTTATCCAATCCAGCAACATGTCTTTCAATCTTTCACTGTGGGCGGATGTCATAACTCTTTTTGCAGTTCTTTGTCTGATCGGCATGATTTTTCTGCAACAAATACAAAGAAAAATCAATATAATGAAACACAAAGTTACATTAACTAAAATAAACATCACAAAGATATTCATTTACATAAACACAAAGTTTATATGATAAAACAAATTTATCATGGCCGATTAAGTACAATATGCAAAAGGAATAGACATTTAATCATGACAGATCGGAATTACCAAGCAAACCGATACATACATGACCAACACGGGCCAACGCAGATGTCCACGCGCCATCCACGCGCCACAGGAGTGTCACGCGCCACCACGCGCCTCCACGCGCCGCCAAGGGCTCCCACTCGCCCTCACGCGCCCTCACGCGCCGGCCAGCCTCGGCCAAGTCACACGCGCAGACGACATGTCGTCCGCTTGTTCGGTGGCCGTATGACAAGTCGTTTCTATGTTAAGAAGCAACGACTTGTCGTCTATATTCTATTGGATGACATGTCGGTTTGCTTCATTATGACGTACGACTTGTCGTACACTTATTCGGACGACTTGTCGTCCTATTTCCTAAATACCGGATGACATGTAGTACGGCTATTCTGGGAGTGTTTTTCTGGGTAAAAACAGATTCATCTAGCCAACTTCTAGGGTCCATATCTTTCTCAATTTTAATCCAAATTAAGCAAATGATATACCAAATTGAAGATCTCATGACCTAGTTTTCAAAACATATTTGAACATGCGATTATCAATTTTCTACATAGAGTTATTACGGCCCAAAGTTGAAGAAAATCATTTTTGAAAAACAAAAACCAGAAACATTTTCAACATTTTTCATGCTTGTTCATGCAATTTTTGTATAATCCAACTAGAATACATGCATTTAAGCTACTGATACCAATGTTAGGAAACATAATCCCTAATATAATTTACATGTTTGTCCTCTTAGGATCTAACCATACATGTATTACTAGTCCTAGATTTATTTACATGCTAATTGAAATAAATCTAAGTTAATCACAACACAATTGCATACCTTTTATACTTGTAGAGACCTCTTAATCAAACTTAATTGATTGCTTAACTCAATAAGCAAATGGTCTTATTTATAGGAGGGAAATCAAGTCACTATGCATTGATTACTATTAATCAAATTATTAGGATGCATAATGACATTTTCTAACCCTTACAAAAATGTTAACATCATGGGTGCACCATTGTTCCCCATTTAACATTTCACTAATTGTTGTTACTTAACAACCCTTGTTGTTACTTAATTATTTGATTAACAACTCTTGTTGTTTACTTAATATTTGATATTACTAATTGTTGTTATTTAACAACACCCAATAATTAACTTAATAATTTCCAACATGAAATTATTACTAATTGTTGTTATTTAACAACATCAAATAATTTGCTTAATAATTTCCAATTAACACAATTAACATTATCCAACATTCTAATCGACCACATCGACGATTTCCATTAGAATTAACGGTCTAAATTTAATGGGATAATACTTACTCACTTATGAGACTAACTTATAAAGAAAGATTCTTTTAAGATTAAAGTGTAAAATCCATGTTTATGAAGTCGTTATCCCAAGTTTTTTAATACCAACAACTATTTTCGTTTTTTTTTTAATCATTTAGTTGTAACTTAGTAGAATTTTTAGATTAAACAAAATTAATTTACATTTAGTCATTTACTAAAAAATTTGTTTGAAAAACTATAATAAAAAGAAAAAACTAATAAAAGCGATGTCTACTCACACCTATAAATATTTATACTCGAACTCTTGTCCAATAATTCCAAGATGGATGATAATTTTTTACCAATTTATCAAACACAAATACTCGTTTTGAAATTCACAGCATTTTCAACATCATAGTTTTTAAAATAAACCAACTATTTTTTTTCGGGATGTTCGGATCAGTTTACGCACATCTAAATTAATCTTCGGAACATGTGCTCCATGACTATAGAAGTTTCACAGCACAGATTATGATAAGTCTCTGACTAATCTTAAATTTAATGTCTTTTTTTTTTACGATAAATTTTAAAAATCTCAAATAACCGCCTGTCTCGAACGAACATTGTGCATGTCATGTACCATTTTATTTATTTATTATTTTTTTTTTTGAAAACGATGGAAACTCCACCACCAAACCACTCATTCTGGGCCGCGGCGCAGGTAAAACCACCGGTTGTCCCATACTCTTACAAGAAGTACACTCCCTGGATTCGAACTAAGAACCTCAAGGTGAAATCCTGAATCCTACACCACCAAGCCACACCCATTGGGGACAAATAATAATGATGTCATGTACTGTGATAAAGCAACAACAAAAGAGAACATAACCCCATTGAGGAAATGATGGGAAAGGCATGACATTAATTGGAGTAAATAAAGGGTGTAAAACTGTAGGGCATTTAAGGGGGATTCCCAGCAATTATAGGGTCTCTATACCCCTATGTCCCCATATATTAAAACGAAATAATGGCATTGACCTTAACAAGTGGGACTCTTTCACCCTGGATTTGGTGGAATTCCAAGTCATTTTCAAGTGCGATTGTCCACTCTTTCTCTAAAAGATATCATTGCAACTCAAGTCTCCATCACGACATTATTTTTTTTAAAATTAAATAAATAAATAAAATAGATTATTTCTATCTACAAAATTATTATTCTGTTCAAAAATTACCATTTAGAGTTCTCATATTATTATATTATATTTTGTTCCACATTGGTGACTCTACATTAAAATTGTTTCCCTCCTAAAAAAAGGTTAACATGTGAAATAATAGATAATAAGTTTTATTTTTATTTATAATTATTATTGATTAATAAATCATTTCTAATTGATTGTTATGGTACAAACTCATTTTATAAAGTAAAAAAGTCCTCACCTAATCACATGTTTTTACCTTATTATGTATTAAAATTTGTATTTTTAAAATTTTTGTCATCTTGTTCCTTATTTTATTAAAGATGATGAATCCTATAATTATTGATATATATATATATATATATCAATCGAATTTTTATTCAACTCTATAATATTGGAGAATTTTTAATTTTTTTAAGGCATTAAAATCTAAGGATACTCAAAAGCTTTTGAGTGACATATTTGAAAGATAATTCAAGTGGGGGAATGCATTTAATCTTACTCCATATTTTTTTTGGATAATCGGGATGTCCGGCCAGCTTACGCGCACCTCGACTAATCTCCGGGACCTGTGCCCCGTGTCCTCAGAAGTTTCCCAACAGATCAGGGTAAGTCGTTGGCTTTCACACCAGGGGGCATGACCCAAGGAAATGCATCTAGTGAGATTCGAACCTTTGAACTTGAGAGGGAGTAAACCACTCAAGCCCAAAACATTTACCACTGAGGCAACCCCTTTGGGTTCTTACTCCATAGTTGTCAATTAGACATTCACATTTTTATATTGCACGTGTTTGAGAACTAATAATTATCATAATCTTAATTTATTATAAATGTGTTCTATTTAAATTACATTAACACGACCATAATCATTATAACAACCATTGTGTTATTAAAAAAAAAAAAAAAAGGGCTACTCAATATTGAAAGTTAGTCACCGAAGAAAGATGATCTAAATAAATTAATCAAAATTATTAAATATTGTTCACTCAACAAATTTATAATAAAATTCTAAACTGATATTAAAACACACACACATTTATATATATTAATATTTTTTAATATTATTATCAGTCTGAAATTTATTTACGGAAAATCTGTCAATAAAATCATAATATCTATTGATACTAAGTCATCTATTGGTACATAATGTGATTGAGGTGACAATGAAAACAATCGACACATTTCCAAATTAAAGAAATTTTAATTTTTTACTATATAATATAATGATTATATTTTTTTATCATTTATCTGTAGGAACTTTATTTTAAAAACTCATATACGATACTCAAAACTCAGGTAACCAAACCACTTGTATGTAAATGGAGTAAAAACAAAATTCATCCATCGATAAAAAAAGAAATGACAAGAAATAAATGAAAATGGCTTGAAGAGGATCGAGATAAATTTGAGTTCTCTTAGCCTTTTCAATTATGGGCAAAATCTTGTAGGTCCTGTTCAACTTAACAAGGTGTTGCTCTTCACCCCCCATATATATCTATTCAGACTCCTCTAGGTAAATTATTTATTGGGGGCCCAATATATTGTAAATCCTAAGAGCTAAACACTTTTTCTTTTTTATTCTTTCCTCAGTATTTCAAAATTTATTATAAATTATTTTAAAAAAAAAAATTTATTATAAATTTATGATCTCTGTTGCAAATTTAGGGGTCAAATTTTATAAGCATAAACTTAGACTCAATATTAAATTAAATTTATGAGTTTGAATATTTAAAAGAGGAGCAAATTCGAAGCATTCAAGGTCGATTTTATTAGGACAAAAAATAAGTCGAGTTCTATTTTTTACATTCAGGAATGTAACAATTTTTGTTTTTTGTTTTTTGTTTTTTGTTTTTTGTTTATATATATATATATATACCTCGAATTATTAAAATCAAGAAAAAGAAGAAGTTGGAAATAAAATATAAAATTGATTTACTAGTTAACAGTATAATAATGGTTGATTATTGCTATCATAAATGGACAATGGGTGTTTTTGAAATTATAAATTATGAATAGTTTTTATATGTCATAGATTTGGGAAAGTTGTTATGATGGATTTGAAATTTTACTTATGGTTGATTTGATTTTTTTATAATTTTTTTTTTCAATTTTCCTAAGTTAATTATAATAGTGGAATTTTGATGGTTATTTTGAGGATTAGTTGTGTATTGAGGTTAAAATGTCAAAAGATCGCACAATGAAATATAAGGATGATAATCTAGGAGTCGAGTACGGGTGAACATAGGATCGGGTCAAATTACGACTCGTCCCGACCCGAAGCACATCGAACCACACGGGTTGTTGTCATGTTTACGTTGATGTCGGGTTACATTGATCCGAATTGTAATTTTCTTCGGGTTACGGTTGGATAATTAATTTCAGGTTTTAACCTGATCCAGTAGTATATAAATCTACCAGAAATTAGGGATTCTCTTTCAGAATGGCAGAGACTACTCTCTTATCTCTCTCAGTTCAGCTTCTTCTCTCTAATTGTCTCGTCTACTCTCTTATATCTCTCCTCAGCGCCAGACTCGTCTCTCAACTTCTCAACTCGCTCTGAGCTCAAAAAATTCAAACCCACAGCGCCAGTGCGCCATTCGTTCAACGTCAGGTCCGTCACGGCGTCACTCACTATCGGCTCTCACCTCTCGGTCACAAACAGTTTAAACAAATAGCTAATAATTTTCACAACTTACAAACCGCCAACACTTACCTCTCAAACCAACCCCATTTTTCTTATCAAATTTGTTATTTCAGTTTCTAATTTCCGTTCGCCCCTAGAGTCATGTTGTCACAATGTCGCACGATTAAAACTGAAGATGGTGGTGAAGAAATCAAAATGTCAGAGCACTGCGCGATGGATTATGAAGATGTTGCGGAAAAACAACTTAATACGCGCAAAAGGAGGTTAAGTTCAATGATAGATAAAGTTCCTATTCAAATACAAGAAAATGCCTATAAAAGAAATGGAGTAAAAACAAAATTCATCCATCGATAAAAAAAGAAATGACAAGAAATAAATGAAAATGGCTTGAAGAGGATCGAGATAAATTTGAGTTCTCTTAGCCTTTTCAATTATGGGCTTAAAATCTTGTAGGTCCTGTTCAACTTAACAAGGTGTTGCTCTTCACCCCCCATATATATCTATTCAGACTCCTCTAGGTAAATTATTTATTGGGGGCCCAATATATTGTAAATCCTAAGAGCTAAACACTTTTTCTTTTTCTCTTTCCTCTGTATTTCAAAATTTATTATAAATTATTTTTTTAAAAAAATTTATTGTAAATTTTATGATCTCTGTTGCAAATTTAGGGGTCAAATTTTATAAGCATAAACTTAGACTCAATATTAAATTAAATTTATGAGTTTGAATATTTAAAAGAGGAGCAAATTCGAAGCATTCAAGGTCGATTTTATTAGGACAAAAAATAAGTCGAGTTCTATTTTTTACATTCAGGAATGTAACAAATTTTTGTTTTTTGTTTTTTGTTTTTGTTTTTTTTTATATATATATATACCTCGAATTATTAAAATCAAGAAAAAGAAGAAGTTGGAAATAAAATATAAAATTGATTTACTAGTTAACAGTATAAGAATGGTTGATTATTGCTATCATAAATGGACAATGGGTGTTTTTGAAATTATAAATTATGAATAGTTTTTATTTGTCATAGATTTGGAAAGTTGTTATGATGGATTTGAAATTTTACTTATGGTTGATTTGATTTTTTTATAATTTTTTTTTTCAATTTTCCTAAGTTAATTATAATAGTAGAATTTTGATGGTTATTTTGAGGATTAGTTGTGTATTGAGGTTAAAATGTCAAAAGATCGCACAATGAAATATAAGGATGATAATCTAGGAGTCGAGTACGGGTGAACATAGGATCGGGTCAAATTACGACTCGTCCCGACCCGAAGCACATCGAACCACACGGGTTGTTGTCATGTTTACGTTGATGTCGGGTTACATTGATCCGAATTGTAATTTTCTTCGGGTTACGGGTTGGATAATTAATTTCGGGTTTTAAACCTGATCCAGTAGTATATAAATCTACCAGAAATTAGGGATTCTCTTTCAGAATGGCAGAGACTACTCTCTTATCTCTCTCAGTTCAGCTTCTTCTCTCTAATTGTCTCGTCTACTCTCTTATATCTCTCCTCAGCTCCAGACTCGTCTCTCAACTTCTCAACTCGCTCTGAGCTCAAAAAATTCAAACCCACAGCGCCAGTGCGCCATTCGTTCAACGTCAGGTCCGTCACGGCGTCACTCACTATCGGCTCTCACATCTCGGTCACAAACAGTTTAAACAAATAGCTAATAATTTTCACAACTTACAAACCGCCACAACTTACCTCTCAAACCAACCCCATTTTTCTTATCAAATTTGTTATTTCAGTTTCTAATTTCCGTTCGCCCCTAGAGTCATGTTGTCACAATGTCACACGATTAAAACTGAAGATGGTGGTGAAGAAATCAAAAGGTCATACCACTGCGCGATGGATTATGAAGATGTTGCGGAAAAACAACTTAATGTTGGAAAATGCTTATTCATAAGCATTTTGAGGCACAATTTCAAGCATGGTCCACTTCGTGTTAGTGGTTGTTATTGAATGATTCGGATACTCCTCCGTGAGTACTTCGAAATGGTATATTCATATGCTTAAAATGGTGCTTGGGTGAATGAGAAATTGTTGTTCAAAGTTCACCCATTGGTGTTGGAAAATAAAGAGAAGTGAGTTTGTCCCACATGGAAAGCTATAGAGAGAATATTAAGCTTATATATGATTGCTCATATGTAGATGGGTAAGAGTTGTAAGGATAGAGGCTCTCTCTACGTGCGCGGGGGGGGGGGGGGGGGTGTGCAAATCAAATCCGAACCAAGCTTGGCTCGTGTGCACCCGCGTGTCCTGCGTACACGAATGCCGGACCAAAATGTGCAGGCCCGGCCCAACCGAATTTTTAATTTTCTCTACAATTTTTCCAAGCCTTTTGTAATTCCATAACAGCTAATTTAATTAGCTTGGTGGTTACATAGTTTAATTTCCATTAGTGCTAATTTAATTAGCTTAGTGGTTACAACAATGTGTAACATCTCTCATTATGAAATTTAATTGGCAAGTTAATTTCTATTAATTGAGATGTGTTTTCTTTTCCTATATAAACAACATCAGTTCTTGTTTTCAACATATGAAATAGAATATAGAGAAAGACAAAGCACACACACCAGCTCGGTTTCTTTGTTTTGTTAAAAATGAGAGTTCAAACACTTTGTGGTTCGTTGGATACGAGTTTGGTGGTGCTCTTACTAGTACGTTTTCCGTTGTATCCTGGGAAACAATCGTTCACGTTCTACTGCACCTACGGTAGGGGACGAATTTGTTTTAAGGATATTGTTGTTTTCAACAAGCCTCGGGAAAGTGAAGAAGCAGTGGTTTGTTTCTGCTCTTCTGCCGTCAGCCTCTGCCTCTGCCATCAGCCTCTGCCTCAGCATCTGCTATGCATGGCAACGGGCCGGGTCATCAAAGCCCGGCCCGGGCCCGTGCAGTCATCGGGCCGGCCCGGGCCTAATTTTTTTATTATAAAATAAAAAAATTATTATATAAATATATATATTTTAAGTCCGGATCCGATTTTTTTATTATAAAAAATTATAAATATAAAAAATTTATTATAAAAAATTATATATTTTATAAATTAAAATATTTATTTATTTATTTTAAGTCCGGATTCGATTTTTTTATTACAAAAAATTATAAATATAAAAAATTTATTATAAAAATTTATATATTTTATAAATTAAAATATTATTTATATATTTTAAGCCCGGGCCGGGCCGGGCCCGGGCTTTTTACGTGAAGCCGGCCGGGCCCGTGTTACCCGGGCCGGGCCAAAGCCCGCCCGGGCCGGGCCGGGCTTGCCGGGCCGGGCCGGGCTTGCCGGGCCGGGCCGGGCTTCGGGCTTTTCTGCCATGCATAGCATCTGCCTCTGCCTCTGCCTCTGCCTCTGCCATCAGCATCTGCCTCTGCCTCTGCCTCAGCCTCTGCCTCTGCCTCGGCCTCTGCCTCTGCCATCAGCCTCTGCCTCAGCATCTGCCTCAGCCTCTGCCTCTGCCATCAGCCTCTGCCTCAGCATCTGCTGAGGCAGACTCAGCATCTGCCTCTGCCTCTGCCTCAGTCTCTGCCTCTGCCATCAGCATAAACATCAGCCTCTGCCTCGGCTTCAGCATCAGCCTCTGCTTCTGCCTCCTGCCTATGCATCTGCATCTGCCTCTACCTCTGCTCTTAGCCTCTACTGTCAGGGCCCGCCGTTAGTTGGGTCTGATCCGAAGATTATTGTAATATTTGTCATATTGGATTTCCCAATTACCAATTGTAATATAATTGTAATACATTGTACATACAGTCTTAAAACAAATTCGTACTCTGTGGATATGGAAATCAGTCCAAACACAGTAGATCCGAATATGGCAGCTCTCGGCTGGCCAGAATATGTGACAGCCCCCGTGGCCTGACCAAAGTGCAGTGGCAGCCCCTTCGGCTGGCCAACTTGCATAAGCCTCTGGGCTTAATATGGCAGCCGTTGTGGCTAGCCAAGGTGTTTCTGCCTCAATGGCTAGACAACCTGTTGGACATGTGAGCCATGTCAATCCTGCTGCGGAAAAACCTGAAAAATTAGTGGTCAGAATTTCAAAAGGTTGGCAACAGAAAATGTTCTTCTACCTGACCACGTTGAACCTTGCGAGGTTTCGTTTCTAAAGGAATATGCTCATGTACCCAAAGAGGGTGAGATTGATATCCAAGTCATCAGTGCCATTGAAGCTTGGAAACATTCTGAATTCCTATGTCGGAATTATGTGTTGAATGGGCTAAGTGATTCCTTGTACAGTGTGTACGCTGGAATGAAAACAGCTAAAGGGCTTTGGAATCTTTAGATCGAAAATATAAAACTGAGGATTGCCGTGGTACTAAGAAATTTGTCGTAGGCCGTTTCCTAGAGTTTAAAATGATTGATTCCAAAACTGTGATAAGCCAAGTAAGTACAAGAACTGCAGATTATTCTAGCAGAAATCATGCTGGAGGGGATGAGTTTAAGTGAAACCTTCCAAGTAGCCTCGATAATTGAGAAACTACCACCTGGTTGGAAAGATTTCAAGAATTATTAAAGCATAAGTGAAAAGAAATGAGCATTGAAGACTTGGTTCTTAAGCTAAGAATTGAGGAAGATAACCGAGTTTCTGAAAAGAGAGGAATGACTCATGAGGCCAAGCAGCAAATGTTGTCGAACATGGCCATAAGAACAAGAAGCTCAAGAACAAAGGGTCAAGATGGGCCCTAAAGGAGGAGTTTCCAAGAAATCAAAATTTCAAGGAAAATGCTTCAACTGTGACAAAATGGGTCACAAGTCTTCTGAGTGCAGAGCCGAATGACGAAAAAGAAAAAAGAAACAAGAGGCTAATGTGCTGGAAAACATGACTCAAGATGTTTCAGACATTAACCTTTCTGCTGTGTTTCTGAGGTGAATCTGGTGGGTTCTCTAACCCAAGAGAGTGGTGGATTGATACTGGTGCCACTCGACATGTGTGCTCGGACAAGAGCATGTTTTCTTCATTTGAGCCTGCTGAAAATGGGGGAAAAGATATACATGGGAAATTCAGCAACATCTGAGATAGAAGGTCAAGGAAAGGTGATTCTGAAGATGACCTATGGGAAAAAGTTGACTCTGAACAATGTTCTGTATGTACCTGAAATACGGAAGAATCTTGTGTCTGGATCGCTTCTGAACAGCATGGATCCGGATGGTGTTCGAGTCTGATAAGTAGATAGTTTTGACTAAAAATGGGATGTATGTGGGAAAAGGGTATGTAACTGATGGGCTTTTTAAGCTCATTGTAATGGTTGTTAAACCCAAAAAAAAGATCAATAAAGCTAGTTCTTCTGCTTATATTGTTGAGTATTCTAATCTTTGGCATGGTTAGATTAGGACATGTTAATTTTAATCATTGCGAAAGTTAATTAACATGAATCATATTCCCAATTTTAAAATTGATAACAAACATAAGTGTGATACTTGTGTTGAGGCAAAACTAACTAGATTCTCTTCAATAGTATTGAAAGAAAGAAACTCTGAACCACTTGATCTAATTCATACCGATGTATGTGATTTTAATTAATACAATCAAGAGGCGGTAATAAATATTTTATTACCTTTATTGATGATTGCAGTAAATTTACGAAGTAATTTAATGATAAAGCAGGACAAAGAGAAATTGTTCTCTATAAGAATGAAATGAGAACACTGTTCAGACGAATGAATAAGAAGAAGTTAAATACATGAAGAATTGAACGAGAAAAGAAGTGGTAGAAGAAGTTAAGAAGTGATCGTGGTGGTGAGTATGTTTTCCCTTTTGAATCACTTTGTGAACAAAATGGAATCATACATCAACCACAGCTCCCTATTCACCTCAATCCAATGGGATTGCGGAACGTAAGAATCGTACCTTGAAAGAGATGATGAACGCTATATTAATCAGCTCTGGCTTACCTCAGATTATGTGGGGAGAAGCTGTCTTATCAGCTAATTACCTTTTAAATAAGGTACCATGGAAAGAAGCAGGGAAAACTCCTTATGAAATGTGGAAAGGAAGAGTACCTTCCTATAAATTCCTACGAGTGTGGGGTGTCTTTTGCCAAAGTAGTTATTCCTCCACCTAAAAAGGTGAAGATATGACCAAAAACTGTTGATTGCATTTTCATAAGATATGCACATAACATTAATGCTTATCGATTTCTTGTGTATGAGTCTAATGTACCAGATATTCACAAGAATACGATAATGGAGTCGAGGAATGCATCCTTTTTCGAATACGTTTTTCCTTGTAAAACTAATTCGAATTCAGATGTGCACAAACGGCACATGAGACTATCATTGAAGATAGTCAGGACCGAGAACAAAAAAATTAAAGTTCCAGAGATCAACAAGTTGTTGAACCTGAACTAAGAGACGTAGCAAAAGAGCTAGAACGGGAAAAAATCATTTGGTCCAGATTTTCTGACATTTTTGCTAGAGAATGATCCTCAAAGCTATAACGAAGCTGTAAGGTCAGCTGATGGTGCCTTGTGGAAAGATGCCATCAATAGTGAAATTGAATCCATCTTACAAAATCACACCTGGGAGTTAGTGAATCTTCCTCCCGGATGTAAACCTTTAGGGTCCAAGTGGATTTTCAAAAAGAAAATAAAGGCAGATGGATCAATTGACAAGTACAAAGCAAGACTTGTAATTAAAGGTTACAGACAACGTGGAGGTCTTGATTACTTTGATATTTATTCTCCTGTAACGAGAATAAATTCCAAAAGGATGATACTAGCGATTGCAGCTTTGCGCAATCTTGAGGTACATCAGATGGATGTGAAAACAGCCTTTCTGAATGGAAGATGAAATGAAGAAATCTAATGGAACAACCTGAAGGATTTTTAGCTCCAGACAAGAAAAAAGTCTGTAAGTTAGTTAAATCCTTGTATGGATTGAAACAAGCCCCGAAACAGTGCATAAAAAATTTGATGACACCATGTTGGCAAATGGTTTCAAAATCAATGAATGTGATGGATAAATGCATTTATGTCAGAGAGACAGAAGTTGGCTATGTCATTTTATGTCTCTACGTTGATGACATACTGATTGTTGTCGGGAGTATGTTAAAATGGTGAAATCTACCAAGAATATGCTGAAATCCAAGTTTGACATGAAAGACATGGGTCTTGCAGATGTCATTATGGGAATAAGATCTCGAGAAGTCCAGATGGACTTATTCTTGATCAGTCGCACTATGTGGACAAAATTCTTGGTAATTCAATGATGATGATACAGCTGTGGCTAGAACTCCTTTAGATGTGAGCTTACATCTATCGAAGAATAGGGGAGATGGTATATCTCAGTAGAATACTCTAGAGTGATCGGGAGTTTGATGTATCTATCAAGTTGTACAAGGCCTGATATAGCCTGTACAATAAACAAGCTCAGCAGATATACGAGTAATCCTGGGGTTGATCACTGGAAAGCCATAGTGAGAGTACTTAGGTACTTACGTTTACTCGTAATTATGGGTTGCACTATCATAGATATCCAGCTGTAGTCGAAGGATACAGTGATGCTAATTGGATATCTGACATGAAAGACTCAAAGTCTACCAGTGGCTATGTGTTTACACTAGCAGGTGCAGCTATATCATGGAAATCCTCCAAACAGACTGTGATAGCCAGATCTACAATGGAATCAGAATTCATTGCATTAGACAATGGTGCTGAAGAAGCAGAATGGCTTCGAAATTTTCTAGAGGATATTCCAAGTTGGCCAAAGCCAGTGCCAGCAATTTGCATCCATTGCGATAGTCAATCTGCAATCGGAAGGGCACATAACAATATGTATAATGGTAAGTCTACATATTCGTCGTAGACACAATACCGTTAGACAATTACTCTCTACTGGAGTTATTTCGATTGACTATGTAAAGTCAAAGGATAACATTGCGGATCCGCTAACCAAAGGGTTAAATAGAGAGTTAGTTGTGAAATCATCGAGGGGAATGGGACTAAAGCCCATTAGATAAATGTTTATTACGAAGGAAAACCCAACCTTGTTGACTGGAGATCCCAAGATCTAGGTTCAATGGGACAACCTACTCGTAAAAGACATAATTGGATCACTGTGGGGGGTTACCCTCTAGTCCATTCCTATGATGAAATGAAACAGTGATGCTCGTATGGATAGAGGTTAAGCAAAAGCTTTTAATGATTCTTATGCGTCGGGAATCCGAGCAGAGTATTACGAGATACTCTTAAATAAGAAATCACCTATGTGAGAGAGAAGTGGGGCGGCTTCAAAGGGAATTGTACGGGGCATAATTTTTAGAAACTCTTGCAGAAGCAGGTAGATGTTCATGGCCGAAATGAACATAATAATGAGAACTCAACTGTGTAGGTAAAATATCTGTGTGATATGTGTTCTCCAATTACATGAACGGCAGTATAGTTCAATGACATCGCGTCAACTGTCAGCCAGTAATGAGATATATTTTCACAAGGGATGGTTCAAAGGCTGTGGCCTACCTATCCTACACAGGTGTTGACCCGTTGAACTCTTCTAGGTCAAAATAAAATGTTTTATAAGATAATTTTATTCGACGTTTTTCGCCAATTTCATTCATGTGGGGGATTGTTGGAAAATGCTTATTCATAAGCATTTTGAGGCACAATTTCAAGCATGGTCCACTTCGTGTTAGTGGTTGTTATTGAATGATTCGGATACTCCTCCGTGAGTACTTCGAAATGGTATATTCATATGCTTAAAATGGTGCTTGGGTGAATGAGAAATTATTGTTCAAAGTTCACCCATTGGTGTTGGAAAATAAAGAGAAGTGAGCTTGTCCCACATGGGAAAGCTATAGAGAGAATATTAAGCTTATATATGATTGCTCATATGTAGATGAGTAAGAGTTGTAAGGATAGAGGCTCTCTCTACGTGCGCGGGGGGGGGGGGGGGTGCAAATCAAATCCGAACCAAGCTTGGCTCGTGTTCACCGCGTGTCCTGCGTACACGAATGCCGGACCAAAATGTGCAGGCCCGGCCCAACCGAATTTTTAATTTTCTCTACAATTTTTCAAGCCTTTTGTAATTCCATAACAGCTAATTTAATTAGCTTGGTGGTTACATAGTTTAATTTCCATTAGTGCTAATTTAATTAGCTTAGTGGTTACAACATGTGTGTAACATCTCCCATTATGAAATTTAATTGGCAAGTTAATTTCTATTAATTGAGATGTGTTTTCTTTTCCTATATAAACAACATCAGTTCTTGTTTTCAACATATGAAATAGAATATAGAGAAAGACAAATCACACACACCAGCTCGGTTTCTTTGTTTTGTTAAAAAGGAGAGTTCAAACACTTTGTGGTTCGTTGGATATGAGTTTGGTGGTGCTCTTACTCGTACATTTTTCGTTGTGTCCTGGGAAACAATCATTCACGTTCTACTGCACCTACGGTAGAGGACGAATTTGTTTTAAGGATATTGTTGTTTTCAACAAGCCTCGGGAAAGTGAAGAAGCAGTGGTTCGTTTCTGCTCTTCTTCCGTCAGCCTCTGCCTCTGCCATCAGCCTCTGCCTCAGCATCTGCCTCTGCCTCTGCCTCTGCCTCTGCCATCAGCCTCTGCCTCAGCATCTGCCTCTGCCTCTGCCTCTGCCTCTGCCATCAGCCTTTGCCTCAGCATCTGCCTCTGCCTCAGCCTCAGCCTCTGCCATCAGCCTCTGCCTCAGCATCTGCCTCTGCCTCTGCCTCAGCTTCTGCCTCTGCCTTAGCATCTGCCTCTGCCTCTGCCTCAGTCTCTGCCTCTGCCATCAGCATAAACATCAGCCTCTGCCTTGGCTTCAGCATCAGCCTCTGCTTCTGCCTCTGCATCTGCATCTGCCTCTGCCTCTGCTCTTAGCCTCTACTGTCAGGGCCCGCCGTTAGGGTCTGATCCGAAGATTATTGTAATATTTGTCATATTTGGATTTCCCAATTACCCTGTAATAATTGTAATACATTGTACATACACTTAATACGCGCAAAAGGAGGTTAAGTTCAATGATAGATAAAGTTCCTATTCAAATACAAGAAAATGCCTATAAAAGAAATGGAGTAAAAACAAAATTCATCCATCGATAAAAAAAGAAATGACAAGAAATAAATGAAAATGGCTTGAAGAGGATCGAGATAAATTTGAGTTCTCTTAGCCTTTTCAATTATGGGCTTAAAATCTTGTAGGTCCTGTTCAACTTAATAAGGTGTTGCTCTTCACCCCCCATATATATCTATTCAGACTCCTCTAGGTAAATTATTTATTGGGGGCCCAATATATTGTAAATCCTAAGAGCTAAACACTTTTTCTTTTTCCTTATTTCCTCTGTATTTCAAAATTTATTATAAATTATTTAAAAAAAAAAAATTATTATAAATTTTATGATCTCTGTTGCAAATTTAGGGGTCAAATTTTATAAGCATAAACTTAGACTCAATATTAAATTAAATTTATTAGTTTGAATATTTAAAAGAGGAGCAAATTCGAAGCATTCAAGGTCGATTTTATTAGGACAAAAAATAAGTCGAGTTCTATTTTTTACATTCAGGAATGTAACAATTTTTGTTTTTTGTTTTTTGTTTTTGTTTTTTTTTATATTATATATACCTCGAATTATTAAAATCAAGAAAAAGAAGAAGTTGGAAATAAAATATAAAATTGATTTACTAGTAACAGTATAAGAATGGTTGATTATTGCTATCATAAATGGACAATGGGTGTTTTTGAAATTATAAATTATGAATAGTTTTTATATGTCATAGATTTGGGAAAGTTGTTATGATGGATTTGAAATTTTACTTATGGTTGATTTGATTTTTTTATAATTTTTTTTTTCAATTTTCCTAAGTTAATTATAATAGTAGAATTTTGATGGTTATTTTGAGGATTAGTTGTGTATTGAGGTTAAAATGTCAAAAGATCGCACAATGAAATATAAGGATGATAATCTAGGAGTCGAGTACGGGTGAACATAGGATCGGGTAATTACGACTCGTCCCGACCCGAAGCACATCGAACCACACGGGTTGTTGTCATGTTTACGTTGATGTAGGGTTTACATTGATCCGAATTGTAATTTTCTTCGGGTTACGGGTTGGATAATTAATTTCGGGTTTAACCTGATCCAGTAGTATATAATCTACCAGAAATTAGGATTCTCTTGTTGTACAATATGTGTCATCAAACAGTAATATAACTTGCAAACAAACAGATCAAACAGCAAAAGTAGATCTAGATGCATGAAACCCTAAAACCAGAAAACCTTTAAAACAAACCAGAAAATGGAGATTACAGAATTGTCCAAGTCGAGATGATCTATGTCCTTAAGAACTTATTGGCCCGTCACAAGTGCTCTACGATTCGTATTGCCAACGTTCTCCCAGGATAACTTGGATGCTACTTGAACAAGGAGCACTCCTTCACAAGTTTATGAACTAGGAAGATGGTGTGAAACTCTCTCAAAAAACAAAGGAAAAACAAATGTCTCTTTCCAAGAAATTCGGATCTCTTCCTATGTCTTATTTTGGATATCAAGCCTTCTTATATAAGGCATGGAAGGGTGCCAATAGGGCACCCTTTGGGATGGGGTGCAACTTTCCAAAGGGTTGTACCCCTCACAAGTACCCAATCCAAAAAAAAGACAGAATTACCCTTAATGAAATATTAGAAGAATTTCCTACAATCCCCCACAATTCTTCAAATATTCATGGAGACACTTGAGAGAGTTACCATGAACTAAAGCTGCATCGAAATAGGTAGCTTTTGCCTTGAACCTTTCCTAGTGAGTGACAATCGGATTTACTTGGCAAACCAGTGACCCATAGTCTTGAACTGTTCTGCCGTTGGTGTAAACCAAGACAATTGCCAACACACAGCTTTAATTCGACCATTTTCCCGTTCTACGGTTGTGTTCATTTTGGCCCTGAACAACGGTCCTGGATTCATCAAGCACTTTAGAGAGTAACCCGCCTTTAAAGGTTCCCATGGAAGCGGCCTCACTTCTTACTTGAAATAGATGATCTACTATGAAGAGGTAATCTGTCTTTAACCCCCATTAGGACTCATCTCCTAATATAGTGATCATTAAAAGCCTTAGCTTATCCTAACCAATGACAGACAGCACTCAGCGTCATTATCGGAATGGGAAAGAGTACGAAACTCTTCAGTGCTCGTTTTGAATTGCACAAAGTGTCTGTTGTCCCTTTTGAACCTAGATCTTGGGATCTCCAGTCAACTAGGTTGGGCTTCCACAGTGACAATTCTTAGATGATAGACTTCAAGCCCATTCCCCTCGATGACTTCTCAACTTGCTCTCGAGGTAAACCTTTAGTTAGTGGATCCGCTAGGTTTTCCTTCGACCTGACATAATCGATCGTTATTATGCCACTTGAGAGCAGTTGACGTATGGTATTATGTCTCCGACGTATGTGTCGAGACTTACCATTATACATTGTATTTTGGGCTCTCCCAATAGCCGATTGGCTGTCACAATGTATGCTTATCGCTGGCACCGGTTTGGGCCAACTATGAATATCCTCCAGGAAGTTTCTAAGCCATTCTGCTTCTTCCGCAGTTTTGTCTAACGCTATGAATTCTGATTCCATAGTAGACCGGGCAATACACGTTTGCCTCGAGGATTTCCATGACACGGCTGCATTACCAAGTGTGAAAACAAATCCACTCGTGGATTTGGAATCCACCGCATCAGATATCCAGTTAGCATCGTTGTAACCCTCTAGTACAGCAGGATATCTCTCGTAATGTAGCCCATATTTTGAAGTTTCTCTCAGATACCTCAAAACTTCTTACTATGGCTTTCCAGTGGTTGTGTCCTGGATTACTCGTATATCTGCTAAGCCGATTCACAGCTTGAGCGATATCAGGTCGTGTGCAATTCGTGAGATACATCAGACTTCCGATGATTCTCGAATACTCTAGTTGCGATATGCTTGAACCAGTATTCTTTGATAAATGAAGAGTTAGGTCTACAGGGGTTCTAGCCACGTTTAAATCCCCTTTGATATATTTATCGAGTATCTTCTCAATATAATGAGTCTGTGATAATATATATCCGTCTGATGTCCTAGAAATCTTTATTCCTAGGATCACATCAGCTATCCCCATATCTTTCATATCAAATCTGCTGGATAACACGTTTTGGTAACTTAATCATTTCATGATTACTACCAATTATCAGCATATCGTCTACATAGAGACACACAATGACATATCCTTTTTGAGTTGATTTGGTGTACACACACTTATCACACTCATTGGTTTTAAACCCATTTGACAACATTTCTTTGTCAAATTTCTCATGCCATTGTTTCGGTGCTTGTTTTAATATGTACAAGGATTTTACAAGTTTGCACACCTTATGTTTTTGTCCAGGAACACTAAACCCTTCTGGTTGTTCCATGTAAATCTCTTCATCCAATTCACCATTCAAAATGTCGTCTTTACATCCATTTGATGTATTTCAAGACCAAATATAGCTGCTATGGCTATGAGCATTCTTATCGATGTGATGCGAGTCACCGGTGAATAGGTGTCAAAGTAATCGAGGCCTTCCTTTTGTCTATAACCTTTTATGACAAGTCTTGCCTTATACTTATCTATTGATCCATCCGTTTTCATCTTCTTTTGAATATCCATTTGTAGCCCAGCGGCTTACAACCTGGCGGAAGATCAACCAACTCCCAAGTATGGTTCTGTAGGATTGAATCAATCTCACTGTTAATAGCCTCTTTCCAAAGAGGTGCCTCCGGAGAAGTCAAGCTTCTTTATAACTTTGAGGCTCATTTTCTAACAAGTATGTCAGAAAATCGGGACCAAACGACTTAAACGTTCTAGCTCTTTTGCTACGTCTAGGCTCGATTGTCTCAGTATTTACACGTTGATCTGATTCTTGGTCAACTTGATCACTGTCCTCGACAGTATCAACTGTTCTTTTGAGAGACCCAGTTATTTGTCTTTCCTTACAAGGAAACGTCTCTTCAAAAAATATCGCATTCCTGACTCAATTATCATATTTGGATTGATGTCAGGAATCTCTGACTTGTGTACCAAGAATCGATACGCACTACTGTTGTGAGCATATCCAATGAATACACAGTCAACAGTTTTGGGTCCTATTCTAACCTTCTTAGGTTTAGGAACCATTACTTTGGCAAGACACCCCTACACCTTTGAGGTATTTGTAGGAAGGTACGAAACCTTTCCACAATTCATATGATGTCTTGTCAAGTCTTCTGTGAGGAAGCTTGTTCAGAACGTAGTTCGCGGAAAGCAAGGCTTCCCCCACAAGTTCTGGGGTAGACCCGAACTTGTCAACATGGCATTCATCATTTCCTTCAACGTTCGGTTTTTGCGCTCCGCAATTCCGTTCTGTTGAGGAGAATAGGGAGCAGTGGTTTCGTGAATAATTCCGTGCACAGAACAATATTCACCGAATGGTGAAACATATTCACCACCTCTATCACTCCTGATTCTTTTGACTTTCTTGCCAAGTTGATTTTCAACTTCGCTTTATAGTGCACAAAGCTCTCAATAGCTTCTGCTTTGCTTCTCAGCAGGTACACATAACAGAACCTTGTGCTATCATCGATAAAAGTGACAAGTACTTTTTACCGCCTCTTGTTTGCACAATATTCATGTCACATACATCGGTATGTACAAGTTCTAGCGGTTCAGAACTGCGTTCTATAGAATGAAATGATGTTCTATGAATTTTGGCTTCAACACATGCTTCACACTTATGTTGGCTATTAATTGCAATTTTAGGTATAAGGTCCATGTTAATTAATTTACGCATGGTATCATAATTAACATGTCCTAACCTCCCATGCCATACATTCTATGACACAATAATATAAGCAGACGAACTAGCTTTATTAATAGCACGATTAACAGTCATTACATTTAGCTTGAAAAGACCCTCAGTTAGGTATCCTTTTCCTACATACATATCATTCTTAGTCAATACAAACTTGTCAGAGACAAATACAAGCTTAAAACCAGCCTTACTAAGAAGAGAGCCCGAGACTAAGTTCTTCCGAATATCTGGAACGTGCAGTACATTCTTCAATGTTAGCTCCTTTCCGGATGTCATCTTCAGAACCACTGTGCTTGTCCAACCACCTGAGAGGTAGACGAGTTCCCATTGTCAGATGATCGCCGCCATCGACCTTCTGGTACATGGAAAACATCTTACTGTCTGCACAGATATGACGAGTAGGCCCCAGTGTCTACCCACCATTCTCTCGGATTCCCAACTATGTTGGCTTCGGTTACCACTGCTGATAGTTCCATCTCTGAGATATCATCAGGCAGCTGCTCGCCTTCAGTAACATGGGCCTCATATTTCTTTTTCTTGCCCTTGTCCTGAGAATTTTTGTTCATGCAGTCATTTGACATATGACCGCTCTTTTCCACACAGTTGTAGCATTTTCCATTGAACTTCTTGTTCCCAGAGTCAGCTCCACTGTTCTTTCTCTTTTTGCTACCCTTTACACCTTCAATGATGTTGGCCTTAGACTCCAGAGTCTTGTAGCTGGCCTTCTCGGACATCCTGTTGATAAGTGTGGTTTATACCCACTTATTCCAATATCTTTAGCTTATTATTTTGTTATAATTCGAGATATTTAATATCATTTATAATTTATTTTATGTTTTATTTATATGGGCATTAATATATGGATCGGGGAATAATTGCACGTGTTTTGGGAACTTTCGGAACACAGGACGAGCACGGAGCATTGACAAATCAACAGATACACTTTCCAGAGATGATGGCGCCAAGGCGCCATCAATGTGAAGGCTGATGGCGCCAAGGCGCCATCAGTTGAAGCTCAACTGGCGCCATGGCGCCAGTTGATGAAAGAAAGTGAGGGCGCCATGGCGCCTTTGATGAAAGAAATGTATAAGCGCCACGGCGCCTCCCCAAATCACACTCCTCATACAAATTGCCGAGTGTTAAGCGCTGCGGCGCCCACTTACAAAAGCTGCAATGATCCGGAAGAAAACCTACACGTTCCAGGATTCACTTTTAGGGTTTTTAATAATCCTAATGCCACCCAAAGACTCCCAGACTCAACTATAAATATAACATTACATCCAACACTCAAAGGGAGGCTAATACACTGAAATAAATATTTTTAGAGATCCAAGGAGAGGATTGAAGAGCGACAAGAGGAACAAAAGCTGTGACATCCGAGGAGGAAGAGATTCAATTCGGGTTATATCTTCTAGTTTCTTTTCTTAGAACTCTAATGATTTCCATTAGATTCATGAATTGTTTATCATTGATTTTATTTTATCATGAACAACT
This sequence comes from Zanthoxylum bungeanum, assembly GCA_019454045.1. Lineage (NCBI taxonomy): Eukaryota > Viridiplantae > Streptophyta > Magnoliopsida > Sapindales > Rutaceae > Zanthoxylum > Zanthoxylum bungeanum. The sequence goes on from SKCR01023771.1 coordinate 49,167, forward strand.
CCTTAATTTTGGAGAATGATGTAATCTATGCTTGAACCTTGTATTTTGTTTATCAATTTTGTTATGAAGTTTTATTAATTTATTTATATTCTTTTGAGTTTAATGCTTCTTGATTGTTGGCCACAATTGAAGATGATGAATGTTTAGAATCTATCACTCGAGAGAGGAGATTTTGAATAGATCTAGAGAATATGACCTAGGATTTTATAGAGTTCGAGAGAATCTGTAGTCCTTTGAAGTCGTTAATATAGAATCACAAATCGTAATGAGTTGTTAACTATTGGATTTTTATAGAGATATCGAAGTCTATAGTTGATAATCTTTCACTCGGCACTCGAGAGATGGAGTGGATATTTTAGGAGTCTTGACTTATAAACAATATAACTGAACAAAGATTAATTGGCATAACAAATACATAGGTGACAGCTAGGTGAAATCAGGATCTAGAATCTCTATTGTATTAGTTCCTCCTATCAATTTATTATATATTTATTTATTTAATTAAATCTTTATTAATTATCGTCTAAATAAAGTTAGGATTATCAATTGTAGTACTTAGTGCGAGTTAACGCAATCCCTGTGGGTCGACACTCTAAACTCATTTATACTAAAACTTGACACCGTACACTTGCGGTACGATATAAAATATCACAATACCTGTTGTCCTCCTCGATTCTCAATCAAACACTGAGGTCTTCAAGGCTCATCTGCTTCTTTTTGTGTTTCAGATAGCTCCTGAAGTCCTTCCATGATGGAGGCAACTTTTCAATTATGGTGGCAATTTGAAACGTCTCACAAAGTTTCATTCCCTCATCCAATATTTCATGAATGATCAATTGCAGTTCACCCAACTGAGACATCACCGTCCTTGAATCTACCATCTTGTAGTCCAGGAACCTACCCACGACAAATTTCTTTTGTCTGGCATCTTCAGTTTTATACTTCTTCTCGAGAGATTCCCAGAGAATCTTCGCAGAAGTCATGCCTTGGTACACATTGTACAGGGTATTGTCAAGACCACCCAAAAGGTAGTTCTTGCATAAGAAGTCTCCAGACATCCAAGTCTGTTCTCGCTCTACCTTGGCCAATTCAGATTCACCCTCCACAGGACCCGGAGGATCTTTGATGAATTTTGCCAACTGGAGAGTTGTCAGTAGAACAGCATCTTACTCTGCCATTGTTTGAAATTTGCCCCACCAAATTTCTCCGTTTTTCTCCGTGAGAGACCGGTACTGTGATATTTCCGCTAGCCATATGTAACTGGAAAATCAACATGGTCAATTAGTCTACGAAAGACAAATTGCACAACGATCAACGAATGACCTTGTTCAAAGTGATATATGATAAATGTAGATATATAAGTCAATCAAGGTTGGATGGAATTACTTGTGTATTATTACACTTTAAATTCTCAACCAATTATGCAACAACCAATCAATTTCAACTTTATCACTATGTGTATGCTTGTGATAATTGAACAACTTAATAATAACTTGAATCTATACTACCAAGATTAATGTGTTTACAGTATATGACTAACCGAGTTAATATTAATTAAAGTTTGCAGTTTATGATACTTACAGGACAAAGTCGTTAGTGTCACGTTCGTATCTACGTTCGAACGAGACTGTCCAGTGTGTGTGCGTTCATGTTGCGTTTGATAACGCGTTCGAACGAAGTGTTTCCAGAGAGTTTACGTTCGCGTAGCGTTTGATAACGCGTTCGAACGAAGTGTTTCCAGAGAGTTCACGTTCGAGTAGCGTTTGATAACGCGTTCGAACGGTGTGATTCCAGAGAGTTCACGTTCGTATAGCGTTCGTGAACGCGTTCGAACGGAACGATTCCAGAGAGTTTACGTTTGAGTTGCGTTTAGGACGCGTTCGAACGTTCTAAGGCAGAAGGCTTGCGTTCGAGTTGCGTTTGAAGACGCGTTCGAACGTTCTAACGAAAGTTCAAATATTTAGCCTTCGCGTGCGTCGGGCGTTCGAACGCCCTACGGTTTTTTCATGCACAGTTCGTATTTTCCAGAAAATATTCAAACCATAACATGCGAATTAATATCTAATAACATTAAAGCAATAAGTTCTTAAGATTGTTGTACAATATGTGTCATCAAACAGTAATATAACTTGCAAACAAACAGATCAAACAGCAAAAGTAGATCTAGATGCATGAAACCCTAAAACCAGAAAACCTTTAAAACAAACCAGAAAATGGAGATTACAGAATTGTCCAAGTCGAGATGATCTCTGTCCTTAAGAACTTATTGGCCCGTCACAAGTGCTCTACGGTTTCGTATTGCCAACGTTCTCCCAGGATAACTTGGATGCTACTTGAACAAGGAGCACTCCTTCACAAGTTTATGAACTAGGAAGATGGTGAAACTCTCTCAAAAAAACAAAGGAAAAACAAATGTCTCTTTCCAAGAAATTCGGATCTCTTCCTATGTCTTATTTTGGATATCAAGCCTTCTTATATAAGGCATGGAAGGGTGCCAATAGGGCACCCTTTGGGATGAGGTGCAACTTTCCAAAGGGTTGTACCCCTCACAAGTACTCAATCCAAAAAAAAGACAGAATTACCCTTAATGAAATATTAAGAAGAATTTCCTACATCTCTTTCAGAATGGCAGAGACTACTCTCTTATCTCTCTCAGTTCAGCTTCTTCTCTCTAATTGTCTCATCTACTCTCTTATATCTCTCCTCAGCGCCAGACTCGTCTCTCAACTTCTCAACTCGCTCTGAGCTCAAAAAAGTCAAACCCACAGCGCCAGTGCGCCATTCGTTCAACGTCAGGTCCGTCACGGCGTCACTCACTATCGGCTCTCACCTCTCGGTCACAAACAGTTTAAACAAATAGCTAATAATTTTCACAACTTACAAACCGCCAACACTTACCTCTCAAACCAACCCCATTTTTCTTATCAAATTTGTTATTTCAGTTTCTAATTTCCGTTCGCCCCTAGAGTCATGTTGTCACAATGTCACACGATTAAAACTGAAGATGGTGGTGAAGAAATCAAAATGTCAGAGCACTGCGCGATGGATTATGAAGATGTTGCGGAAAAACAACTTAATACGCGCAAAAGGAGGTTAAGTTCAATGATAGATAAAGTTCCTATTCAAATACAAGAAAATGCCTATAAAAGAAATGGAGTAAAAACAAAATTCATCCATCGATAAAAAAAGAAATGACAAGAAATAAATGAAAATGGCTTGAAGAGGATCGAGATAAATTTGAGTTCTCTTAGCCTTTTCAATTATGGGCTTAAAATCATGTTGGTTTGGTCCTGTTCAACTTAACCAAATGGTTGCTCTTTACCCCCCCATATTTTTTCTATTTAGACTCCTATTATCATAGAGAGAGATAAATTGTTTATTGGGGGCCCAATATATTATAAATCCTAAGAGCACTCTTCCTTCTGTTAATCTAAAAGCCAAACACTAGGTGCAATTAGAGGTGGCCACGGTCCATAACCGAACGAACTATTTGGTTATACGGTTTTAGGTTGCTGGAACCGTAATCGAACCGGTTATTTGGTTCAGTTCCGGTTCAGAATCGGAACCGGAACCGAATCGAATCTTAAGGTTATAGTTCCAAATTATGTGGAACTGGAACCGAATGGAACTATAACCTTACGGTTCCATCCAATTATGTTCTGATTCGGTTTTGGTTCCGAACCGGAACCGTGGTCGGATCTAGGTGCAATTATAAATTTTTAATGATTATTTACTGAATAGACTATATACCAACTTTTTTTTTTTTGGGAGGAGAGTATTGAATACAACCATGAGTGTGAGATTTATGTGATTTATCTTGAGAGACACGTCGGATTTAAAGCATTCTCATTAGGTGGTTCGACGGTCAACCAACTTATGCAGTCATCTATATCCGACCACGGTTCCGAACCGGAACCGTGGTCGAATCTAGGTGCAATTATAAATTTTTAATGATTATTTACTGAATAGACTATATACCAACTTTTTTTTTTTTGGGAGGAGAGTATTGAATACAACCATGAGTGTGAGATTTATGTGATTTATCTTGAGAGACACGTCGGATTTAAAGCATTCTCATTATAGGTGGTTCGACGGTCAACCAACTTATGCAGTCATCTATAGCCTCGTCCCAAATATAAGATCTCATAAAAATTTATTTATATACATTTAAGTATATTACAAAATTATTATAAATTTTCTGTTCTCTATTGCAAATTTAGCGGTCAAAATTTATAAACATACTTGGATTTAATATTGAGTTAAATTTATGAACTGAATTTATATTGAACACTCAGATTAGCTCAACAGTGATTTTCAAAAAAAAAAAAAAAAAAAAAAGATTAGCTCAACAGTGAATCATAATCCAAACTTATAGGGATTAAATCAAACCGAAACTTTTTCCTCTCAACTATTTATATATTCAATTATTATCTCATTAAATTCGAATTTTTTTAATTGTCTCTCCAAATAAGTAATAACCCCAAATCCCCAAGCCCATGGAAGTTGCGGCAACTCCAATTGGGGATATTTGAAAGAGGAGCCAAACCCTAAAGAGCCAATTATATGCATTCAATTCAAGGTCGATTTTATTAGGGCAAAAAATCAAGATTGCACAATGGAGTATAAGGATGATAATCTAGAAGTCAAGTTGTCACAGATTCACACGATTAAAACCGAAGATGGTGGTGAAGAAATCAAAATGTCAGAGCACTGCGCGATGGATTATGAAGATGTTGCGGAAAAACAACTCAATACGCGCAAAAGGAGGTTAAGTTCAATGATAGATAAGGATCCTATTGAAATACAAGAAAAGGCCTATAAAAGATTCTTATTATCTTTGACAAAGCCTTCATATCTTCTAAAACTTGGACTTGGCGCGATGATCCTGCGTTGGGAAAATCGCAATAGATTGTGTTACCTTTTGCGGAAACTTGTGAGACAACACAATTGGGTGGATGCAAGTGGTGTGCTCAGTGTGTTGTTGAAAGGGACTAGCAAGGATAAATGTCCCGTGGCTAATCGGCTCAAGTATACGGTATGAAATTTAATGCCGATTCTTATGAATGTATGCTTTTTTAAAAAAAAAAATTCATAATTATTGTACTTATTGTTGATTTTAATTTGAGAGTTATGCATTACGAGGGTTACATTAAATGGACTGATTAAAATTTCTAGATAGATAATTTTGTATGTGAAAGCTGCAAATATGAGAGGTTTCCCTGAATTTGTTCTGATTAGAGTACTTTTGGCTTATCAGTAAAATATTAGTTAATTATTAGATTCTTGACATTTAGGGTTTATCGTTGAGTCAATTCAAATCAGACATTTTATTGTTCTATTCTCTCTGTGTCTAACTAGTTTCTCAATCAAATAGATTTTTGTACTGCAATTATAGTGCATGAACCACTGATTGGGGTTGTGAGCTTGCTATTGGTGATTTTGTAGCTTAATGACTGAAGAAAAATAGGATAAAGAATTATTGGCAGGAAAAACTGGCAGAACTACTTCCAAGCAGTGTATAACATTCTTTATCTCATGAATTTATCATATGGTACAAAAAGCATTCTTGAAAAACAATGCTTGTTTACTTTGATGTCATTTCCCCTTCGCTCAAAATGACGATTGGACTAATAGCAGATTTTGATGGTTATCTGCTTTGGTGTTTTTAGGTTTGATTAAGTCATTTGCGTGCTATCATTTTATTTATGAAGTCTTTTAAATCTCTTTTGATTTTGATATCTGGATTCTAAATGTGTTTATCTAGATCTTCATTATAGAAACTCATTGATATATGTATTAGCACAATAGGTTTCAATGGAGCTACTTAATCATGTAGAAAGTGGCGGCATTAACCCAACAAGGGTCAAGTATGTTTATGACATTTGGACGAAAAGGATTGAATCCAGGAAAGAATCGCCACTGGAGGTATATTATCTCTCTTTTATATATTAGTAGCATGATGCTAACCAAATCCTTCCCCAGCAATGTAAGCGGGATTTGAACCCAAAACTCTTTTACCACCTCAAGAAATTTTACCAGTTGAACCAACCAGCAGTCTAGCATGTACTCTTGAATATTTCTTAATTAGCTTATAAAGAATAATTTGTTCAAATTTTCCTTTTTTCATTTTACTTGAGAAAATTTTGAAAATAGACTAAATAGTATGGTTTGTGTTTGTTGCTATATGTTCATTATATTGTTCCTTGCTTTAGTTTTTTTTCCAGTTTGTCATGTAATGTGCACATTGATACTATGATGCGATTTCTTTTTCTTTCAAAAGTAAATCCCCTTTTCCAAATAAAAGACTAAGATAGTATGGAAAAATTGTTAATTAGAGGGGATTTAAGTATTTTAGTGAAACACATGCTGTAATATTTCTTTGTCTATATTGATATTTACTTGCTAAGCAGGAAAAATTTGTGCTTTCTTTGGAGTTCATCATTTTCTGGCTCGCACAAGGTGATGTTGAAGAAGCAAATCTGGCTGCTTTGAGGTACAGTATGTGTTCTTCTATATATGTCTATATATTAATTGCATGGCTATATAATCAAACTGAATAATATTTAGCCTCTTGTAAAAATTTATAGTATCTATGTATTTCTTCATAAGGAATGCTGTCGTGGCTTTCCATTATGTAAAGGGGAGAAGTTTTAGAGACGTTCTTTAGCAGTAGTTTTGTGAGAAAAATCTTAAAAAGCTTGTTTCTATTACAACCTATATGGGATTTACTTTTAAAGTTCTTTATGTTGCCATTTCATGCATAGGTGGCCTTCAGTGATAAGATTTACTTAGCTTTAGCACATTTATCATATTTTTTTGGTTTTTTATCTGCAGCCTTAATGTTATCATCTAAATTATTACGAGAAATATTTCAAAACTTTGTTGGTAGGGTGGCATAAATTTTTATATCTCAATGTGGAATCTGTGAATCTTTAGAAATTTCAGTAAGTGTTCTGCAGTAGAGAAATTGCTAATATTCTTTTAAACATCTCTTATTCTCCTTGATACACAAAGCCAACTGTTGTGGTTGGCAGTTATGATCTGAAAATTGTATTTGGTGCTCCCTTTAGGATTCCTCGGGTGTTTAGGTGGGTTCTCAAAGTTCAGTCACCATTTTCGTGGTGATAATTAATATAATCTTTGTGCATAATGTGCATATAAATGTAATTGTGCTACTCAAATTTTTTTGGATGTTTTTTCTCTTATTGCGAAGCTTGAATTGGATCCATGTGATTAGTTATTGCCATCTTTACTAGAATTTGACTAACTCCATGGACATTAGTTGTTTCCAGTTCTTGCAAATCTTAGATGTAGCTTCTCTGTTTGTTATATTTCTTATTGCGAAGCTTAAATTGGACCCATGTGATTAGTTGTTGCCATCTTTACTAGAATTTGACTAACTGCATGCTCATTAATTATTTCCAATTCTTGCAGATCTTAGATATAGCTTCTCTGTTTGATATATTTCTCCAATATTCTCTTATACTGTTGTACTAATTTATTAGTTCTTGCCTATATATAAAGCTTGAAATCAACAGTGGAATACTGCTTTTGTCACATCAAAGGACACCTAGATATCCTGTAGGTTTATGCCTATGCAAAGATTTAATGAATTTGTTGTACTAATCCTTAAGAATCACTTTGGTTCGAACTTCGGAATTAGCTTCCATTACTATGCTTGCTTTTTCTTTTCTTTTCTTCTTTTTTTTTTTTTTTTTTTTTTTTTACGTGATCACAACTTACTACGAGTACATGTAAGTAGTGGGGATGTTTTTATCTATTTGTGGAGTTTGTAGTGTTATAGCTACATTGTTGTTATTGATCCTGCTTCGAAAATTTGCATATCTTCTCTATATATGTACATTTGTAGGCTTTTTTTAACATTTTCAAGAATATCATAGAACAAAATTGCTATATTGACTGGGACAGAATCTCACCATATTTTTGCTTTTTGTTTGCATCGTTAATATACTGTTTCCTTTCCCAGTTATAAATTTCATTCATAAGATTATATAGACACTTCTTGCTCATAAAATTATTATAAAAATAGAGCATTTTGAATACATCTAAATTATAATTGTGCCTATGCTTTCTCAGACTAAAGCAAAATCGTCACTTTGAGAGCCACCCAATGTCAAACATGCTCGTAGCTTTGACATTCTATGAGCTGTGGCGTTCCAGTATCCCAACAGAAATGCAATGGGAAAAGTCAGATCAGATTTACTCCCCTACACGATCTGATTTTTCAGGAGAGAGATTCAATCACCGTGGCGGGAACTCAGAGGGTCGTGATACAGTTTATAGTCATGAAGATGAAACTCACTTCGGAGATGATTCAGTCACCTCTGTCATGATTGGAAAAACAGTGCCTATAGAGATCAATAATGATCAATGCAGAGAGGGTGCTATGGAGGATCAAGATAACTTACAGAGAGAAATTCCCTCACAGAACTTCAACCCTCTTAACTTTTACATGAACTCTGCTGAAAATGAGGCCTCTGTCTCAAATGGTGGTGGTCGTGAGAACTTGGCTCCTGTTTTCGCTGCTCTTGGTGAGTCATTCACTTAACTTGTTTTTGCATGCTGTTATATTTTTATATGCTGGAGGTTCAGATTTCTGGTATTCTTTGTTGAGAGGAATACTAAAAATTGTAATGGAGATCAGACCTCATAACTGAACACAACACATGCACATAATATTAAATGTCTTGCTGCTAACTCCAAAACCCTTTTTAAACACTAAAAGCTTCTTTTTGTGATTCAGTTATGAGGTCTGATCTCCCTGACACTTGTTAGAAGATCATTAGATGTGAGATTCACTACTAGTTGATCAATCATGATGGTTGGTAATGGTTTCATTTAAGATCCAATATTTAATTGGTTTTGTTTAGATATAAAGTTTATTTTCATTATTAGGAAGATTTGGTGCCTATGGTTGTTTTGTTGTTTTTGATTTTTCAGAAGTGATGAGGGTTTTATTGTTATAAGAGAAAAAAATGAGAGTGAATAAAATTTAAGAATATCTAGAAAAACTTTGCTCGTATTCTCTACTCTCATTCTTCTTTTGTTTTCCACATTTCCATTCAATGTTCTAAAATGACAACCTAGCGCCTTGGACAAATAGGTGGGGCTTAGGAAATTAATCAGAAACTGGGGATTTCCATAATTCGGGTTAAATTTTGGTGTAATTTGGACAAATTAATACTAGGAAAATGTTGTTTGATTGATCAGTAAGATGGTCAATTTCATGAGAAAATAACAAAAATTGAAGAAATTAACGTCCTTTTACCAATGCTTTTTACGATGAAAATTTATCATAATGGGCGGAAAATAATGCCCTATTCTGACAAACGCCTGGCCTCGACCGCCGAGCCTAAATGCACCGCTATTTAGTATTTACAGAGAGTGATTGCAATGCAACACTCGCACCAAACTCAATGTTTAAAAATACGGGGCGGCGCCTCGAGGCGTCCGGCCATTGAGGCGCGAGGCGGATCTCCTCGAGGCGGTGAGGCGGGCGCCTCGATCCGGAAATCGGAAAAATAATCCAAAATACATTCATTTCTTCATAATTCATAGTATGTTAAAAAACTATTGATAAGTAATCCAAAATACATTACTTTCTTCACAATTCATAGTATGTTCAAAAAATTATTGATAACTAATCCTTAAATAAGCTATCATTAGTGTCTAGCGGCATAAAGCTTAGGTCAAAATCTCTGTCATCATCAGATGGGTCATCATCCAAAGAATCTCCTTCACTTGTATTGTCTTCATCCACTGCGCCTCAATAAATTACTCTGTCCTGTAACTAAATATATATATATATATATAAGATTAAATTTATTAATTAGACTAATTCTTCATCACTTCTAACTCTTAACCTAATTTAACTTTGTTAACAAAATCTCTCATACAGTATGTTAAACCAACTATTACAAGCTAATAATGTTAAATCTCTCAATATAATACCATGAGTCATACTTAATTTTCCCATCGAAATTACAGTTTGTAAATGCATAACAGGAGACGATCAACTTTTCACATTACCGATTTGCAAAACGCCGACGTCGAAAGAGAAAGATTCAGGCAGAGACGACGTCGACAGAGAAAGATTCCAGCAGAGACGACGCCGAGAGACAGAGATTGCAGCAGAGTAAAAGCCGAGAGAGAGAGATTGCACTTATGGAGAGACGAAGCAGAGAGTGATGAGGGAGAAAGATTAGAGACGAACCCTAATCTAGATTTCGATTTTTATTTTATTTTTTTAAATTTTGTCAACTGAAACGACGACGTTTTGGAAGCCCAAAACGTCGTCGTTTCATTTTATAAATTTTAAAATAAAAAAAAAACTTCTGCGCGTCGAGGCGGCCGTTTCGAAAAAAACGCATAAGGCGGCCGCCTCGACGCGCCGTCGCCGCGAGGCTCGAGGCGCCGCCTCAAGCGTTTTTTTAAACACTGCCCAAACTCTCCAATGAGAAAGCTTAAGTTTTTGAAGTTTTTTGTTGCCCTTACTCTAGTTTGAAAACTCCATCTGAGGCAGTCGTTTCGAGGACAGCGGTGCATCAAGGCTATCGCCTCAAGCCAAGTTTTCAACAGGCCCGTCTCAAAGGCATGAGGAGGCTGGCGGTTGAACTCGAAAGCCCTAAAATTGCTAATTTTTTTTTTTTAAATAAAAAATTAATAAGACTCTCAGCTTCATTTTCTTTATAGACTAAAAAACTATAAAACAAATCCCCAATTTTGAAATCCTAACTAGCAGTATTGTTAACCAATGCATTGCCGAAAATGAAAAATTATTATTATCTTTAACATTTACTATTATATTATTTGTTATTAATAAAAATTATTTCTGACAGCAATTAGATATGATGATAACTTTGAAGGATACACTTCAAACCCATATTTCATGCTATTAGACAAATGGTAGCCTATCTATATATTAGTGATCATTTTTTTTTTCCCTGAACCTGTTTTGTTGTGTTTCAACTTTTGATAGATGCTTTTAAGTTTTAGTTGGTATGAATGTATCGCGGTTGATTTTATGCTTTTATTTTTTTCCGTGTTAGGCCTCGATCATCTCGAGGCTGTCCGCCTTGCCTCACATGATGGACCATCTTGCACTGCATATCAAGTTTTCGAGTCTTGACCCCCTCCCCCATCCCCACCATAAACAAAATTGAAAGTTTTTGTTCTTGTCCCCAACTCATATAGGTTTTCGACGGTTGCATATACTCCCTTATTAATAATGCTTTGACGTTCCCACACCGTTAGATTTGATTAGTGACTTTTCATAATAGCTGGTGGTTATCCCAAATGTGTCGTAGTAGGGGAAATATGACAGCATATGATTGATAATTTTTTTTCTGAAAGAGATATTATTGATATTTTGAGTTGCTAAAAAATTTAAGCGATGGAAATAGAAATACCTTGTTTCTTCTCATGGATGTTGTTAAATAAGGTGGCGGATGCTGAGGGGAATTATTGTGTGAGACTTTGACTGGTATCTTAATATCATTGCTGATACATCGAAATACAAGCAGGTGATTGGACATTGCTTTAGAGTAAAGTTGTTTGATGGAGGCTTTTCTCATGAAACTTTATCTTAATTTTTGACTTGGTATATTATCAGGTTGTCATTTGACTTGTTATCTTGTCACCATCAAACTTTGAGTCCTGCGTGGCATCAGTTATGAGATCAAATTTTGAAGTAGAAGAGCAGAAAGATTAATCTCTCTATTCATCCCTTATTTTCAATTCTTTTTCACTGTTATTTTCATTTTTTAGTCCATTTTCTAACAATATGAAACGTGTCAGGTGTTCTGAATCTTTCTTCCTGTGATATAATTCTGAAATTCATGAGTTTGGGATTTGAGTGTCAAATGCGATCATTTATGCTATGTGCTTAATTTTTGTCTCTGATCCTTGATTTTTGGCTCAAGCACTTCCTTACATTACATTTTCTATCTTTTGCCTGGATTGAAAATTATAATAATAAGTGCATGCTACTTTTGATTCTCCATCTGAATTTGATACAATATTTTAAATTTTAGTAATTAATAGTTACTTAATACTCTTGCTATTAGTTTATGAGCCTATATAACTCATATTGAAGTTTGCTTCTGTTTTGTTGAAGAGGGTGTGGGTTCGTGGTTAATGCCCATACAATTGCCAAAAACCTATGAGGATTATGAGAACTTCATGAAAAATCATGAAAACTTGCTCAATGACAATTATGAGAAGGCAATGGAGTATTTACAACTTGCTCTTAACTCCACACCTCCATTATCAGCAGCCTTACTTCCTTTCATACAGGTAAACTATTTTGACAAATTACAAAACTTACTTCTGTTGTTACTGAAAAGAAAATATATTGCAGTGTTCGGTTAGGGTTTCTTATTTTCTATCCGTGAAACAAACTTTTTCCTTTTGAGAATAATGGGTGCATTTCTAGAAGTGCTTTGGTTATGTACTGTCCTTAAATAAATGCATAACGTAAGTTTGTATTATCCTTTCATGGTGTCATCGTCTAAAGTCCAACACAGAGCCTTCCATCAACTCTTCACTATAGGTCCAACCTTACAGTATTGGTTTAAAATTTAAATAGTAAAATACCCTTGGGTTTAACCAAGAAGTCAGGGGTCGAAACCCCTTAGGGCTAGACCCGGCCACGGTTCCGGTTCGAAATGAAACCGAACAGAAGGAACCGTCCGGTTCTGGTTCCTTCCCGTTCCATACGGTTCGGTTAGGGTTCCACCCTAGCCGAACCGCTGGAACCTTTCGGTTCCAATATTAGTGTAATAAAATTTAAGTTCAAATAAATATTTTTTTGAAGTTGAAGCTATTTATTTTATTTTTAATTTAATATAATAAAATTCAAATAAATATTTTTTTATTATAATTATTTGGCAATAATATCCAATTCAAATTTTTTAAAAAATAAATTTTCATTTGTTAAAATTGTTTTTTTAAAAAATAAATTGTTATGGTTCCCCAATCTTGTGGAACCGGAATGATTCGGTTCGGTTAAGGTTCCACAAGATTGGGAACTGTAACCGTGCGTTCGGTTTCGATTCCACCTCTACTTACTACTTAGGGCTACCTACCTGAGATATTTTATTCCCACGCATTTCCTGACTACCAGGGTTGTACCGTATGGCTTGTCTGAGCTGACACTACATTGCTCTTTTCATTTTTCAACTTCTTTGTGCATTAAGAGCCTTAGATCACTTGAGATTTTATTTTAATAATGATAGCGCTGTTGAATTGGTTAATCATCCAATTTTAAGAAGAGGGTGATTCCGTCATATTAACTTATATAAGAATATATTTCCGATTTTGAAGTTATCAATATTATTGATAACACAGTATCCAAAAGATGACACATGCAGTAACAATTTTTAGTCAGAACTCATCTTTATTGTATCAAGGAACTGCTAGTTCTTTCAATATCGGAACAATACTGATATAGATTCGAATGCTCTGCTGCTGCTGCTAGTAAGATGTTGATTCTGTTAAACTGTCCAATGCTGCAGTTTGCAAAGATGAATACTTCTTTGAAACATCACATTCTCATATCATGGGCAGGCTGTTATTTTAGGAGGCTTATTTTTGTTGTTACATTTGATAGAAGGCCAGAATCAACTGTCCAGAGTCATAAAGTTAGGGTTGAATTCATAGATGAATCCAAAGTATGTGCTGTAAATTGCATTTAAAATAAATTTACTAACAAATAAAGATTCTATTTTCTCCTTTTTTTGGACATTTTCTCATTCGATTTTGTTGCAGTTGTTGCTGATTGGAGGTCGTGTTGATGAGGCCCTGAAAGTGCTTGACAAGTTTTGTACTAATTCACTGACAGAAATCCCTGTTAGGTATACATTCTTGCTAATTTTCTTATCTTGTTCCCAGGAAGTAGGAAACTGAAAAGTTATATATAGTTTTGACAATCTTTGCTTTGTCATATTTCTTGGTGTTCCAATTCCGGGTATTTCAAGTTATGCATATACTATGTGCAGATTGAAGGCTATTCTATTGGATTGTTTTGATCATAACAACTATGGCATGCTTTCAACCTGTTTTGAGGACATATTGAAGAAGGATCCCACATGTCGCCACTCATTGGCTAGGCTTATCAGCATGCATCAAAATGGTAGGTATTTGCATACTTGCTTGTGGTTTGGATTAGAAATCATCCACCATCCTTTTGCATTTTGTTTTGTATTATGTGTTTGTTTGCATGTGTTATACTTGGGATGGAGTGTGGGCTCGGAAACTATAATTTTCATATTATGTTTGATTGTTTATTTGTATTTTGTGTTATGAAGCCTATGGGTATTCTGACGAAAACAGGGGTGCATGACGATGACGTAGATTTTAATCCTTCATTAGCAAATCTAGATGCTTGAATTACTTAACTGAATACACTTTATCTCTAAACCCGATGAAATGGCACACACAAGCATAAATATAGGACGTGCTAAAGCTTATATTTTCGAGAAAATTTATAATGCAACGGAGGTATTACGTCATTCATGTAACCATCCAATAATACATTGCAACATCATGGTATACACAGTCTGCTATACTGCTGATCATTCCTATGACATTTTGCAGGGGACTACAGTACAGATTCACTATTGGAAATGATAGCTTTGCATTTAGATGCTGCATATGCCGACTACAATATATGGAGAGAGTTTGCTTTATGCTTCCTTGAGGTTTCTCAGTCTGAAGAGGATCGAATGTCAGTATGTCTCAATGGGAATGAAGGCGAAAAGAAGCAAGGATTCTCTGTTCGTTACAACAGAATCCCTAAAATAATGATCGAGGGTAAATCAGGAAAGAATTGGATGTTTCGGTGCCGATGGTGGTTGAATCGACACTTCAGCAAGAAGATACTTGTATCAGACATTGCTACAGGTAACTCTTCCTGCATGCATCATGCTACAAAATTGCTTCTCATCTAGTCTTTTAGGCTGAGTTTGGTAGAGAGTATTGCACTGAAAGTATAAACTAACTTACAAGCTATGGAATAAAAGATAAGAGTATAAGTTAAGGTAGAAAAATAATTTCATATTGTGAGATTATAATTTTGTGAGAGTATAAATTAGCGTTAAGTATGTGCTTAGTGTAGCGTTTAAGTGTTAATTTATAAGCTCACCAAACTCTTGACCAAATGGTGCCTTAGTTTCTCGCATTTGCAAATACTTGCAATAATTAAGCTGATTAAAGGATTTGGTTAACCCAGCTGACTCTATCCGATTGTGTTCGGTTTTAGGCATAGATTCAATCCTATTTTAATTACCTTTTTCCAACCAGATCACCTGAACTCATATTCATTCAATTCTGGGTTTTGCAGCAGGAGATTTGCAGTTGCTAACTTATAAAGCGGCTTGTGCGTCGCATATTTACGGACAGGAATTCCATTATGTTGTGAAGACTTACACAAGTTTGAAGAAGGAAGATGAGAGTGAGTTGTTCAAGTTCTTGCAAATGCATATGCACAAATCCATTAGGCTGTACTCAAATCATCTACAAAGAAATTGATGGTGGGTTTCATTTAGTGCATGAAAGTAATTTCTCCGGTTCTGGTCAATATTTATCTTATTTCACTATTGCTCTATTTCGCTTAATTAATCTGATTTCAAATTAAAAAATTCAAATAAATTCACTCAGATTTATACCAATCAGTCAACAAATTAAAAAAATCAACAATATAAATGAATCAGTGTGTCCGAAAATAAATTCAAATATCAAGATCAGAGAAAATCAGCCAAAAATTCAATACCCTATTAACCATAAACATTCTCATCAACAAAGCAACCATGGTGTTTGCATCAGTTTATGCATATTTGTATGATCAAGATAGTGCTGAGTTGGAATCGGATCGGTTTTTCGAATTTGGAATCTGAACCGGATCGGTTTCGGTTCTAAAATGGAAGAACAATTTAAACGGTTCGGTTCAGGTTCTGTCATGGTCGGAATCGAAACCGAATTTTGAAGCCGGAACCTATTTTGGGAACCAAATTTCAGAACCAAAACTGGAACCGATTTTGGGAACTGAATTTAGAACCAATTTCGGAACCAAATTAAATCCCAATTTGAACCCAATTTCATAACCTCAATTTAAATCCAATTTCATAACCCAAATTAAAACACAGTTTAAACTTATTTTCATAATTCAATTAAAACACAATTTAAATCTAGACATTTCCTATAAGAATATTATCTATTTAGTCAAAAATATTATGCAATATGCAGTTTTATTTTTGTATGGATATTTGCCAATTATATTATGCAATATCGAAGTGTGAAAAATAATTGTATTTTCAAAATTTGACAATAAAAAATAATAGGGTAAATCAGAACCAGATCGAAACTGAATTGAAACCGATTAATATGGTACCCTATTTAATTGGGTAGGTCCTGGTTCCATGCGAAATCGAATCGGAACCGAATTGGAACCGATTAATAGGATACCCTATTTTATTGGGTAGGTTCTGATTCCACTTAGTTAGGAACCAATTTTTTTCTGGGTAGGTTCCGGTTCCGCACCGAAATTGGTTTTGCTCACCCCTAAATCAAGAGGCTGCAGAGGTACTTGAATTCTGTACGTGTTTGCTTCATGTAATGCTTTTAGTTAGTAACTCATGCTTGTATTTTTGTATTCCAATTCATCCATCATATAATTTTTAGTTCTTTTCTATATTAATAAATTGTGAATTTTTTTTTTGTCAAAAATAAATGGTCGTCACCGATTGCATAATTATTCCAATATTTGATACTAATTTCATATTATTTCAATTTTTTAGCTTTGTTGGAAGATGTTTTGATGAAGAATAATAATCATCAATTCGATACGTTATTATAGGAACATCAGTTTGTATGATAGAGTCTATATAGTTTGTATGCATATTTTTAATATTATCAAAAGGTATGAGTTTATGAATTTTCATCTCAATTTTATTTAATAATATTATTCATTTCACTTTTATCTTTTATTGATCTTCATATTCATCTTTATTATCAATGTTAAACAGTAATTCATCATCTTCAAATTTCATGAATTTAGGTAAGAAAATAAATTATTTATTAATGAAATTAAATTTCACTTATAGTTTATTCAAAATACACGCACATTACGCGAGTGTCCAAGCTAGTTAATATATAAAAATTGAAAAATTATCTTTTATTTCAAGCTTTCCATGTCATTCCCTTACATTTGAGGATGTATACCTAAGCACATGGGTCATTTCAAACCTCCATTGGTTGCCATAAATTAGTTATTAATGTTTAACTTTAGATGTGTAACTCAAATGATTTATTATTGATAATGATAAATGATCAAAAATTAAATTATTTTTATATTTTTTGTTGACGACTGATTTTGGTCTCAGGGTAATATGAGAATATCACCTCCGAGATAATCCTCATTCAATAGTAAATTTGTTTGGTTTTTGGGGGACCAAAAGCAAATTTAGCAAAAGACAGATAAACACACCAATCAACAAGGAGATTTAACGTGGTTCGGTGGATTTTTGATCCGACCTACGTCCACGGACAAGAACAAGATGGTACTCTTTATTACTCAAATATGCTTCTCGGGTCTCTTCTTTGTTTTTACAAATCAGAGTTTGATGATTCTGATCACTAATTTTGTTGATCCCCTTTACACATACTATGCCCTCCTATTTATAATAACACAGAAATCAGACTCCTATTTGCACAAGAAATCCTAGTTGATCTTTAGTCTTCTTTCCTTGTAAGGATTCATAGTCCGATTCTCCCTTCTCTTTTCTTATTCTTTTTCGGATTCTGACTTCATTTCCTTGTGAGAGTAGGATAATCCGTTTTACCTTATCCGCAAGAATAGGGTGTTGTCATCTTGAACACGACTCGTCATCTGGTCGGTCTTCATGAGGTCGATCATGGTAATCTTTTATGCTGAGAGTGTTTCTGCCGGCCTTATAGTGCTTGGTCATCCGAACCAAAGTGGTCGGTCTTCCTCAGTTGTGGTCGGGTCGGCTTGACGATCTCAACCAGTCAGGGAATTACCCTTCTGTCCTCGTCATGCTTGCCTTAAATGTCATAGTGCCTGAAAACACCATCAACATTTTTATTTAGGGAGCCTGTGTATTGTATGAGGGCTCATCCTTACCACGCTGGAGCAGGCACACGCCACAGGGGCACAATGCATCTCCGTGCTGTGTCTCTCGCGGATCCGGATGATGAATGGATCAAAGAGTGTCCGGGATGCTAAGGGCACATTCCTCCTTAGGTCCGGCATCACTGGAGCTAACAATTGTCACGGGGGCATTATTATCCCCCGTTCTATGCTTTCCCACGGATCCATTACATCGGGTACGTGAGGATCAAAGAGTGCTCGACACATAAGGGCATGTTCCTTCTTATGTTCGGTAACACTGGAGTAAGCAATCGCCACGGGGGTATCATCCATCCCTGTGCTATGCTTCTCACGGATCTTATGCATCGAGTATGCCCTGAATATTTCCGATGACCTCGAGCTAAGAGAGATACTTGGCTCTGGGGGAATGTTACATCCTCAGACCAATGTGAATGACTCGGTGGGATGTAACCCGACCCCAAGCTGAAAGAGGTACTTGGCTCTGGGGGAATGTCCCGTCCTCAGACTAACGTGCATGACTCGGTGGGATGTAACCCGACCCTGACCCGAATAATTAAGTGATCTCGGCGGAACAAATCCAGCCCTGAGCCGAATAACCAAGCGGCCTCGGCGGAACGAAATCCTAGCCCCGAGCCGAACAAACAAATGGCCTCGGCGGAACGAAATCCAGCCCCGAGCCGAATAAGTCTTAGTGCTTGGTCGTTTCTTTTTGTATTTAGGCGCTAAGTTTGTCCCTGATTTTTTTTTTTTTGAGTAAGTCTTTCTATTTATGTTTTAAGAAAGTGAACGAGAACCTTTTTGAAAAGAGAAGGTTTTTATTCATGTTTCGGGGACAAACTGCCCTTTCTTCAGTTGATTTGGCGGCCACGTGCTCTTTTTCTGGTCGTCATAACTTCGTGGTTAATGTATTTGTTTAGATACCCGTTTCTTGCTAGATCTTCCATTTGTTCTCGCAGATCTTTACATCCGTCTGTTGCATGTCCTTTGGAGTTGTGGTGTACGCAATAAGCTTTTTGGTTTCTTTTGTCCGGGGGGAATCTTCTTTGGTCGGGCTCTACTAAGAGGTCTTTCCCCTGGATCTCCATGACAATTTGTCCCAGTGGTTTCTTTAGGGGAATGTATGCATCTTCCCCGACCACATGGTTTACTTGGGTCGGCGCCCTTCTCTCTTGGTTGTCCCGGTGCAGTGGTTTGAACTCCTTGTGCTTCGGGGGTGGTCTTCTGGATTCTCTTTCCGTACGGCGGGGGGCACCTTCTCTTGTGGTTCTTTCTCTAATGGTGCTCCCTTTTCGGGATACTTTCTCCTCGTTCTCTAATAAAACGAATTTTCGTGCCACCTCCAGGGCGGTGGCGTAGTCCGGGGTGTCTTGGATCCTTAGGTGGGCCCATAGCCTCCCGACTTTCAAGGCTCATTTCAAGCTTTCTAGGGCCTCGGGGGATTCGTACCCTCCAACTTCGAGTACCATATTGTGGCATCTTTCAATGAATATCTTCAATGGTTCATCTTTTCCTTGTTTCATAAGCCTTAGTTCTCCAATTGTCTTTCTGGGGACACAACCCCCTTAAAGTGTCGTATGAATGACTTTCTCAGCTATGCGAAGCTGCTGATGCTTCTTGGGGCTAGGCTTCTATACCATAGAATGGCCGGTCCGGCTAGAGTTAAGGGGAACACTTTGCAGATGGTGTCCCCTGTTACCCCTTGCACCTCCATTAGTAGGACGAAACCTTCAATGTGGGTTTTGGGATCGGTATGGCCCTTGTATGGTGTCATGGTCGGCATGCTGAATCTTTTTGGGAATTTCTCTGATTTTATTTCTTCTGTGAGGGGGGACTCATCTTGCTGTCCGAGATATCCCATCTGTTTGTATTGGGATATACTCCCCATTTGACCAGCTCCTCTCGTAGCCAAGATTTCATGCTGCCGTCTTTGATTCCATGCTGTCTCCTGTGATTTCTTTTCTTTCTGCTATCTCGGGAATGGTGCTTCTCGAGGTCGGTATCTTCTCGTACTCTTTCGATATATTCTTTCCCTCTTCTCCGGGTGCTGTGAGGGCTATCGTAGGAGGAGTCTGGTGATGATTTGTCATCCTCCTCCTCTCATGTGTCCTCGGTTCGGGCATCTCTCTGCACCACCACAGATTTTACCCTGTAGGGATCCCTCCTCCGGGGTCTGTCGTCCTCACTTACATCGACAATTCTCTTTCCTTCCGCTATTTCATTCCTTCGTCGGCTAGTCCCGGCCTCGAATTTTCCGTCGTGTGCTCCTTCCATCTTTTCTAACCGGTCTACTATGGCTTTTAGCAGAGTTTGGTTTTCCTCCCTTTCTTTCCTAAGGTTTTCCTTGATCTTCTTCATCCAATCTGCAGCCGAGCTCCCTGATGATTGTTGGTTTCCGCCTTCCGCCATTGTCTTACTATGCGAGTTGCTTTTTGTTGGCTCCCCACAGACGGCGCCAACTGTTGACGGCTGATTTTGGTCTCAGGGTAATATGGGAATATCACCTCCGAGATAATCCTCCTTCAATAGTGAATTTGTTTGGTTTATGGGGGACCAAAAGCAAATTTAGCAAAAGACAGATAAACACACCAATCAACAAGGAGATTTAACGTGGTTCGGTGGATTTTTGATCCGACCTACGTCCACGGACAAGAACATGATGGTACTCTTTATTACTCAAATATGCTTCTCGGGTCTCTTCTTTGTTTTTACAAATCAGAGTTTGATGATTCTGATCACTAATTTTGTTGATCCCCTTTACACATACTATGCCCTCCTATTTATAATAACACAGAAATCAGACTCCTATTTGCACAAGAAATCCTAGTTGATCTTTAGTCTTCTTTCCTTGTAAGGATTCCTAGTCCGATTCTCCATTCTCTTTTCTTATTCTTTTTCGGATTCTGACTTCATTTCCTTGTGAGAGTAGGATAATCCGTTTTACCTTATCCGCAAGAATATGGTGTTGTCATCTTGAACATGACTCGTCATCTGGTCGGTCTTCATGAGGTCGATCATGGTAATCTTTTATGCTGAGAGTGTTTCTGCCGGCCTTATAGTGCTTGGTCATCCGAACCAAAGTGGTCGGTCTTCCTCAGTTGTGGTCGGGTCGGCTTGACGATCTCAACCAGTCAGGGAATTACCATTCTGTCCTCGTCATGCTTGCCTTAAATGTCATAGTGCCTGAAAACACCATCAACATTTTTATTATTTAATTATAACTAATCAATATAATGGAAAAATTATTATATTATCAAAAAAACGATATATTTTGATAATTCAATCCGCTTGGACACAATCCAAAAGTGTCGGTTTTCACCAATGAAATGGCAAGTTGATTTAGCCGAAATAGCAAATAAAGGTCGGTGGACAAAATGAAAGCAGTTGACAAGTAGCCAGGCAGCGATCACGTACTCGTCACCACCATCCCAACAAAACCAAACTAAACTAAAGCAGCTGCGCCAAAATTCCCTCTAAGCAGAGGGAAGTTGAAACCCAAAGGGCAAAGCATGACTTTCAAAGTTCAAACGCTGTCGTTTACGACTAATAGCGATCTCAAGATCAATAAAGGAGACATCACTCAGTGGTTTGTTGATCGCTCATCTGATGCCGTTGTCAGTATTCTCCTCCTCTCTTTCTTTTTCATTTATCATTTTGTTTTTCTTGATTCTTTTTTTTTTTGTTTTAAATAATTTATCAACGTTAATATTGCTTATTTCTGTTCCCTATTGCAAATTTAAGGGTCAAAATTTATAAACTTATATATGGTTTGATAGAAAATACTGATTGAGAGTATAAATTAATTTATATATATCATATCATAGAAAGTACCGATTGAGAGTATAAGCTATCTAATAAGCTCACCAAATACTACAATCAAATTAAAACTCGGTATCAAGTTGAATTTTTGAGCTGAATTTATGTTGAATACTGAGATTAGTGGGACCACTTGAGGTCCACATTAGATAAATCTAACTCAAAATAATAACAACTCGGCAGTGAATCATGATCCAAACTTATAGGGGTTAAACCAAACCGAAGCTTTTTCCGGTCAGCTATATGGATCTTTGATTATATTGTTATCTAATCAGAATCATTATCTCATTAAACTCGTATTTTTTTTGTTATCACTGTTTATATCAACTTATGTCTTCCCAACTTTCTTTTTTAAGCTAAGGTTACAAGAGTCAAATCATAAAAAATTCTTTTTTATAGGTTAAGATTACAAATATCCTGTGTGTGAAATTAATAATAATTGGGGTTTCAAGATCCACTTTAGCTTCACCCTGATAGTAATGTAGTTACAAAATTGGTACAAAGTTGAGGAGACAGACTCATCAATAACTGCCTTGTGTGAGGGCAGTTGTCGACTTTACCGTGCAATTACTGACTTTGTTGTCTAATGTTAGTATGTAATTAATGAGAGTCTTTGGTGCTCCAGGAGTATTGCTTATTTTCCATTCACTGCTAGCCATATGAGTGTGCATATCACGATTTGTTGAAGAATACAAATGGCAAGCAGCCAATGAGAAAGGAGCTATGCTCGTGTTCGTGGAACACCCAATTCTTTTCTGTAATGAAGTAGTGGTGCCGCGTCATTGACTCATTTGGCACTCATCACTTTGTGATGTGTAGCATTACTCTTTTGATGAACATTTTCTTTTTTTGAGTGAAATATTTGCTTAATGACAGAGATCACCACTAGTTAGGTAAAAATTTGAAATTTAAGAATTACATTTATGGACTCTTAAATTTAGTAATGACTTGCTAGCTCCTTTGGTAGTTTTGAACCTTTTGATATTCTTTAATGGGGTCATTTTTCTGATGGAATTGAGCCATTGAATTTTCATGGATTATCAAGTTATTGAATGATTGTTTTCTGTAGGTTTGTCCAACTAATGAGTGGTTGTTATCAGGCGGGTTTACTGCTGTAGGTAAGAATTTTTGTTGTAACATTGTATTGTAAATGAATTAAGTTAAACCTGTAAGTTGTAACAACATTTGGGTGAAATTTGTTAGCCCTACATGAGGCAGCAGGACCGAATCTTCAAAAAGCTTGTTACGAAGTCCCAGAAGTCACACCTCGAGTCCGCTGCCCAGCAGGAGAAGCAAGAATTACACCGTGGGTTATTCCAGCTTAACTTCTGTTATACCTATTTTCTCATTCCAGTATCACGCTATAATCGGCGCTAACATGTTGAAACTATGCAGAGGCTTTAAATTGTCGGTATCTCATGTAATTCACACAGTTGGTCCAGTGTTTAATTTTCATTGTGACCCTGAAGGCATCTTGAGGAGTTCATACAAGTATGACTAGTGCTTTTCGAACAATTAATTTACTATTTTCATGTTTCAATTCTAAAATAGATATTCTTTTTGATTAAATTTGTGGCAGGAACTGCTTGAGGGTGGCCAAAGCGAACAATATTCAATACATTGCTTTTCCTGCCATAGCATGTGGTATGTCCTGGTAAGTTGACATGGGAAGGAGTCATTTCAATTTTTTATATCCAGATAAGTTAATTGACCTATCCTAATGTGCCATCTAATTACAAGCGGTTCTAACAAAATAGAAAAGTGTCGAAGACCTCTCCTGCTATTGGATCATCGCTCATATATTAAATCGTAAACCAATGATGGATTTCTTGAGTCATTGTGAGTGGTACCTTTGCTAAAGTCACTAAGGGTATGACATTGAGAGAAACGGCTCTTTAAAATGCGATGTTATGGTAGGGGTTTCATCCAATCATTGAGAGATTTATATAAAATAACTCGTGTTTATTTGAATCAAGAATGGTATAAGAGTAATTTCAATTGTCAAACACAGTTAGAATCTGCATATCTCAACGACTAAAATACGAGCAGCTAATTATGAATATGTTGTGGCATTGTGAATACCTCATTCATAATATGTTAAAATTTGGTTTTTCAGGGGCATGGACTTCATTAGAGCTGTTTTTGCATCTTGTGAAGATGGCTTGTTTGTATAGTCTTTTGTATTTATGAATTTTGCTGGGTCAGCACATTTTGGCCTGTTATAGGCACACCACATCACCATCTCATTACAGAAGAATTAGATGAAACTCTAATTTACCCTCATCCATTTCTCAGACCTTCATAAGTCGATGCTTTAGAGTTTAGATGATTCTCTGAACCCTTAATTGATTACTAAATCTGAATTTTACTCTGTTCTCTGTCTATAGAAAAGTGCCTAACATTTATTTTTCTTTCTTTTTTATTTCTCTAAATAATTTAACAGTTATCCTCCTGAAGAAGCTGCCAGAATAGCTATATCTACAGTCAAAGAATTTGTGCAGGATTTTAAAGAGGTATCACATGCTAATGTCTTGCTTAATGATATTACCATACTGAATTGTTGGACTTTTTCGATTGAAACTTTTTTTTTAATAACAAATAGCACGATGGATTTAGATATGTTGAACTCCAAACCTCTTATATCAGTCCAAGAGATTTTATCATTTGAACTAACTAGGACCAACAATCTTGCATTTATAAATTATTCAATCCGCTTTTCTTTTTATTTGATGTGGTATCACATGCTAAATTTTTGCTTAACGATATGACAGTACTGAATTAATTAACTTTATAGTTTGAATCTTGCATTTCGACATTGTTCAATCTGTCTTCCATTTACATTTTCATATCATTTGTGTTTTTTTATCATAGGTTTAACACCATAAGGTAAAAGAGGATCCCGAGTTCCTGCAGTAACACAGTGTTCTATTCTCACTTGTTAGTTTCTACTTTAATGTAGCTCAAGCTCTTCCCTTCATCTGCTAGAAAAGGTGCTTAGGTTACAAATAGCCAGTATTGGAGAATCTAAAAATTACAAATTTGAAAAATGTAGGTAACTTGTTTTCATTGTATTGCAAAACACAATCCAAATTCCAAATATCTGAGGAACATTTGAATCAAGCAAGATCCTAATAGTTACATCCCCTTCACTTGAATAGTCATCCTCTATATCAACAATCATCATCTCTCCCTCTCTCCCCTCTTAGTTACCCACTACGTATCAATATTTACTTTGATACTCTCCCACTAGCCAATAGAATTGTAGATTGTCTACGAGTTCACAACCTTAGATGATGAAGAAGAGAGAGAGATGCTCTCTGGATTGGAGGCAGTTTAGAAGAGGATTCAAGAATTAAAGCTGGGAGAGGAAATGGGATAGTATTCTTCTGTGTTAAGTAGAAATGTTTTTAGAAAACTATTCTGAAAAAACACTGTCATCAAACAAGTTCTTGAACCTTGAAAATTTGAAATTCATCAATTTTTTGTTTTAGGTTTACAAAGCCATGTGTAGGGTCCCCAAGGGACGTGACTTGGTGGTGTAGGGTTCAGAATCTAGTCTTCAGGTCCTGGGTTCGAATCCAGGGGGTGCACTTCTTGTAAGAGCCTGGGACAGCTGAGGTTTTTACCTGATCCGTTTAAGCCTAGAATGGGTGGTTTGGCGGTGGGGTTTCCAATGATTTGAAAAAAAAGTCATGTGTAGGAAACATCTTTGTAAAATGATACCGATTGAAGACCACGTGTAATACATTCTTTTAAAATAGCATTTTGTCATGATTGGTTTTTGCAAGTGTTCATGTATTTACGACCGATTTGGATTCAATACTGACCTGAGCTTTGTACTAAGTTTTTTACAAATTGTGATAGGTAATTATTGAATAATAACTTAAATATGTAATTTAATCTCAACCGTTCATTATTATTAGTTCACATGTGCTAGAAGGTTATAAAAACTTAGCACGACTCAGCTCAGTTATGGATCCATATTCTTGTATTTACAACAATAATTTTTTTGAGAGGATGTATTATGTAATTGCTTTAGGAAAAAAAAGAAGGAATTTCTGAATATGCCTATCAATGAGATGAATTATGTGGGTTGCTGTCTTTGCAGGTGCATTTTATTCTGTTCACAGATGACATCTATAAAATATGGATACGGAAAGGGAAGGAATTGCTTCGAGCATAGTGTAAGTTACAACTATAAAGGATGGGCATGAGGCTTCCCACACTTTAGATGGCGATGATTTAATGTGTACGCATCTTTATTCTTTTTTTTTTTTTTTTTTTTTATTTTTTTGCAAAAAAGACTTTCCGTGATTCGAACCTTTGATCTCTAGATCATAATAAAGTAACTTTGTCATTACACCAAGGCTCATCCTCAAGTTGCAACTATCTGAACTAAAATAATGCTCTTATGGTGTGTTTACATAATGAGAATGGGAAATGGGAGTGATTGTTGGTGTGTACTTGTTTAAATAGGTTTAGGGAATGAGAATCAAATTAGTGAGGCCTATCAAAATTGGGAATGAGAAATGAGATTTTATGAGGAAGTTTTTCAGTTTTTCATTCATTGAACTCTCATTTTTATCCTCAATATATTTTATAAATTCCAAAATTGTCATTTTCTTATTTAAATAACAATATAATATTATTAATGTTAATAATAAAAAAATGATAATTTATTACTAATTAAATATTTAATTATTAGTAATAAATAGTAAATAATTTATTAAAAATTATTTATCAATTAATAATTATAGTTAATAATAAATTAATAATTCATAATAAATTAATAAAAAGTTACTATGTAATTTTAATTAAGGGTATTTATATAATTTATTTACAATTCATTCGGATTATTATACAAAATAAACATATTAATGAGAATACTATTAATTCAGTTAAATAAATAATTTATTTTGATTTCGATTCACCATTTTGATGTCAACACTTCGATTCTAGCTCATTCGGATTACGAGCCTGGTATTGTGTGTTTCCATCTCAAGTCTTGTAAAAAAAAAAAAGAGAGAGAGAGAAAGAAAAACAGTGTTTCATCGATTCATGAATTATATGTGCAGAACAATTTCCAGAACTGAATGAATTGATTGAAGCAAATTCAACATGGTTGGATTGTAATTAAGGATGGTAACGGGTCGGATAGATTTAAAAAGTTTGAAATTTTTTTTAAAAAAATAATTTATTAAAATTTTAATATTTAAAAGTGAAAAAAAAAATCAAAAATTTTAATGTTTTTAGTATTTTTTTTATATTGGATTTTAAAATTTGAATTATAAATATATGTATTTAGAATTTAAAATGGGCATGGGCTTCGGCTTACTTCCCTAATTCTGATCCACCTTTATTTTCAAATTAGAGATTCTTCAAGTTGATATTTTTATTTTAGGAGAAATGATACTTAATTTATTTTTTTTAAATCGTTGGAAAGCCCACCGTCAAACCACCATTTCCGGGTTTAATAGAACAAGTAAAATTCTCAGGCTGTCATATGCTCTTATAAGAAACGCACTCTCTGAATTCGAACTCAGAATCTTGAGGTGAGATTCTGAACCCTACACTATGGGTGGTAAAACGAATCAACGAATCGAATTTGTATCGAATCCTAAACGAATCGAATCAAAATATGATAGATTCGTATTCGATTCGTTTATTAAACGAATCCTAATATCAGGATTCGTATTCGATTCGTTTATTAAACGAATCGAATATGAATATTCGTTTATTCGTTAAGTCAATGATATTGTTTAATAAAATAATTTACCACACTTGATTTATATTAATTCTTCATAAATATATACATATGAAATATGTAATTAATATATTTACTAAAAATACCTTATCAAATATCGAAAATAATATTTTTTCTATGATAATTAGCTATAATTTCTCGAATCTTAATTGAAAATTAATAAGAACTAGTAAATAAAAATAATAAAATGAATCCTAAACGAATCAATGAGCTTAAATTCGTATTCGATTCGTTTGATAAACGAATCGAATCGAATTGACTCATTTATTAAACGAATCTATGTTTTCAAACTCGTATTCACTTTAAAGTGAATCGAATCGAACGAATAAACGAATCCTGACCCAAATTACCACCCCTTTTGGTCCTATTTAGTACATACAATTTTAAAATATAAGATTTATTTACTGTCACTAAATATTTTTCATTAGTTTTGAGTCATTTTTCATCCAAATAGTGTTAAATGATTTAAATACTTTAAATAATGTCCAAAAATAATAAAATTTTATTTTAAAATTGTATGAAAAGTGACTAAATTAAAAAAAAAAAAAATTAACAGTAGGAATTAAAATTTATATTTTTTAAGTTTGATTTTAACGAAACCTAAATAATTTTTTGGAAATATATTTTTTAAAATAAAAATCAAAATGAGAAAGAAACCCATAAAAAAAAAAAAAACCTAATCTAAATTTAATATGGAGCTTTTCCAAAAATAAAAAATAAAATAAAATTATAGACCAAATTTGAGTAACCAAATATCAAAGAACCGACCAAAGGAGCAGTGCAAATATTAAATTGATGCCCAAATATTAAAAAAAAAAACAAATAATTTAACCCTTTTTTTTTTGGATAACCGGGGTGTTCGGGCCCGCTTACGCGTACCTCGACTAATCCCCGGGACCTGTGCCCCGTGCCCTCAGAAGTTTCCCAACACAGATCAGAGTAAGTCGCTGGCTTTTCACATCATGGGGCATGGCCCCAAGGAAATGCATTTAGTGAGATTCTAACCTTGAACTTGAGAGGGAGCAAACCACTCAGCCCAAAGCCTTTACCACTGAGGCAACCCCTTGAGGTTAAATAATAATAATTTAACTTCAAAGATTGCAAATCACATAAAATTAAGAAATTTATTTATACTTTTTAGAACAAAACACATGGTTTGCCCATATATATCTTTAAAATTTAGATTAAATTATTTTATCCAATATGAAATGAAAACGGACCTTTTATCAAATGTACTAATTATAATCTTTGAAAAATCAACCACAATAATTAAGTAATCAATTTCACATTTCCAATATTTCTTGTAAACTTCCATGAATATATATAATATTCTTTATTAAATTATTATTACCATATATTTATATGTCTATATATATATTACAAGTGTAGATCTCAATAATATCATTTAGGTAATTATATGCTTATTATCGAAATAATATTTTCTTATTATGCTCTTTTGCTGACTTTATAGCAACTCCATCAATGTGTAATTATTTTAAACATGTATCAATTTTTATTTTTATTTTAATCCTAAACAAACTTTCATTTTTTTTTTAAATACAAACATCTGGATTTAAAAATTATTAGTAAAGCCATGTAAATCTAGACCTTTTCCATATTTATTAATAACGAGAGGACATCGACCACTTACAAATTTGCCCTAATTCATAATTTATTTTGAAATATTGAAAATTTCGTCGCCAACTCATTTATTTCTGGATTTAAGTAGAGCATGTAAAATTTTCGATTATCACATACTTTCTAAATTCAAACACATAACCTCAATATAAAATATTAAATTCTACCGCACCAAATTACGCCCATAGAAACCCTAACTCATATTTTCTCACCTAATATGACCCATATTCACATTGATGATTTGACCTCACTTTCAAAACCTACATTTCTTTGCATCTATATGTATACATATAAGTAGATATCTCCCCTATTCTTTTTCCAGGCTTCATCTTGAAAATTTTGCCATACCCAAAAAAAAACACCCACAAAAAGAGAAGTACAAAAAAAAAAAAAATGAATGGGTATTCCAAGATGAAAACCATTATTGATACCAAATCAAGATCCATGGATTTCTCATCGGATCTTTTGTCAGCTTCATCACTATTATCTCTTGAACTCAAAAACCCTAAACCCGAAACTCCAAAAAAGATCAAGAACAACAACTCTAACAACAAAACAGGAGATTCATCTTCATTTTCAGAGCAAGAAGAAGGAGAAGATCATCAAGAATGGAACATCAATTATAAAAACAATAATGGTGATAAATTTAGTGGCCATGTGAAGCTGAAAAGAAACAGCACAGTTTCTGCATCATCAGCTGCTTCTCATGCACTTCAGTCAGCAGTTAAGAGAGCTTTCTCCATGAGAAGATCATCTTCTCCTGTTTCTGAAAGATACTGCAGGATCCATGACCAGTCTGTGACTCTAGCATCACCCTTTGAAGATGAAGATCTTGCTGTCACTATGAAGAAGACGAAGAAGAGTAGCAAAAGCAAGATCATAAAAGCCTGTAAGAAACTTTTTGGACAATTTTAATAATTTCGACGAGTGTTCTCTCAAAATCGAAGTCTAAAATAATATGTTCAAAAAGAAAAATTTAAAAATTAAAAATCAAATGCAACTATCATTATTCTTTTTTAAAAAATTTCAATGTTGAAAAGCTTTGTATGTTTTTCAAAGTTAGAACAGGAACAATGGAGAATATTAAATTAGAGTTTTTTTTTATATTAATTTGGCGGATGTTTGTTATTTTAGAGAAAAAATTATATGAAAATTGCCTAACTAACTCATGTAATGAATATTCATAATATATTAATCATTAATTTTCTCTCTCGATTATTATTAATAAATTATTAACTTAAAATATATATATCAAAACGTTAATAAATGGACGTACCATGATATTTTCGTAAGTCGGTTCCATTCCGCCCAACTTTTTCTTGATACTGTGACATAAAAGTCAGATGAGTTTACAGACCATTTTATTTTATTCTTCATTTAATTTGTCTGGTGCTGTTCATGCAGTGCTTTTTCAACATTGGATTCTGACCGGGGTAAAGTTCATTTTATGTACTTTCACTACTGAAAATATATATTAGATTAAAGTTGTTCGATTGAAACTTGAAAGCTTAATAATATCTAATTAAAAGATAATGATTCAGTGTTGAATTAAGTTCGTTATATATATATATATATTAGACATGACTGCGGTTCGGTTCTACGATTCCAACTATCAAATCGATTTTGAACCGATTCGGTTACGGTTCTAGCTTATTGGAATCGTAGAATAGTACCAAATAAGAATTTTCCAGTTCGGGCCTTTATTTTTTGAGGGAAAAAAGAAAAAAAATATTGTTTGATTTCGGTTCCGAACCGGACCGAACCTTAAGATTATAATTCCAAAATCAAATAGAAATGAGTTTCAGTTCGGTTCATATTTTCCGATTTGATTTTGATTTCCGAACCGAAACCGTGAACAGATCTAATATGTATTTCACTTATCTATTGATCATAATTGATTTAGTGTTCAACATAAATTCAGTTCAGGTTTTAATTCCTAATTAAATTATGAATAATTTTACATATTTTTTTTTTTTGGATTTAGAATGTTTCCAAACTATTTACGTATGAGATTATGTGACCACTAATTGGTTCCGAATAATACTAAAGAGATGCTATTTTTATTTTTATTAGTTGAATAAAACTTAGAATGTATTTCAGAAACTTATTTCAAAGATTACAAAAATAGATGGGGTGAAAATTTATCCATCCAAATAATAAAATCATAACAATATAATGTGTTGACGGCTGATTTTGGTCTCACGGCAATATGAGAATATTACTCCCGAGACAATCCTCCCTCAATAGTGAATTTGTTTGGTTATGGGGTACCAAAAGCAAACTTAGCAAAAGACAGATAGATACGCCAATTGACAAGGAGATTTAACGTGGTTCGGCGGATTTTGGTCCGACCTACGTCCACGAGCATAAAAAAGGATGATACTTTTATTACTCAAACACACTTCTCAGCTCTGCTTCTTGTTTTTTACAAGTCTGATGGTAATGATTCTGATCTTGATATTGGTTCTCCTTTCTTTTTTTCCTCTACACTCACTCTACTCTCCTATTTATAATGGTGAAGAAATCAGATTCCTATTTGTACAAGAATTCCCAATTGGAGATGATTTCCTTTTCCTATAAGGATTCCTAGTCAAAACTATTCTCTTTTCCCATAAGGATTCCTAATCAAAACTACATTTACTTTCTTTATCCTACTAGGACTCTGTCTCACTAGTTTTCCCCATGAAAATAGGATAACTTGTCGTCTTATCCGTAAGAATAGGGTGTCATCCTCCGGAGCACGCCTCGCCATATGTTCGGTCTTCATGAGGTCGGTCATAATGGTCATTTGAGCTGAGAATGCCGTTGTCGATCTTATAATGCCCGGTCATCCGATCTTATGTGGTCGGGTTACAGATCGGCTCTTAACTCATGTGGTCGGGTCGGTATTAATGATCTCGATCAATAAGGGAGTTACCATTTTACCCCTGCCGTGCTGCTTAAATATCATAGTGCCTAAAAAACACCATCAACATAATGAATTTACAAATACTGCTTTGGTATTAATTAGCATTAAGCAATTATGAATCTTAGACATAAGTCAAAATAATTATTCACATCTTGTGAGTTTATGAAATAATTAAAAATAAAATCAATTTGAAATCAATAAAATTTTCTTTTAAACAAAAAAAAAAGTATTATAGAATGTTGTATTAAAAGATTATAATATTTATGCTTATTACGATGGTAAATCACAAAAAGTCTTTTCTTTATTATTATTATTTACCAAAGTAACATATCTGTTAGATTTCAAAAAAAAAAAATATATTACTGTGGCAATATGTGGAAGAAATTTGGACACACCAATTCTCCAATTTTTTTTTTATTTTTTATTTTTAAATTGTGCATTTTGAATATTCCAAAACATGTAATGGTCCATGGAGCCATCAATCCTTGTGTATTTTTGGTAGGCATAATAAAGCCATTGAAGCATTGGATTCTTTTGTTGTTGCTCCAATTTTT
This sequence comes from Zanthoxylum bungeanum, assembly GCA_019454045.1. Taxonomy (NCBI): domain Eukaryota; kingdom Viridiplantae; phylum Streptophyta; class Magnoliopsida; order Sapindales; family Rutaceae; genus Zanthoxylum; species Zanthoxylum bungeanum. The sequence continues at coordinate 81,992 of SKCR01023771.1, forward strand.
GGCATATCATAAGACCATCAACATCCAAAAATGGACCACTTATGCAATAAATGAGTATAATTATATGGTTAATTGAATATATATATATTTTTTTCGAAGTGGAAAAAAATACTTTTATTTTAGGAAATTTGCCCACCTAAGTTTTTGCCTAAGTTTTTTAGGTTGGTGCAAAAACACCCAAGGTTTGTTGCTGTATTCGTGATTTGATGGTGTAAGGTTCATGATTTCATTTTAAAATTCTGGGTTCGAATCCAGATGGTACATTTCTTGTAAGAGACTGAGACCGTCAGAGTCAGGGGTGGTTTGACGATTGAGTTTCCAATGAGTACAAATATATATATATATATATATATATATATATATATATATATATATATATTATATATATATATATATATATAACCTGTGAAACAAATGTTAAAATATAAGATAAAGTAGTCGAAATCGAATGATTTAACGGCATAATTTTTAACGTTTCCTGGAAAAAATATATATATATATATATTTACACAATACTCACCTAAAAATTTCCAATCAAAAGTCCCAATCCACCTCCACATTTATCTGACCCTTAAGTGAACTCAAAATCTCTTTAAAGCTACAAATATTTATATGATTTATTATATACTAAAATTTCTGAAGGAACAGCCAAATTTTTTTTTTTTATTTAAAAAAAAAAAAAGAAAGAAAGAAAAATTTATGAAGTTTCTCAAGTTACAAGTTATAATTATCCCTTTAGATGGGCATGTTTTTTTTATTATTATTATTATTATTATTATTATTTGTTTATTTTGTCAAATAAAAGATTTTTCGGTCGAATAAAGTTAAAAAGAGAGAAATTTTCAAAATAATCTTGGTGGCAGAGATTCTAATTCAAACAAATGATATTTTAATTTGTTTAAACAGTTTAAATTAATAAATTATATTATATATATAAAAAAAAATTTCTTCGTAACCAAGTCTATTAATTTTGAGACTCAACCAACCGTCTATATATTTTCCCCAATATTGTATCTGAGTCCAAAAGTGATATGAGGTTTTAGATAAGGATAGTCATCTAAATTCAAAATCTATAATGTATGCCAATTATGAAAAATAATAAAGAAATAAAGAAAATTATGAAAAAAATAGGGATCCCCATGACATTTTCAAATGAATATTTTTTATCTGGGAAGGATTTTGAATTGGAGTGGGGCCAACTTTTTGTTGGATTAAGAGGAGAACGACATCCCGTATTTTTTTCGATAATTTTCAAATGTTGTTTTTTCATGAGAGGAGATGTGATCTCCGTAATATTTTTATATTAAAATAATTTTAAGTCATTTAAAAATCTCTTGTTAAACTGTACATTATAAAAAATAATGCATACATATCTAAAAATTTAATATTATCTATTATACAAATCACAATATGTGTACGAGATTTAAAATCATGTTTTTCAATATTTTTTCTGGTACATGACTTATAAAATAAACAAAAAATAATTTTTTTTATATTAAATTATTTCATTCAAGTTCTTAAACTATCTATAATTTATAAATTTTTATAAATTTAGGATACTTTTTATTTACATGTATATAAAAATATAAGTTAAATTTTGAATATATTTATTAAAAAAATTAAAAATAAATAAATAATTAAAACTTAAATGGACAATGTGTAGGGATGAGGATGGGGTTGAAATGAGTATTAAAAATTAAAATCTCTTCCTTGAATAATAAATAAGTAATAATTTTTCTCTATCTTCGTCTCCCGTGTTAATTTTTAATTTTTTTAGGGTCTTGAGAGTCCTCATCCCCTTGAGGGTTTCTACCATCCTTGATTGTTTGTTAGTAGACATGCACATGGTTGCAGTTTCAAACTGTAACCGAACCGCAATCGAACCGTTGACCAACCGAACCTTTAACAAACCGAATCACAATCGAACCGGATGGGTCCGGTTCGGTTGCAGTTGGTGCATTTCCAACTGACGGTTGAACCGAATTTGCAGTTGAACTGGATTTTTTAATTATTTATAACATTTTTTTTTAAAAAAATACGGTTAAACCGTAATCGTACGGTTCGATTCGATTACGGCTAAAATTTACGGTTTCGACTTTGACCAAACTGTAAGCGAACCATGTGCATGCCTATTTGGTAGCACTGCCCAATATATGGTCAAACTAGGGGTAGGATGTTTTTGACATATTTATAAATACACAAGGGGACATAAGGAATTTATAAAAATATAGGGACACAGAGATGATATTAGACCAAAATACAGGGGGGGTTGACAGTAATGTCCGAAATAGGAAAGTCAAATGGAACTATACAAACAAGTTATTAAAATTTGAAGCCAACCATCAAAAGCAGAGTAAGAGAAAATGTCAAAAATGGAGAGCAATAATTTGGTTGAAGCATATCCCATGGTTGGTGGTGATGATGATCACAGCTATGCCAAAAATTCAACCTACCAGGTTTTTATTTTTATTTATTTATTTACTTTTTTTTTTCTTAAAAATTAAATTTAGGAATAGAATCATTTTGATTTTACAAATTTCTAAATGTTCTGTTCATATTACGTTAATGATATGCTTGAAATGAATGCTTTGCGGTTGTTTTTGGAAATGAGTATTAATTATTTAAAAAAAAAAAAATTAAAAATCTATGGCTCTTTAATTTTAAAAGAAACAAGACAAGTTAGATCCTCACAAAGTTCTTTTTACTCATGGATAATTGATAGGTTTCGATTTAAAAATTAGGTAACTGAATTGATTTTGGTCGGTTAAGGTTTTTAGTATTTCAAAATCATAATAATAATAATAATTACAAAAAATTAAATTTTCAGATAATAAATTAATTTTCGAATATCGAAAATAAGTTATCAAGGATACGATATTTATTAGCATATTTCTAATTTTTTTTTTAAAATATTATATTATTTCGGTCAATATTAGATATCTAAATTTTCGATTGATTTTAGATAAGTAGGATATTTGGATATCCGATCATTGTCGTCACCTAACGAGTGTGCTTATGTTAAGCTAACATAGTAGCATAGATTGGTCAAATGGCAGACACCTTCTAAATTGAGGGTTTGAATCTCTCCATGTGCTTGGGAGCATGCTTTCTTCTTCTAGTACATGTATTAGTATTTGTATTGTACTTGTAATACACAACTTACTGTTGAAGACAACTTTGCATGGCTGTTGAAAACAGCCATGCAAAACGTGTGTAGCTGTGAAGAACAGCTGTGTGTGTAACCAAGAGCAAGCTGTGTGTGTGTTGCCAGCTTGCTCAAACCGCGTGGCACTGTTCACGCGGTTTGAGCACTATATAAGGAACCCAAAATCACCATTGTAATCATCACAAAATGTGTGTAAGCTCCAAGTAGAGAGCTTGAGAGTGTGTGAGGTTTTTTGTTAAGTTTATAGTTGTAAACTTGTAGTATTTATTCTTGAGAGTAATAAATTACAATTCGGTTTTTAGTCAAATACACTCTAAAGTGATCGGTGAATCACAACAAGTGGTATCAGAAGCTTTGGTTCTTCATTGGGATCGAAAAACCGAAGAACGGAGTTTGGTTCGGAAAATTCGAGTTCCGGAAAAGTTGTCAAAAATTCCTTTTGAGGGTAACAACAGCTAGTTCACGTCGAGAGGAGCACAATGGTATTTTCCGGCGACCGAACCGACGTCCACAGGCTCCGCACGCGCCAACCAGTGCCGTCTTCACGCGCCTCACTCGCAGACACGCTCCGCGCGTGTGGCTGAAGGTTGAAGACGATCCGCATGGCCGCCACGTCAGCGCCACGTCACGCCCAGTCAGCGCCACGTCAGCGCCCAGTCAGCAGACACGTCCTCGGCCACGTCAGCACCACGTCATCTGCCACGTGTCCGCCACGTCAGCAATCCGGCCCCACACTCCCACGTCAGCAGCCTGGTAAATTTCATTTAGCCCCCTGAAGTTTTGAAATTTACAGTTTTGCCCCAGAACCTTTAGGAATTTACAAATCAGCCCATGTGTCGGATTTAGACCAACGAAGTGTCTATTCCACCATTTTCGACCGTTCCGGATGCAACGGTGACCTCGGATTTGTGAAATTCAGAACCTATTTTGGTGTATTTACATTTTAAACTTTAAAATTTAAAATGGAAATTGGAGATTCGTCTTCTGGTGCAATGATTAAACTGGCTGCAACTAATTACTACCTCTGGAGACCTCGGATGATAGATTTTTTGCATTGCAAAGATTTGTTTGATGTCATCGAGTTGAAGGGAGTGAAACCAGAGTCTGTTAAGGAGTATGACTGGAATAAACTCAACAACAGAACTTTGGGTCAGATAAGGCAGTGGATTGGTCACAGTGTCTTCCACCACGTAGCACAGGATTCAGATGCTTACGGGATGTGGATAAAGCTGGAAGACATGTTCCATGCCAAGACAACTCGGAATAAAGCCCTGTTAATGAGGCGTTTGGTGAACCTGAAGCTACGGAGTGGAACTTCCGTTGCGGCACACACCAACGAGTTCCAGAGCCTGGTGAACCAGTTGTCTGCAGTAGACATGCAGCTGGGAGATGAAGTACAAGCCCTCTTACTACTCAGTTCCCTTCCTGATAGCTGGGAGACATTGGTGGTTACTCTCAGCAATTCTGCTCTAGGAGGTAAAGTTACCATGCCTATGGTAAAAGATGCCCTGTCGAATGAGGAGTCCAGGAGAAAAGATGTTGGCTCAGAACAGACAGAAGCCTTCGTCACAGAGACTCGAGGAAGACATCAAGGAAGAGACGGAGAGAGAGGCAGAAGCACAACCAGGGGTAGATCCTCAGATGGAAGGAAGCCTACCTATAAGTGCTATCATTGTGGCATTATAGGCCACCTAAAGAAGAATTGCCGAAAACTGCAACGAGAGCAGAGAGAAGGCAATCACCAGCCGAAGAATGACGAAGGAGAGACACTGGTCGTTGTCCAAGCAGATGTAGCAATATGCTCCATACAGAAGAGACATGCCTTCACAACGCAACCCAAGATGTTGAGTGGGTGGTAGATACTGCAGCATCCTACCACGTCACTCCTCACAGAGATTACTTCACAACCTACAAAGCGGGAGACTTTGGAGCAATGAAGATGGGAAATATCAGTTCCTCTGGGATAGTAGGAATGGGTGATATTCAGTTGCGGACAAATGTCGGGTGTACATTGACCTTGAAGGATGTTCTGCATGTTTCAGAACTTCGGCTGAATGTACTCTCGGGGATAGCTCTTGACAAACAGGGCTATGACAATCACTTCAGAAATGGCACATGGAGAATGACAAAAGGTGTCATGGTTGTCGCCCGAGGACATGCTTGCGGCGCACTATACAAGACTCATGTGAAGATTTGTGCAGACAGCCTCAATGTAGCTGAAAAAAAGGCTTCTCAAAATATGTGGAACCAGAGACTCGGACACATGAGTGGGAGAGGGTTGTCTACCCTGAACAAAAAGGAGCTTACCAAGGATGCTGCACGAGGTCCTTGCAACCACTACTCGATTGGTAAGCAACGTAGAGTCTCATTTGATTTCTCTTCAGAGAGAAGATCATAGTTGCTCAGTCTGGTGCACTTTGATGTTTGTGGTCCCTTGGAGGTTGATTTATTGGGCGGTAACAAGTATTTTCTGACTTTCATCGATGATGCTTCTCGGAAAATCTGGGTGTATTTCCTCAAGACGAAGGATCGGGTCCTAGATCAATTCAAGCTGTTCCACGTCATGGTAGAGCATGAAACAGAGAAGAATGTGAAGTGCCTTCGCACAGACGATGGAGGCAAGTACAGTTCCAGAGAGTTCGAAGCCTACTGCTAGAGACATTGGATTCGACATGAGAGAACTGTTACACACACACCATAACATAATAGTGTCGCTGCGAGAACGAACTGCACCATTATGGAGAAAGTCAGAGGAATGATCAGTATGGCTAAGCTGCCAAAGCCATTCGGGGGAGAAGCTGTTCGTGCTGCCTGTTACCTGATCAACAGATCACCAACTGAACCGTTGACCTTGGAGATTCCAGAAAAAGTATGGTCTGGTAAGAATCCCTCCTATACTCACCCTAGAGTATTCGGTTGTTTAGCCGTTACATATGTATCCAATGAGCTCAAGGAGAAGCTCGATACAAGGACAACTTCATGTATATTCCTAGGCCATGGAGATGAAGAATTTGGATACCGACTATGGGATCCGAAGGAAAAGATGGTCATCAGAAGCCATGAAGTAGAGTTTCTTGAAGACCGAACAATTGAAGACATTGAAATGCCCAGAATGTCTTCCAATACCAGTGCCAACAGAAATCCAGACCCAGCACCAGCACAATTGGCCACAGATAGGGTGCACGAGGAAATTCCAGAAGCAGAACCAGATGAGGCAAATGAAGATGTTGAGCAGGGGGAGACACAACCTGTTCCATCGGAGATTACAGAAGAAAGTGTTGAGCAGGGGGAGCCGCAACCCACTCCACTAGAAGCTACAAGATCATTCACAGAGATGGATGATGATAGACCTCCTGAAACCAGTGGACCTCAGACAAGAAGATCTGAGCGAGGCATGATTCCATCAACCAGATATCCGGGATCCGAATATATTCTGCTTACTGATGTGGGGGAGCCAGAGAGTTTCCCAAAGGCAAGAAGGCACTGAGGAACAAATGGGTGAAGAAACATGGCAGCAAAACTGTGCAGAGACACAACAGAAGATTACTGTGCAGAGACGCAGTGGATTGTACTATGCAGAGACATAGCAGGAGAATACTGTACAGAGATGCAGTGAAGTGTGCTGTGCAGAGACACAGCCGACATGTCAACAAACAATGGTGATCGGGACAAGCTAGAGTTGTGTAGAGACATAACCAGGATAGCTGTTAGATGACGATTGTTTTCAGATATAGAGAACTACGATTGGCTTGATCCCAACTTAGGGTACATGGGCAATCATACAGATGCAGCCAGGGGAGGATCCTTTTCAGATGATTGATGGTCGGCTCAGATTTTGGGAAATCTTCACCGAGGGGGAGATTTGTTGACAATTTTGCATGGCTGTTGAAAACAGCCATGCAAAACGTGTGTAGCTGTGAAGAACAGCTGTGTGTGCGCGCGCAACCAATAGCAAGCCCTGTGTGTGTGTTGCCAGCTTGCTCAAACCGCGTGGCACTGTTCACGCGGTTTGAGCACTATATAAGGAACCCAAAATCACCATTGTAATCATCCCAAAGTGTGTGTAAGCTCCAAGTAGAGAGCTTGAGAGTGTGTGAGGTTTTTTGTTAAGTTTCTAGTTGTAAACTTGTAGTATTTATTCTTGAGAGTAATAAATTACAATTCGGTTTTTCCTCAAATACACTCTAAAGGAATCGGTGAATCACAACACTTACTGATATTTAAGATTTTGATTCATTGAGAAATCATTTCTAATTTTATATTTTATAACACAGAGAGCTATTTGATATGCCTGCAGAGGGAACTTGTGGATGCTGCAAAGGAATTAATCAACGAAGCCATATCTGATCAACTTGACTTGAAAACTTTAGGATTTGATACTTCAAACTCCTTTAAAATAGCAGATTTGGGTTGTTCTGTTGGCCCCAACACTTTTTTCGCAGTTCAAAACATCATTGAATCCGTAGAGCTGAAGCTGAAATTTCTACAAGCCTTAGAATTCCAAGTGTTCTTCAATGATCACTACGGCAATGACTTCAACACACTCTTTAAATCACTTCCAGATGATTCGCGTAAATACTTTGCTGCTGGCACGCCGGGTTCTTTTCACTATCGATTGTTTCCAAAGTCATCGATACACTTTGTGCACTCCTCTTATGCCCTGCATTGGCTCTCCAAGGTTCCTGATGAAATCGCGGATCGAAATTCTCCTGCGTGGAATAAAGGAAGCATATCATCATCCAATGACTTGAATAAAGAAGTTGCTGGGGCATATTTAAGGCAGTTCAAGAATGATATGGAGTCCTTTTTGAGTGCTAGAGCAGAAGAAGTTGTGCCTGGAGGTTTGATGGTTTTGATTTTTGCAGCTGTGGTACCAGATGGGGTCCCTTTGTCTAACACTTATGTGGGAGTATTTAACAATGTTATGGGATCCTGTCTCAATGACTTGGCCAAAATGGTAAGAATTAAGTAACTGCCTATACATTACTGGTGGTCATAGGGTCGGGTCAACCCCCCTCAATCCAAAAAATTTATATTTTTTTGGCCGACCCGATCGGGTTTCACCACTCAAATTTCGGGTTTGGATCGCATGACCAGCGTGACCCTACCCAATTGGGTTTCATATTTTTCAAAAAAACCCGATCCAATCCAACCTGTGAACATCCATACCATACATTCAAGATTATGAAAGGATTCTACTGCTAATTCAATTATTTCTCATTGATTATTGCAGGGAGTAGTTAGTGAAGAAAAAGTAGATTCATTTAACTTGCCTACATACACTGCAACCCCAAAAGAATTGGAGGCAATAATAAAAAGAAATGGAAAATTCACCATTGAGAAAATGGAGAAACTGAGTCAACCCAGACCACTCACAGCCAATGGATATGCCTCAGGAATCAGAGCTGGCATTGATGGACTCATCAAGAAACATTTTGGGGATGAGTTTGTAGACCAGATATTCAACCATTTCACCATTAAAGTTGAAGAGAATTACTCCATCATTGAGGAGAAAATAAGTAATGTGGTTAACTTGTTCGTCTTACTCAAGCGACTCGCATGTGTTGAAGTGAAGTTGCTGGTTGCCAGCATGCAGAAGAGGCAGAAGAAGCCAAATGAGCCGAAAGTTTGAAAGCAACGTTCTCCAGCTTGCAACAAGCGTGTTGCCAACTTGCCAAACCGCGTGTTACTGTAGCACGCGGTTTGAGCAATATATAAGGAGCTCCAAACCATTGTTATTAGCATCCCTAAATGTGTGAAAGAGTAGTGAGAGTGATTGGTGAGAGTTTTTTGTAAAGCTTGTGTTGTAAGCTTTGTAATTCTTTTGTGGATATAAAAAGAAGAGTTTTCTCTCAAATTATCCTCTATTATTGTGTGTTTATTCACAACAAGTGGTATCAGAGCTACGGTTCCACGGAGGGATCCCGAAATTCAGAAACGAAGTTTCGGTTCGGAAAGTCGATTCCGACGAAAGTTGTCGAAAATCGATTTTGAGCATATCATCGGACTTTTCACGGAGAGACGAGCACGGTGATATTTTCCGGCGATCGAACGGAGGTCGGAAGAAGTCGCACGCGCCGCACGCGCCGGTCAGAGGCTTTCTCACGCGCCAACCACGCGCACACGCTCCGCACGCGCTCTGGAGGTTGAAGACGACGCCACGTCAGCAGCCCAGTCAGCGCCACGTCAGCGCACAGTCAGCGCCCAGTCAGCGCCACGTCAGCGCACAGTCAGCGCCCAGTCAGCGCCACGTCAGCGCACAGTCAGCAGCCCAGTCAGCTGCCACGTCAGCGGTGCCTGGTAAATTTCAGATAGGTCCCTGAACTTTCTGAAAATTACAGTTTAGCCCCTATACTTTCAGATATTTACAATTTAGTCCCTGTACTTTTTGTAAATTGCAATTTAGTCCCTGAACTTTTCCGTAATTTCACTTTGGCCCCTGAACTTTCGGAAATTGCAACTTTGACCCCTGTAATTTCTGGAATTTGTATTTGGTCCCTGTGTCGGATTTGGACAAACGAAGTGTCATTTCCACCATTTTCGACCATTCCGGACGCAACGGTGAGGTCCGTTTTTTGAAATTCTGCTTAGAATTTTTATGATGGAGGGGAGCAACGGAAAAATGATTTTGTTAACCAGTACAAACTATTTCACATGGAGAGGAAGGATGAAAGACCTTCTGTATGTGAAGGACTATGATGGACCGGTATTTCTGGAGAAGAAACCAGAAGGAATATCCGATGAGAAGTGGGCTAATCTTCACCAGAAAACATGCAGTACTATTCGTCAGTGGATCGACGATAGTATCGTCAACCATGTCAGTGAAGATGTAAATGCACGTACCTTATGGGGAAAGCTGGAGGAGCTTTTCCGAGCAAAGACTGGCAACAACAAGCTGTACTACATCAAGAAGATGATGGGTTTGAAATACCAAGGAGGGTACAGCTGTGGCGGATCATATCAATGACTTCCTCGGAACCATGAAGGAATTGTCTGGATTGAGCATAGACTTCGGAGATGAGGTAAATGGTTTAATACTCCTTAATACGTTACCAGAATCTTGGGAAACGTTCAGATCTACGGTGATCAATTCAGCCGCAGATGGGAAAGTCACTATGGAGATGGCAAAGACCAGGATCTTCGAGGAAGAAGAAAAGAGGACGAGAATGCAGGAGTCAGCATCAGCCTCAACCTCAGAAGCTCTAGTGACAGAAAAAAACACCAGAAGGGGGAGGAGTAAAAGCCGAGGCCCAGGGAGATCAGACAAGAACCGAGGGAAATCAAGAACGAGGGATATTGAGTGCTATCACTGTAAAAAGAAAGGCCATATGAAGCGGGATTGCTACAAACTGAAGAACGAGCAGTCCAGGAGAGATGGTGACTCTAATCAAGAAAGAGTTGCTACTACCACCGAGAAAACCTCAAAAGAATTTTGCATAATGTATGAAGAAGCTGTTGTGAATCTTGCCAGCCACGAGACCAGTTGGGTGATAGATAGTGGCACATCCATACACGCCACATCTCGCAGAGACTTCTTTTCATCTTACACACCAGGGGACTACGGTGCTGTAAGGATGGGGAATGACGGACAGTCCAAAGCCGTCGGTATTGGAGACATCTGCCTTGAAACAGAGAACGGGACAAGGCTAGTGTTGAAGGGAGTCAAGCACATCCCAGACATCCGGTTAAACCTGATCTCAACAGGAAAGCTGGATGATGAAGGTTTCTGCAGCACCTTTAGTGACGGATGCTGGAAGCTCACTAAAGGATCGATGGTCGTGGCACGAGGTAAGAAAGACTCAACCCTGTATTTGATGCATGCTAAGCTTTCCAATAGTAGCATAAATACAGTTAACAGCAATGAGGCAGCCGAGTTATGGCATAAAAAGCTCGGTCACATGAGCCAAACAGGGATGGAGATACTACGCAGGCGGAATGTTCTTCCGGAATTGAAGAACTCACACTTACGGAAGTGTGAACACTGCATGGCTGGAAAGCAGAACAGAGTATCCTTCCAGAGCTCCCCGCCTCAACGGAAACGGAGGTACTAGATCTCATACATTCAGATGTATGCGGTCCGATGCAGATACGAACACTCGGAGGGTCACTGTATTTTGTGACATTTATTGATGATCATTCAAGGAAGATCTGGGCATACACCTTGAAGAGAAAAGATCAAGTGCTAGGAGTGTTCAAGGAGTTTCATGCTTGGTGGTGGAGAGAGAAACCGGCAAGAAACTGAAATGCATCAGAACAGATAACGGTGGAGAATACAGAGGTCCGTTTGATCAGTACTGCAAGATGCAAGGAATCAGACATCAAACGACACCTCCGAAGACACCTCAGCTGAATGGCCTAGCTGAGAGGATGAACAGAACCTTGTGCGAGAGGATCAGAAGCTTGCTGTCACAAGCCAAGCTGCCGAAGACATTTTGGGGGGAGGCACTCATCACAGCAGTTCATGTTTTGAACATGTCCCCAGCGGTCGCACTGAAAGGTAATGTTCCTAACCAAGCTTGGACAGGTAAAGAAGTGTCATACGAGCACTTACATGTCTTTGGGTGCAAAGCTTATGTACACATCCCAAAGGACGAGAGATCCAAGCTTGATGCAAAGACGCGACAGTGTGTCTTTATTGGCTATGGTCAGGATGATTTCGGCTACAAACTCTATGATCCTGTGGAAAAGAAGATTGTCAGAAGCCGAGATGTTGTCTTTGTTGAAGACCAGACCATAGAAGATATCAGAAAGGAGATGAAGACAATGCCCCAGCAATACAGAAATGTGAATCCAGAACCTCAGACACCGGTGCCAGTTCGAGTTGAAGATGAGGTTCCCAGACATGAGGGTACAGGTGATGAAGCTCCCAGAGATGATGATCATGATCAACCACCAGTACCAGAAGTTCCACCAACAGTTCCACAGAGAAGGTCTGACAGAGACAGGCGACCTTCAACCAAATACTCTGCATATGAGTATGTGCTGCTTACTGATGGGGGAGAACCCGAGAGCTACCAGGAGGCTGTGGAAACAGAGGACAGAGAAAAGTGGGAGGAAGCCATGCAAGATGAGATGAAATCTTTGCATGACAATCACACTTTTGAGTTGGTGAAATTGCCAAGAGGCAAACGGGCTTTGAAGAATAAATGGGTGTACAGGGTGAAGCAACAGGAGCACACTTCACAACCCCGATACAAAGCCAGACTAGTTGTCAAGGGATTCAATCAGAGGAAAGGCATTGACTTCGATGAAATCTTCTCTCCAGTTGTGAAGATGTCATCCATCAGAGTGGTACTCAGCTTAGCAGCAAGCCTCGACCTGGAAGTTGAGCAGATGGATGTCAAGACCGCATTTCTTCACGGGGATCTGGAAGAAGAAATTTATATGGAGCAACCAGAAGGCTTCAGAGTCAGCGGGAAAGAGGACTTTGTGTGCAGACTCAGGAAAAGCCTCTACGGTTTGAAACAGGCACCGAGACAGTGGTACGTGAAGTTTGAGTCAGTTATGGGGGAGCAGGGATACAAGAAGACCACTTCAGACCATTGTGTATTCGTTCAGAAATTTTCTGACGATGACTTTATCATCTTACTGTTATATGTGGATGATATGTTGATAGTTGGCAGGAATCAATCGAGGATTGATAATTTGAAGCAGCAACTGAGTAAGTCTTTTGAGATGAAAGACTTGGGGCCAGCTAAACAGATTCTTGGCATCAGGATCGGCCGTGATCGGAAAGCCAGGAGATTATACTTGTCACAGGAGGAGTACATTGAGAAGGTACTTCAGAGATTCCAGATGGACAAGGCTAAAGCGGTTAGCACTCCTCTTGCTACCCACTTTAGATTGAGTACGAGACAGAGTCCCTCTACTGAGACAGGAAGGAGGAAATGAAACAGGTTCCATACACCTCAGCAGTGGAAGTCTTATGTATGCCATGGTGTGCACGAGGCCAGACTTAGCACACGCAGTTGGATTGGTCAGCCGGTTTATGTCAAACCCAGGACGGGAACACTGGAATGCTGTCAAATGGATTATGCGGTATCTACGAGGCACATCCAAAATGAGGTTATGTTTTGGAAGCAGCGACAAGCCAGTGTTGATGGGCTACACCGATTCAGATATGGCAGGAGATGTGGATACCCGAAAGTCTACTTCGGGGTATCTGATTACTCTCTCAGGAGGAGCTGTGGCATGGCAGTCAGGTGCAGAGATGTGTTGCACTTTCTACAACAGAGGCAGAATTCATTGCAGCGACGGAAGCTTGCAAGGAATTGCTGTGGATGAAGACATTCGTCCAGGAATTGGGTTTCAGCAGGAGAAGTACATTTTGTACTGCGATAGCCAGAGCGCTATCATCTCGGTAAAAATTCCACCTTTCATTCGAGGTCAAAACATATCGATGTGAGGTATCACTGGATACGGGACGTCCTGAGCTCAAGGCTGTTAGACACTCAGGAAAATTCACACCGACGACAACGGTGCCGATATGTTCACGAAGGTTTTACCGAAGGAGAAGCTTGAAATCTGTCGTGCCATAGCCGGGATGACAAAACTCTCAACATAGTCAGAGTGGAGAGATTCAGAGAACTACGATTGGCTTGATCCCTTCTCAGGGTACGTAGGCAGTCATACAGATGCAGCCAGGGGAGGATCCTTTTGGAGGATCCGGGTTTGGATTATTAATGGTCGGCTCAGATTTTCACGGCAAATCTTCACCGAGGGGGAGATTTGTTGAAGTGAAGTTGCTGGTTGCCAGCATGCAGAAGAGGCAGAAGAAGCCAAATGAGCCGAAAGTTTGAAAGCAACGTTCTCCAGCTTGCAACAAGCGTGTTGCCAACTTGCCAAACCGCGTGTTACTGTAGCACGCGGTTTGAGCAATATATAAGGAGCTCCAAACCATTGTTATTAGCATCCCTAAATGTGTGAAAGAGTAGTGAGAGTGATTGGTGAGAGTTTTTTGTAAAGCTTGTGTTGTAAGCTTTGTAATTCTTTTGTGGATATATAAAAGAAGAGTTTTCTCTCAAATTATCCTCTATTATTGTGTGTTTATTCACAACAGCATGCAACTGAGTACACAATAAAAATATATAAAAATAAAATCGGGATCCCTCGTTAGAGGGAGAAATCTCTTGTATGCGTCCGCTAAAATATAAAAAAATATTGCATTGAAAATTTTTGTTTTTCCCGTGAAGCGGGAATTCACATTTTATAAATGAGAATGTCCCGTTAAAAGAAAAAAAAAATACGGAATTCAATCCATTAAATATCCTAATTGTCTATTATATCTCAACAAAATTTAAGTTGGGTTTGAGATTATGGTATTTGATGATCAGTTTAAATTTAAAATCTCAACTATTGATTAAACGATGACTTTTATTTTCAGTGGGTGCTTCATGCTTGCAAGGCTAACCTGGGTGGTACAAAAATTAGGTTACCGGCAGGATATAATTATAAAACAAAAAAAAAAATGACTTTTATTTTGTAGATAATATTTCCATTTATGCACACTAATTTTTTTTTTCTCGATTATGTAGATAAAAAAATATAAAATTTAATGAGCTTAATGAAACAAAACTGTTAAATTTTTTGTTTTGTTCTACAAGAATAAAGGGTATATTACCACATGAATACCCAATAATAATAATAATAAGGGAAAATGACACTCAATTATATTGTAAATTATTATAACAACACTTTAATCTTTACCGTTATGAAAATACAAGCTTTAGTTTCTGTTGTTAAATATTTCCCGTCAATTTTTATCCAATTAATATTAAATGACTGAAATTTCCTAAAAACAGTCTAAATATAGTAAAAATTTATTTCAAAATTAAATAAAAATTATCTCAACTAATAAAATATATTTAATGATATGATTAAAACTTATATTTTCTAAAATATAAACTAAAATTTATATTTCTAAACAATTTATAAGAGAGTTGTGTGTGATTTTTCCATAATAATAATAATAATAAGAAATTTGAGAATCAGAAAATTGAAAGAAAAGAAACAGACACAGTGCCCCCAAGAAATAGCCAACAGCCAACAACGAACTTGTGGTCTCCTAAATTTTCAGCTATTTTTAGAAATTACCCAGAAATTATCTTCACATTTAATTTCTCCCCATTTTTTCAATTTTCCATTTTCATATTTTTTCCATCTGAATTCAATAACGTATCATTAAAAAAAAAAGTAAAAAAGAAAAAAAGAAACCCCCTTTTTTTTACTAATTTAGTAGAATAATTCGATTGTATTTTTTTTTTTTTTTAAAAAAAGAATGTCTGAAAGTGGTCGGGATGAAACGGTGTCGTCTTTCAATTCGACGAGGTATTATAGGGTTAAGTTTTTGTGCAGTTATGGCGGGAAAATCTTGCCCAGAACTGTTGATGGGAATCTTAAGTACGTTGGTGGTGAGACACGTGTCGTTGCTATAACTCGTGGCATCAATTATTCAGGTATAGTAATAGTAATAATAATAATAATAAAAGTAATAATTTTATTTAATTTATTTATATTTATTTTGTGTAATGGGCAGTGAATGTTAATAGAGTTTTTGCAAAGAACCATTGAGTTTCATTGTGTTCTGTGAGAAATGAACGGTCTAGATTTGATCATTGGATGTGCTTTTGAGGACTGGAATGATGAATTTTTGGATTATGTATGAATGAAAATGAGGTAATCTTTGTCAATGATTCCTGATCTACTGAAACTGATGTAGTAGAATATGACTCGTAAATGAATAACATGTTGCAAATGAGGTAGAAAATTACTCGGTTCGAATCTAGGAATGCATTTCTTGTAAGAGCTTGGGATAGCCGAAAGTTTTATCTGTTCCGCTTAAGCTCGTAAGCTTGTCCGTTTCGGTAAAGAGCTATGGTTTCTGGTTAGCAGCAGAGTCATTGGTTACATAGGATGATGTAGAAGATAGGATTTGAGGAATTCATTGGCACAAAGTTATTTATGTGTGATTCGCAGTCGTGTTTAGATCTATCTAGCTGTTCATGTTAATCTGTGATACAGCAATTTTCTCTTTGTTATGCAGAGCTAATGCAGAAGCTTAGCACAATGTTTGATGGCGATCTGCTTCTCAAGTACCAGCTGATTCCTCAGGATCTTGATTCCTTGGTGTCTGTTAGAACCGACGAGGATCTGAAGCATATGCTGGAGGAATATGATCGCCATGAAAGCGAAGGCACTCCAAGGCTCAGAACCTTCTTGTTCCCCTGCACTCCTGTTGCAGTTGAAAACCAAATAGCCTCTGTGGATCCCCCAGAGGTTGAACAGCGTTACACTGATGCAATCAATGGCATAGTTCGTATAACTGCGACTAATGGGAGAATCACCCCGATCAACGCAACCCGTTCGTCATGCCTTTCCTCTGCTTGCTCTTCCCCGAAATCCAGCTCCCCCGACAGCATGGTTGTCGAATCTACGCCTCATGAATTCGTGTTGACGGATGGCTACCAGAGTAACAGACTGTCTATGCATAAAGTTCATAGCTCTCCTAGTCTCTGCAATCTCAGCGGTTCCCACCATCAAAGCGGCAATGCTAGCCCTCATCTTCTTCACCAGCATCCATACCAGAACCACCATCAACTTCACCCTCCTTACCAAAGTCACAGACTGCCTCCTGTTTTGTCGGGGCAGGTTGACTTCGGGAGAAGACCAATGGGGCTTGGTCAAACACTTTATCACTCAAGAAGTTA
The DNA here is from genome assembly GCA_019454045.1 of Zanthoxylum bungeanum. NCBI lineage: Eukaryota > Viridiplantae > Streptophyta > Magnoliopsida > Sapindales > Rutaceae > Zanthoxylum > Zanthoxylum bungeanum. The sequence continues at coordinate 98,864 of SKCR01023771.1, forward strand.
CTCTGAAAGTAGAAACTATTTAGGGCTTGGAACACACAACAAATATGCATGCTTTGACTCGATTTACGGGGTTGAGGAGGAGCGGCGATGGAGCAGGGAGTCTCCTCCATAGTTCAAAGAAAAGCAGCGCTCAAGAAAGCAAGGGATCAGGGTGAAATATCAAGCCAGATGAATCAAAGAACTAAGAAGATGGTAAATATGATTTATGTTTTCTTTATTTATTACATTCAATTTTGCAATTTTTCTTTTCAACTGTAAATTGTTGCTTTCCATAATGAACAAGTCCTATTCATGTTACTTGTGTATAGTTTTATATGTAATGAAGAGCTTTCAAGACAATCCTGCTATTTAAACGCCGATTAATCAGTAATAATCGACGGTTAACCAAATTTTGACGACTTTAAACTGATACCGACGATTTTGACTGAGTAATCTCGATTTCCAATTAAACTACCTACTCAAGAAGCAATCAAAAAATATATCTATGGAAAATAGAGTAAAGGTATAATAATGCATGCAAATTTTTAGTGGACGATCATCCTGAATTATACTTTCAACAAAGACAGCTTGGCCATATATGCCAATGGTTTTGTTATTGTGGGTTCCTACCCACTCAGTATTTTCATAATCCTCTATATTCCTAAAAACAATTCCACTCTGTTCCCAATGCATAAAATATGACTGGAAATATAACCCAAATCATATCACTTCCGCCAAAATCAAATTCTAATACACATTTCCAATAAATTAGGAAGGCAAAAAACTAGATAGATTCTCACTTGCTGTCGGTGAAATCTGCATCGATGACATCACCTTCTGGTCCCTTATCTGATGAGTCTGAAGGGCCAGCCTCAGCACCGCCGGATGTGGGTCCGGCGCCGGGTGCGGGTCCGGCGCCGGGTGCAGCCCCAGCTCCAGGTTGGTTGTATAGGGACTGGCCAAGCTGCATTACTTCTTGGTTAAGTGCAGCCATGGCGTCCTTCATTGCTTGGGTTGAACCTTCAGCAATTGCATCTTGGAGCTCCTTAAGTTTTGCCTCAACCTTCTCCTTGACTGGGGCTGGAACCTTGTCTCCCAACTCCTTCAGCTGTTTCTCAGTTTGGTATACAACAGAATCAGCCTGGTTCTTGGTGTCGATGGCGTCTCTCTTCTCTTTGTCCTCCTTGGCAAATCTCTCAGCTTCACTCACCATTCTCTCTACCTGCATATTACCATTCACACTTTTACTCAGCCATATTCCACCATCAAAGATATTATGAAAACTAAATGAGGAAATAGTTTCATCATCTCCAAAATGAGCAAACTAATCATGCAACTTTGGTGTCCAGAAGAACGCTGTTCTTTTTCTTTAAGAACGTCAAAAGGCTGACTGCATTGAACCCGAGATACATATACAAAAAATGACAGGATGACAAATAACTTCTACCCTTGGACCAAAAAGCAAGGCTCTAAAAAAGCTCAAAGCATGATTAACTTTCAACGGCTACAGAAAACTCAAAAAATAAACTAGATTCAACGACTGTTTTTTGCACAAAGGTAAGCCTTGTATGAGGCAAAACTTGAAACAATTTAAACAGCCCAAGTAGCCAACATCAAACATACCTCATCGCTGGGTAAGGTGCTGGCACCTGTAATTGTAATGTCTTGCTTCTTCCCTGTGCCTTTGTCGACAGCAGCGACAGAAAGAATACCATTGGCATCGATGTCAAATTTGACCTCAATTTGAGGAACGCCACGTGGTGCTGGTGGGATACCATCAAGGCGGAAGCTCCCAAGAGACTTGTTGTCCCTAACAAACTCTCTCTCACCTTGGAGAACATTGATCTCGACACTGGTCTGACCATCTGCAGCTGTTGAGAACACCTCTGATTTGGAAGTGGGCAGAGTAGTATTTCTCGGGATAATCTTTGTCATTACACCACCCAGGGTTTCCAAACCAAGAGATAATGGGATCACATCCAATAGAACAATGTCACTGACATCTCCCGAAAGAACACCAGCCTATAATCAAACAAATAAGTCATTCATAAGATAAAATCAATTAACAAGTACAATAATTGTCAAGTTCACAAAATTTATCTTCACTCTTCAGATTATCCGGTGGTTCAATTTTAGTTCAACCATCTCCAATGTTGACGACACAGAGAACAGAACTGTTTCAGTAGTGTTGAACCTACCTGAACTGCAGCTCCTAGGGCAACAACTTCATCAGGATTGACAGTTACATTAGGATCTTTGCCAGTCATCTTCTTCACCAGCTCCTGAACAGCTGGAATACGTGTTGATCCACCGACAAGGATCACCACATCAAGATCATTGACAGAAAGTTTTGCATCCCTCAAAGCATTTTCAACAGGCGTCTTGAGTCTATGAAACAAAAATTGTAAACATGAGACTCAAATGAGTATTTCCCCCCAAACATCTAACTATTCAAACCAATACTTTAACAATTAAGCCTACAAGCACCAATATAACTCTTATTACAAAATGTACACTCAGAAAAAAGAACAGGTCTGTCAAGCAATATAAGGTACCTATCAAGCAGGTCTGAACACAATTCCTCGAATTTTGCCCTTGTAAGGGTGGTCTCAATATGCTTTGGCCCATCTGCAGTAGCAGTAATGAAAGGCAAGCTGGAAAAGCAGAAAGATCAGTACAATATATAGCTTGGTCACGGCCAATGGGATGTGTCCAGGCACAAACACACAGAGTTACATACACACAAACACCATACCTGATGTTCGTCTGAGTCAAAGATGATAGCTCCATCTTTGCCTTCTCTGCTGTCTCTGTCAGGCGCTGAAGCGCTTGTTTGTCCTTCAAAAGATCTATGCCTTCATCTCTCTTGAAGTCTGCAGCAAGCCAATCAACAAGCCTCTGCATACATTATGCAACAAATGTCAGTCCATTAAGCACCTATTACCTATAAATGTCAGTCCATTAAGCACCAATACAGACACAGCACACACAAATGCAGTTATCCCCTTTTATTAATATAAGACAAGGAAAAAGAGTTCAACCTTGTCAAAATCATCACCACCCAAATGTGTATCTCCTGAGGTGGAAAGCACTTCAAACACTCCATCACCGACCTCAAGGACTGCAATCAAAGTAAAATGGATGATACTGCTCAAATACTCAAATTCTGGACAGAACTTTCAGTTTAAAATGCAACACATTTAATAAGATTTAAACTGTCAAGATAACTATATTAACCTATAAAACTACAGAAGACAACATTCTAGAACACTGTCATGTACTTCATAACAGTACCTGAAACATCAAAAGTACCACCACCAAGGTCAAACACTAGTATGGTCTCATTGTTTTTCTTCTCAAATCCATATGCCAACGAAGCTGCAGTAGGCTCATTGATGATACGAAGAACTTCTAAGCCAGCAATACGACCAGCATCCTTTGTTGCTGTCCTCTGAGAATCATTAAAATAAGCAGGCACAGTGACCACAGCTTTAGTCACTTTATCATTTAAGAACTTCGACGCATCATCTACAAGCTTTCTCAAGACCTAAATCAGAAACACAAAATAAATTAACCATCAGCAAATATTCCACATCTGTAATAAAAGGTACCCCTCCCAATTGACCAACTAAGTCAATTAAATATGCTGCATACAAATTAATAGGAAGCATGCATATTGCAGAATACAAAACTTACGTGAATACCAATTGCTTACACATCTTTTGCTCATGCACGCGTGTACGCGTATATGCGCACATATAGATAGATGTGTTCTGAAAACAATCTTTAATGATCACAAATACTGTTGTGCATAGAAGTGTAAACAAAAATTTTCGAATCAGAAACCCAACTAATCAAAAGATAACTACTTGTCTCATCAATTTTCAAGGATATATTATTGCTCCACAAAGAAAGAACAATCAACAAAAACCAAAACCCATATCCCTAATCCAATCAACCAGAAATCAACAAGATGCAGATATTACCATTGTCCTTCACTACCCTACCACTTTCTACCAACCGGACAACGCGTCCCACAAACTAAAAACCATCACTAAACTAACCACCACCCAATCCAAACATTCAAACAAAATATCTAACTCCACAATCCAATATATCAATACAAATCAAAAAGACCAGACATAACTAATAACCTCAAAGATAACATAAAAAAACTTCAAACTCAATAAAACAACACAACAAAAATCAACACAAAACATCAAAAACTCAACAAAATCCCGTGCAAAAACACCATATTTCAACACATATTTATACCTGAGCCGAAATTTCCTCAGCAGCAAACTGCTTCCCAATAGCAGGGCACTCCAACTTCACATTCCCATTCTCATCCCTCACCACTCTATACGAAACCTGCTTCGACTCCTCATCAACCTCAGTCATCTTCCTCCCAATAAACCTCTTCACCGAAAAGAACGTATTCTCCGGATTCACAACCGCCTGCCTCTTCGCAATCTGACCCACCAACCTATCCCCATTCCTCGTATATGCAACCACGGACGGCGTCGTTCTTTGCCCCTCAGCATTCGTCACTATCGTCGGCTTCCCTCCTTCCATCGCCGCCACAGCCGAATTCGTCGTCCCCAAATCAATCCCCACCACTTTCTCATTCACCACCCTCACCGGCCCCACATTACACCTCCTCCCCCTATTATTCTCACTCTTTAATCTCAAAAACGCACTGCTTGGAACCGACCCGAATCGATTCCCGCCAACCCTTTGTCCAAAAAACAAATTTTTCGACCCCGCCGTGTTTTCACGGCCACTTTTATAATTATTTCTCGACGAAAATGAAATATTACCCAGAAATTGAAATTGAAATTGAGCTGCTGATGAACAAGCCATGCTTATATTTCCCCAAAGTAAACTAGCCCTTTTGTTTTATTTAAGGATATATGTGAGAATTTGAATGTGGGTGTTTCCAATTTTGAGAGTTTTTTGAGTTTTGAATTTGAAGATTGTGAGGAAGGAGCAGATAAGAGAGAAGGGTTTTGGGAGAGAGAGTGTGTGTGTGTGAGTGAGGGTGAGGGTTAGGTGGTGACACGTGGAAGGATTCTAGAATGATCTTAATTGTTTTTTGTCTGTGAGGTGATTTTGTGGCCGTTGGATTTTGGGGCTTATATGGGTTTGGTGTTGTAAGGTTCTGGACTTCACTTTGAATTCAGGAAGTGTGTTTTTTATAACATTTAGGATAGTCGTGTGTTTTACCTGTTCTATTTAAATACAAAAAGGATAATTTAACGGCGAAATTTTCAACAATTTAAAAAAAAAAAAAAGGTGTAGAAACATCGAGAAGGTTCGGTGGTTTTTGTCTCAGTGAATTCAGTTTCAACTTTCTAATTATAGATTAATTAATGGGAAATTATTATCCATTCATCTAGAAATTAAATAATGTTCGAAAAATATTAAATTTTGAGAAAATAATTTATGTAGTATGTACATATAAAATTATTAAAAATAATTTCATTCAAATTTAGATATTTTTCGAACATAATTAAATTTCGGATGAATAAATGTAAAATCTCTACAAAATTTTTCAAATTTTGAATGATAAATGACTCTTTTAATAACTTGTGTGCATATAATATCTTTCCAAAACTAAGTATTTTTTTAATATTAATTAAATTTCAAATGAATTGATGATAATTTCTCTTAAATAATTAAAGGGAAATTATAGAAGATTAGCTCATGATACATGAGGAATAAATAGCGAAATTATCGAAAAATTATCGAAGATTAGTGATAATAATTATTAATTCTTTTAAGAAGAAACATTCCAGATATATTACAAGCACAAGTGGCCAAAAAAAAAAAAAGTAAGCTCATGAGGAATCTAAACATTCCACTGAAGAACACAAATTAGAGGAAATGCCCCCCTTGTTTGTCAGAATTATTCATTGAAAAATAAATTGAGCTTAAATTGGACACAAAAGTTACAGTTTCTTCGGTATATATATGATTTTGGTTCATACAGAATCCATCTCAAAACCTTACCAATGGATAAAAAAATGTGCTCTCAAACAGGGCAACTGAATTTTCTGGAATCTGGACGTTTGTAGTTTACCCTTTTGTAGAAAATTGCCTTTGAGGAAGTGCTCTCCATCCAATATCACGCCGGTAGAACCCTCCTGGCCAGTTAATTTCCTCCGCTGCTTGATAAGCTCTATCTCGTGCCTCTTCGAGATCTTTTCCCATTGCAGTAACCCCAAGAACACGGCCACCAGTGGCAATGAAGTTGCCATCTGAGTCAAATGCAGTCCCTGCGTGAAATATCTTGACAGAAGGAGCAACTTGTTCTGCTTCATCGAGGTTCTGGATCACAGTGCCTTTCTCATAGGATCCAGGGTAACCTTTGCTTGCCATTACTACAACCATGGCAGATCCTGGGGACCAGTTTAGTGTTACCCCAGTTAGTTCTCCTCTACAAGCAGCAAGCAGAACTTGTGCCAGATCAGACTCCAACCTCACCATCAAAACCTGCATATCATTAATGGGAAAGAAGGCACAGGTTAGGACAAAACTGACGTCAATTATGTCAAGGTTTAACAAAATTATACAGGTTGCTACTTGAAATAAATTTTGTGGCAATGGTAGCGAAAATCTTAGTTACCATTAACACATGATCATGCATATGCATCCAAATGATGGTCAACCGTTTTATAGCATGATACTTCATAAATGATATAAGCTAGATAAATACTACTATTCTAATCTAGCCACATGGTAATAATTGAAGTACGACATACAAACCAAAGTTCGTGAAACTATATCATGCTGTCTTTCATAAATCAACAGTTTAAAGAAGTCCATATGGTTGAACCTTCAACCACCTATTCCCAGCCAAAGCAGATGTTTTTGCCAATGGTAAAGAATGAGTCATATTTTTCAGGCAACTATAAGCGCAATAATAAATTCAAGCCTACCAACGAAGCTTATATAAATCTACAATTTTATTCCTCCCATTTCACTAACTCTCCTCTCACTACCTTTTACATACTCCATATACTCTCATAACATTATTCTAACATGAACCAGGATCAAGTCATGGCACAATTTTGATTTTTGACTACTAGCTAGTTCAACTAGTAAAACCTCCTTGGATGTGCAAGAGATCCAGGGATCAAATTTTACTCACATTGGTATCAAGAAGAAGTTGATTTAAATTTGGGGGTTTTCAGGATGACAAAAAAATAAAAATTGAACCAATATTCAAGAATTAAGCCGGATCGCATAAGACATATCTGCCAAGCAGATTTTTAACTCACCTGACACTCTGGATCTCCAAATCGAACATTGTACTCGATTAGCTTAGGTAAGCCAGACTTCTCAATCATGAGCCCAGCATATAAGACCCCAACAAACTTGCATCCCTCTGCTGACATTCCTTTCACTGTGGGAAGAATTATAGATTCCATGACCAAATTCTGAAGTTCTTTTGTTAAGACACGTGCAGGAGAGTATGCACCCATCCCACCAGTGTTGGGCCCCGTATCACCATCACCAACTCGTTTATGGTCCTGGGCAGATTCTAGAGGTATGGCATTTTCTCCGTCCACAAGGGCAAAAAAAGACGCCTCTTCTCCTTCAAGAAATTCTTCAATAATGACACGGCACCCAGCGGAACCAAAAGCATTTTTCACAAGCATCAAATCAACAGCTTCATATGCCTCCTCCAATGTCATAGCAACAATAACTCCTTTTCCGGCAGCCAATCCATCTGCTTTGACAACAATTGGTGCCCCTTGCTCTTGAATATACTGCTTTGCAGCAAATGGATCTGTAAATGTTTTATACTGCAGCAGTTAACCAAAACATCAGCTTAGTTTTTCTCTGGCACATAAATGAGAAAGTTAAGAGACCAAGGACTTGAAAATATTATTTGACCAGCAAAAAGGGAGGGGAAAAAAAGCATAGAAACGATGACTTTCATGCCATAAAATAAAAAATAGACCGAGAGGAATAAGGAATGCAATAGGTAGTTGACAGGAGAGGGGGCAAAAAGTGTAAAAACTATTATTTTCATGCTAAATAATGGTTCATGTTGTTAATAAACAAAACATAAATAGAAACAGAAAAAAGAAACCAAGAGAACAAGGAATGGCAACTGAGTGGTGGAATCAGTACCACTCATGGTCATTTCCTTGGTCTTGAAACAACAAACTTTCTAATTGGGGTCAAAGCCAAAAGCACAAACCTTAGCAGTAGGAATCTTATATTTGTCACATAAATTCTTCATAAAGTTCTTAGAGCCTTCCAAAGCAGCAGCTTCTGAAGATGGGCCAAAAGTAGGAATTCCTGCTTTTACTAGTTTGTTGGCAAGACCCGACACGAGAGGAGCCTCTGGTCCAATAACAACCAGTCCCACACCCCATTTGCGACAGAAGGAAATCACAGATTCCCCGTCCAAAATGTCTAGGTCCGGGATACAAGTTGCATCCCCTGAGCTAGATATCCCGGCATTGCCAGGCGCACAAAAAACAGAATCACATGAGGGAGATCTCTTCAAAGCATAACAAAGTGCATGTTCCCTTCCACCTCCACCAATAACCAACACTGCCACCCTCTCCCCTACACCGTTAGCAAATAACAAAGACTAAGCTCCACCATAAATAAATAAACAACAGAATCAATCATTTGAACAATATTTCACCGTTCTTCTAGTTTCTTGAATTTATACATAAATATACCTATTACCACTACTACAATTAGTTGAAATAACATCACATGAACAAACACGTTTTATCTTTTGTCCACAAAAGGCTAAACTGAAGTAATATCTCCGCATTAGAATCACAGTACTAACAATGTTCTGTATTCAACTGCATTTGGTACATTCTTCCATACTTCAACAGAGATCATATACACAAATTCATCAATTATGTCATAAGACCGACAGAGGAACTCGCAAGTCCTACAATCCTAACAGCTGAAATATCAAACTGTTTGCATAGGACGCGCTTCTTCAAACTGGTTCAAAGCTACTACAAATATATTTAAAAAAATAAAATAAATAAAATAAAATAAAATCTTTTCATCAACATAACAAGTATATCATACAAAACAAATCATGAACCCATGACCCAATTAACAAGCTAACATCATAACCTCAAATAAATAAAAACTCATCTATTAAACAAAGAAAAAAAAAGATACCCCGCAATAAAATCTCACCAATTAGCTTGCTTACCCCCGTTGGTGGGTGTATCTACTGAAACCGGCTGTGATTTCTGAGCAAGGCACTTGAAGTTGCTGAAGAATGAATTTTTAGAAGCCTGGTGATTAGAACTGATACTGAAATGGGAACCCACATGAAAACTAACATTATCTGAAGAAGCAAATGTCTTCTGAAACTGAAAGCACTTGTTGCCGCCGCCGCCGCCGCCGCCGCCGCTGTTGAAAAGCTTTAGACAAGGTGAAAGACTGTAACTTGTGCAAGACATTTTGGACGAAAATGGGTCTGAGATTGGATGAAATTTCAGTTTTGCTCACCCTATTATTTATTATCGTAGGGTTTTAGGTTTTCATTTTATTACCAAAACCTCTTTAAAAAAGATGAATAAAATTCATTGGTTTAATAACAGATGGATCCCTATCGTTTTGACAAATAACATAAGAGGGCACAGTTTATATTATTTTTACATATCGCTCAACAATATAACATGGTTCATTTCTTTTCCCATCACCGAATCAAGTGAATGAGTGATATTTTTTATTCCTAAATTTTCTTATGTAATTTATAATTATTTGATAATAATTTAAATCTTTATATATATAAAAATTAAGTGCCTGTACCTTACATGAGATTTTTCTTAAACACCAAATAAGACTTTTCTTCCTCAGATCTTTTATTATTATTATAAAAAAAATAACATTTAAATTTTATTCAATCTGCGGAAAGAACGAACCCATACTAATATAATTAAATCTTAACCGTATATTACTCTTAAAACATGCGCGACAAAAGATTATAAAAAAAGCTTGTCACACCAACAGCTTAGCACAACTGATACCAAATTCTTCCTTTTCTTCTTACCATGAAAAAGATTTTTCATGTCATCATGGTCAAGTACAAAAAAAGTCAATGAATAAAAACATATCAACAGGGTAAAATTTTATAGACTCATATTTTTCATCTCACTAAAATAGCCCACAAAATAAATAGGGGGTACTATAAATTACAGGATAAGTTTAATGTAAGTTGTCTTCAAATCATAACACAAAATACACAAACTCAAGAGCCTCAGTTAGGTCTCTCAAATTGTCCTAAAAGATTTCCTTCTGCAACACTCTTTCCTCACTGGAACTAAAAGAGGGCGGTAAATGGAAAGCGGTGATGGAATTTTACAAGCTTCGATACAAAGTTGAAATGGCACGCGATGGCAGCAGAAGTGATAAACTTATGGTGGAGACTTGTAACAGATGCTAAGGGTGCAAAGCCATGAATAAGTTCTGCTTACGAGCGTGCTCTGGGATGAGTCTGTTGATGGTTTCGGGTGGTATGCCGGAAAGCTCTGCCATACAGTGGAGGATCAAGGAAAAATATAAATGAAAATTCTCTGACAGAATGAATAAAATGCACATATGAGAAATCGTGCTGAAAGTTCAATAAAGTTCAATAAAGGCATTGGGGGGGTAAGGGATTCGGTTCGACAGTAACTTCTGAACCAGAGAACAATTCCAAGGATATCCCAATCATCAATCATGTTAAACTTGGTCTTCATTTCTTTCTTATTGACTAAACCAGGAAATTCAGATGATGTGATAGTGTTCGACAAGGCTGCTTCGAGATAAACAGTCACTGTTGTCGAGTATATATTCAATAGGCGCCCATCAAGCAGACAATTATTTCTATGTTATTCAACTAAAATTTAGATCTTTCTGTAATTATGATCTTGAACAAACTTTTTGTGTACTCTTTTGGAAAACTGTAAAAATTTTCCGGCTACAATAGCACTATAGCAGAATGTTCAGTTTTGTCAGAACAATTGCTAAAATACTTGGAATAACAGATAATCAATTCAAACTGATGCAGAAACTAAATGAAGTGGACCAAGGAAATCATGAAAGAAATGTAATGGCAGAAATGTAAACCAGTAATTTGCTAACTTGTGTACGGTTTCATATTCTTGCAACTAAACCCTTTTTTCCCATTTCATTCTGAGATTATGTTAGTATTGAGATAAAGCTTATTTCAATCACGTTGTAAGGTGTCTATAACACGAAACAGATGATATCCAAAGCACAATATCAACAAAGATGAAATAATGTCATAAACTGAGTCAAACTTACCTTGAGGTTTAAAGTTAAACAGAGGCGGAAGAGGGCGGCCATTAGGAAGGCGAGTGTTTGGGTCTCTTAATTCATCAAAAAAAGGGTGAACACAAGCTTCCAGCTGCAGTTTAAAAGGATGACTATTAAATTGTTACATAACAAGTGAGGGTGCAAAAAATATGAAAGATAAACTTACAGCAGTGCATCGCAAATTGGGAGAGTACTGGAAAAACCTGCAAACGAGGTCCACGGCCTCGGGGGGTAAGCGCTTTTGGAAGACCTGGCAGACAAATAATATCAAGATAAAATATCATGCGTACAAACAAGCATTATTCCAACAATGCTCTATCTAGGCCAAGAATATTCCATTGCATGCAAATGCAGAAAAATGAACATTCATACCTTGTGCCATGGATGGGGTTTTATCTGTGGGAACTTAAATTCTGTATAGTTTGGATTCATGCACTTTATCTCCTCCCTGGTCGGTGTTCCCAAAACCTGAAATTTAAGAGCCAAGAAATGATCCTTTGGGATGTCGAGACGTGTCTGTTGAAGATTTAACCAGAAGTAATAGGTGGCTTAAATGCATTTTTAGGCAGTAAAGATTGAATTTTATGTTTCCGAATTCAAGAAATGTTTTTATCTCCCTCCCTTTTTGTTTCAAGAGCAACAGCAATGAAAGACATCAGCTAAGTTTACAAAATTTTGACCTTATGGCGAGCTGATGCGTATTGATTGAAATTCATAAGCTTTCACAAACTGCTTTCCTACTCCTAATGATGACTAAAAATAACTCCGAGGAAGAGAGATTATAATAAAGTGAAAGAGTTCATAGATAACATTACCTTGATAATCTCAACTAGTTGGTCGACTCCACTTTCACCAGGAAACAAAGGCTGTAAAGGAAAGAGTAATTAATATATGGTGAAAAATTGGTTATACGACTATGCAAATCAGTGTGTTCCACTACCTGACCGAGAAGCAACTCAGCCATCACACAACCTGTAGACCATATATCTATAGCAGTTGTATACTCGGTGGCACCAAATATGAGTTCTGGAGCACGATAATATCTTGAGCATATATATGAAACATTGGGTTCTCCTTTTACCTGACAATGAGCAACCAAGCTGAAGAAAAACAATAAACATAATCCAAGAACCAAGAATTAGTGTAGCGTATAGGCTTACCAGTACTTTTGCACTCCCAAAATCACAAAGTTTCAGCTGATGTGTATGTGGATTAACCTGGACATGAACATTTAAAAACTAAGTCTGACCGCAAATAAAATATGACAATTACATTGAAATTTTTCTCAGCAGCAATAAACAACTGCATTGTCACCACTGCTCATTCCTCCACACCAGAAAAAGAAAAAAGAAAGAAAAATAGATGAAATCGATCATTAAAAAGAAAATGAAAAAGGCTTCATATATTATTTTAAAAAATTAAAAAAGATTACAGCAAACTGATGCACTTTACACAGTGAACATAAAGACGTTACAATCCACTTAGTTAAAGACTTCTGTTGTTGTAGTTGAATACCTAACCACTCTGAACAAATAGTACCGTGCTTACATGCAATACAATCAAAAGCACATGGAGTCTCGTGTAACAAAGTGTTCAAGTGTTTTAAGAAAAAGTTACCAGTAAGTTCTGAGGCTTGATGTCACGGTGACAAATACCGATACAATTATGTATATAAGCAAGTGCCCTACAGATCTGTACCAAAGGAGGAAAAAGAAAATTGAAATTATCAATTAAAGTTCAGGAATGGTGAGAAATCAATAATTACACAACAAAACAGAAAATGCAGTAGTTCAGCAGGAATAAACACAATCAATTGGTTTTGACAAGCAATCTTTGGAAAATCATCCAATTGTTTCCACTCAAATTAACTGAATACTTTCTGAAAAAAAAAAAGAAAACATTTTATGCCCTCATGCATGTCCAACCACTCCTATAAGCCACCGAAAGGAAAATGAATAAACAATAACACTAGTAGTTCTAGTACTTGAACATCAGTAACAAGTTGCCCTCTTAGAAATCCAGGCCAAGGGGCCTGTTTACAATCTGGTTTGAAAAAAAAAATCGTAAAAGTTAAAAAAAAAATATTACCCAGTGAAAAGCAATCACCACAATCCAGTAGTGAGTAAAAAGGTTAATTTTTCCAATTTGTAACTCATTCAAACATATTATTAAAAAATTACTAGCAACCTGATAACTATAGAGTTTAACATATATTAACGGCATCCGCTGGTTGATCCTGCTGTAGTTCCTTGCAATTCGGTTAACGGTTTCAGGAACATATTCAAGTACAAGATTCAAGTAAAGCTCTTCCTTGTCTGTTGTTGAAAAGAAACAATGCTTAAGGGCAACAATATTTGGATGGTCCAACATTTGCATAATTTGTAACTCCCTATTCTTATAACGCTTGTCTTGGAGAACCTTCTTGATAGCAACAATCTCTCCAGTTTCTCTACATTTTGCCTGCATAAAGCAGATAAAAATTAATTCAATAATGTAGTTGCTAGGAGGGAAAGGATGAAATAAAAAGTTGAAATTGGAAGCGATAAAACAGCACTAACTTACTTGAAAGACAACACCAAAAGAACCAGTTCCAACCACATGCTCAGCTATATAACTAACTTTCTGCCAACCCAGAGAAAATACCCATTGCAAAAAATGTACGTAAGTTACCAGCGATGATGACATAAGCATATAAAATTTGTATACTCTAGAAATTTATTCTCTTCCTACCTGCTTAGAATTGCCATTTCGACCACCAATAGTTGTTCTTATGATGTGTCCTGTTTCAGCACCCACACCATCAATGATATCTGGTTCACTATCCTGCAACAGATGGCACTGTAAACTACTGGAACGGTACTAAAAATTTTAAACTCTGTTCAAGCTTGTAGATATTAATTTCAACCGGGAAAAATGCCCTCAAAGATCACACACACTACGTCTAACACTACGCAATGTAGTTTCCTATTGCAGCATAGAATTGAAGAAAGACAAACCAATCATATTTGTGACAGAAGAAAAAGGTGCAAGAAATATAAACATCCTTGAAAAAAAAGATAAACAGCTTACTCTGTCTTCATCATGTTCCACCTGGTCCCGCAATCTCATTTCAAGCATTTCTCTTCCCAACCAGTCAACCGAACTTGATGAACTCTTGAACCCATTAACAGACCTGGAACTGCCCACTCCCCCATTTCCTAGGCTGGCAGATGCCATATATACAACTAGCAGGTATTGCAGACACTAGTATTTGCTACCCTCCTGATAATTTGCGGTTGTGCCTTCCAAACCATTCAAACACCTAGCTTCCTAATAGAAATAACAAAACTTTGCGTCATAAAACAGAAATTGAAGCTTCCAACATTTATGGAATTGTTGTACTTCCGCTTACTTTTAAAGCGCAGCAACTAAAGTGATAGATAAAATTTACCACCCATGCATTCGATTATACTTGGTAACTAGCGATTCCATTCCATTTTAAAAATCACAGCACCTCTATCCCAGTTCCCAAACATATCCTTTAAACTCGACCAAATTTGACATATATGTAATATAAATTCCTAGATGCATATCAATCACCCAGATTGAAATTAAAGACTTCCATTACGAGCACTGAGCACATATAGTAATAAAATATAACCGCAAAAACTTAATTCCAGTAGATTGTATTAAATATCTCAATAATACTACACATTCCAACTCATCTCGTACAAATTGATGTCGCATAAAAGCAAGATGTGGGTGAAAATAATAATAATAA
The DNA here is from genome assembly GCA_019454045.1 of Zanthoxylum bungeanum. NCBI lineage: Eukaryota > Viridiplantae > Streptophyta > Magnoliopsida > Sapindales > Rutaceae > Zanthoxylum > Zanthoxylum bungeanum. Next base: position 113,922 of record SKCR01023771.1, read on the forward strand.
TAACATTAGTTGAAAGTGATTATGTGAACTAATATAGTGATGATTAGTGACACATAGTATATATATAACTTCTTCTTTTTTTTTAATTTAAACAAAAAAAAAAAATTGAAGGGAGTATTTTTTTTTTTTTTTGGAAAATTACAAAAATGTAGGGAGTATGCAAAGGCCAATTTGATATTTTTAGCATAGTTTGATATTAAAATTTTTTTTTTTTAGCCAAAACTTAATACTAGCTTATCTAGATTCCATTTCCTAAATTTAGCCACACATAAATTATATTAATAAATAAAACAATAAATAATTATCTTCTTCTTCTTCCTTTCCCTTTCCCAGCAAAAAATAGTTGAAAAAATAAAAATGATAATATACAATATAGCAGTAAATTCAAAAAAAAAAAATTGAACAATAAATAATTCTGAGAAGATCCAGAGCTAACTTTTTCAAGCATGAGATGAATATTTAAAAAATAAATAAACCAGAAAACAAATTCTAAGCTCTAAAGTCAATTAAAAAATAATAATAATAATCGATTTTTTTTTTTTTAAATTCAAATATTGAAACAGATGGTTAAAGAAGCCTCACCTGGAAGTGATTCAAGAAGAAGTGTAAACAAATTTCAAGCATTATCATGCAGCTTTCAGCTTCAAAATTTGAGCGATTATTTGCTGAAAAAAAAAATTGAAGCAAAAAACCAACAGTATGCTGATTTTTTTATTTTTTTTTGCTTTTTTTATTTATTTATTATTTTCTAAAATTTGTTGATTGAAGAGAGAGAAAGAGAAAGAGAGAGAGTGTGTGTTTGAAATATGTACTGACAATTATCTGACAAGATTTGTTCTGATTCTTTTATCGTATTATCTAATAACATTTGAGTCCCTTATATTTTACATAAATATGAAATAAAGACCTAATTGTATTTCTATATGTAGGTAGGGCAATATGATCGATTATTTTGGATATATGATATTATCCGACCGAAAAAATTATCATATATATAAAGTCTAGTGGATATTGGTTAGGTTTTGATTTTAAAATTATATAACTAAAATGATTTTGATCGGTTATGATTTTTGGTGTTTCAGATATCGGGTATATGATATCCGATCAAAAATTAAATAAATACTATAATAATTATTATATAAAAAAATTAAAATTAAAATTTTTAGATAATAATTCTTTAATTTTTTAAAATTTTCGATTATTTTGATCGGTATTGGATATATACGAATATTCAGTCAGTTTTAGATAATAATATCACCTACGGGAAGTATATTGTATGTCAGGAGTCAGCCGATCTCCCTTTAAAAAAATTTCCAACTATTAGTATTAACTAAAAAAAAAAAAATATATATATATATATATATATATATAAATACCCAGTGAATTTATAAATTAAACCCTTAAAACTTACAAAATTCCCCCTCAGAATAACTCATAACTTCACCAATGATGCCACTGTTAATTTTTTCCGATTATGAATAGATATCAATTATCGGATATGATTTCGATTTTGATAAAAATAATCGGATATTCGACCATCGTCATGTGCCATCTCTATCTATACGGGTATCAATTTTGTGAGATTATAATAATATATTAATGTATTTATCTCTACTCATTTTGTTCTAATTCACCCCGATATATCCCATTTGTCTAATGGTTGCCAAAAAAAAATTTAGATTTCAAAAAGACTTCCCAAAAAATAATTTTAATGTGGCCGATTTTATTCTTTTAAAATTTATATATATATATAAAAAAAAATTGAATATATTCCCAGAAACCAAAGTCTAGTTGTTCGTGAATTTGCGATTATAAGTGTCTTTTTTTTCCCACCAATAATTTGATTTATTTTATATTTAAAAAATATCAGTCAAAATTTTATTTTCAAATAATTATATATATAGAGGGCTTTTAATAATTTTATTGTTGTATTACTATGAGAATTTGTGAAGCCAAATGTGTATCAACATTTGCTTGATTAGAACTTACAAATGAAAGGCATTTATATAGGCATTATACAACTAACATAATAAATACACAACTACTATATTAAACACAACTACCAACTAAACTCTACACATTTATCAACTACACAACACACAACTAACATCCAACATCCCCCCTCAAACTCAATGTGGTTTAGACGAAACCAAATTGAGTTGGAAACAAGTGTACTGTAACGTCCCGGAAGAAAGGATTTGGAGAAGACATCAGCAAGTTGATCATCGAAGCGGAGATAAGACCTGTTCGGAAATAGGGACAATAAGATAAGACATGTTCAGAAACAGAGACAAGAAGATAAGACATGTTCGGAAACAGGGACAATCAGATAAGACATGTTCGGAAACAGGGACAATGAGATATCCAAAGATCGGAACTCTGGCGTCTGATATCATGTGAAAATTTGTGAAGCCAAATGCGTATCAACATTTGTTTGATTAGAACTTACAAATGAAAGAACTTTATATAGGCATTATACAACTAACATAATAAATACACAACTACTATATTAAACACAACTACCAACTAAACTCTACACAACTATCAACTACACAACTACTAACACAACACACAACTAACATCCAACATCCCCCCTCAAACTCAATGTGGTTTAGACGAAACCAAATTGAGTTTGGAAACAAGTGTACTGTAACGTCCCGGAAGAAATGATTTGGAGAAGACATTAGCTAGTTGATCATCGAAGCGGAGATAAGACATGTTCGGAAATAAGGACAAGAAGATAAGACATGTTCAGAAACAGAGACAAGAAGATAAGACCTGTTCGAAAACAGAGACAATCAGATAAGACATGTTCGGAAACAGGGACAATGAGATATCCAGAGATCGGAACTCTGACGTCTGATACCATGTGAGAATTTGTGAAGCCAAATGCGTATCAACATTTATTTGATTAGAACTTACAAATGAAAGGCCTTTATATAGGCATTATACAACTAACATAATAAATACACAACTACTATATTAAACACAATTACCAACTAAACTCTACACAACTATCAACTACACAACTACTACACAAACACACACAACTAACATCCAACATCCCCCCTCAAACTCAATGTGGTTTAGACGAAACCAAATTGAGTTTGGAAAAAAGTGTACTGTAACGTCCCGGAAGAAAGGATTAGGTGAAGACATCAGCTAGTTGATCATCTAAGCTGAGATAAGACCTGTTCGGAAATAGGGACAAGAAGATAAGACCTGTTCAGAAACAGAGACAAGAAGATAAGACCTGTTCGAAAACAGAGACAATAAGATAAGACATGTTCGGAAACAGGGACAATGAGATATCCAGAGATCGGAACTCTGGCGTCTGATACCATGTGAGAATTTGTGAAGCCAAATGCGTATCAACATTTGTTTGATTAGAACTTACAAATGAAAGACCTTTATATAGGCATTATACAACTAACATAATAAATACACAACTACTATATTAAACACAACTACCAACTAAACTCTACACAACTATCAACAACACAACTACTAACACAAAAGTGTACTGTAACGTCCCGGAAGAAAGGATTAGGTGAAGACATCAGCTAGTTGATCATCTAAGCGGAGATAAGACCTGTTCGGAAACAGGGACAAGAAGATAAGACATGTTCAGAAACAGAGATAAGAAGATAAGACCTGTTCAGAAACAGAGACAAGAAGATAAGACCTGTTCGGAAACAGAGACAATCAGATAAGACCTGTTCGGAAACAGAGACAATGAGATATCCAGAGATCGGAACTCTGGAGTCCGATATCATGGGAGAATTTGTGAAGCCAAATGCGTATCAACATTTGCTTGATTAGAACTTACAAATGAAAGGCATTTATATAGGCATTATACAACTAACATAATAAATACACAACTACTATATTAAACACAACTACCAACTAAACTCTAGACAACTATCAACTACACAACTACTAACACAACACACAACTAACATCCAACATCCCCCCTCAAACTCAATGTGGTTTAGACGAAACCAAATTGAGTTGGAAACAAGTGTACTGTAACATCCCGGAAGAAATGATTTGGAGAAGACATTAGCTAGTTGATCATCGAAGCGGAGATAAGACCTGTTCGGAAATATGGACAAGAAGATAAGACCTGTTCAGAAACAGAGACAAGAAGATAAGACCTGTTCGAAAACAGAGACAATCAGATAAGACATGTTCGGAAACAGGGACAATGAGATATCCAGAGATCGGAACTCTGACGTCTGATACCATGTGAGAATTTGTGAAGCCAAATGCGTATCAACATTTGTTTGATTAGAACTTACAAATGAAAGGCCTTTATATAGGCATTATACAACTAACATAATAAATACACAACTACTATATTAAACACAATTACCAACTAAACTCTACACAACTATCAACTACACAACTACTAACACAACACACAACTAACATCCAACATCCCCCCTCAAACTCAATGTGGTTTAGACGAAACCAAATTGAGTTTGGAAAAAAGTGTACTGTAACGTCCCGGAAGAAAGGATTAGGTGAAGACATCAGCTAGTTGATCATCTAAGCGGAGATAAGACCTGTTCGGAAACATGGACAAGAAGATAAGTGTAGGCATTGCATTTTCGCATGTGAAACCCGATGAGGAGTCTTATTTGGAGACAACTACCTTTTGAGTCACGGATGCCGCGGGAAACGGATATCGGAAGGGGAAATTCAGAATAAGCAAGCTCACTGTCTTCGTTGGTGCTGCGTTCGTTACTTCGTTCGAACGGGAAACAGATTGCGGGCGTTCGTGTAGCGTTCGAGGGAGCGTTCGAACGGTGTCGGTAATTCTGGTTTTGCTGCTAGCCTCACACCCAGCCCATTTAGCTCCCCAAAGCCCATAAAACACATCCCAAATTAAATAATTAAATATTAAATTAAATATTAAACATTAAAATAAAACATTTAAATCATTTACCAATTAAAATAAACAATTACCAACTTAAACTAAAATCATGCCTAAATTAAACAAATCACATACTAAATCAAAATATAATCATACCAAATTAAAATCAATCATAACCAATTAAAACCAATAATATATTTGACTTCCTAATCTAATAAGATATTTACCAATATAAAATATTTGTATTCCTAAACCAACACAAATTAAATATTACAACTTCCTAATTTAAAATATCTTGTCCCCCCTTAATCTTGTGTATACCTTTCTCATCTCTCCTAATTTGGAAACAAGATCTCTTCCTTGTGAGAAAAGGTGAAACCCTAGCCATCTTCTATATAAACAACCCCTAACCAAGGCCATTTGGCTCCTTCACACAACACAATTCACACCCAAGCTCTCTCATTTTTTCTCTAAACTCTCTCTACACACCCAAAACACATCCAAGAGAAAACACTTCATACACACACAAAAAGAAAACAAAGAAACCACCACAAGACCACCCTCCATAGCCGAACCCAAACTCCCCCATAGCCGAATTCTAAAACACGCCAAAACAACCTCATAGATTACCTTAAAACAGTAGCCCAAAATCCTTAAAAAACAGTAACTTAGAAAACTACATAGATAACCTTAAAAATAATCACTTTTAATTGCACTAATAACCCACACAACTTGGAATAGTTCTTTGAAAATATTGAAACAGGTAGCCCGTGCAGTGAGCAGCAAAACAGGAGCCGAATAGGAGCAGAACGGAGTTCGAACAATAAGCAAAGCAGCGAAAGCAGTGAGCTAGGACGTTGAACCAGGGACCAGAAAAGTTGCGGAGCTTTACCCCCCTTTCGATCTTCGTGGAACGTGAGTCCGAGAGACGGCTTAAAAGGTTAGACCTGAGGGTATCTTTCACACTTGTTTTCCTTTTCCGCATTAGTTATTAAGTATTTCTTGTATGATTGTAATGTTGAAATGTGTGTTGTGATTTTTGAGTATGTAAATATGCATGAATTATGAGATGTAATATGTCGTGGGCATTAGATGAATGAGAGATGTGTCAACTCTCGCGGTATATCGGATGGAAACCCGGACATAAATTTCATAGCCGATTCCGAATGGACGGTAATATGATCTGTACTCGGGCCACAACTCCACGTACCGCTGAGTAAACGGCACCATCTCTCTTTCGTTGTGTTGCTTTTTGTTTATTTAGTTTTCTCTTGAATTCAATATATTGTTTATTTTTGTATGATTCAACCAAGCGCATGGGCTTAGTGAGTTAGTCCAAAGGTCCTCCATTTGTGAGACAAAGAGCCGAAAAGGCCACCTTCGTGACACTACTTCGCCGCGCCGGTTGATGTATGTTCGGTTGGACGCAAGATACGTTCAATCGAGCATACTTAGTTTGATATTATCATCTTTATTTTCGTATGTATAAGTCAATCGAGCGCATGGGCTTAGTAAGTGTGTTGTGAGATCCCCTATGGGGAGGGGCTAAAAGCCCTTACCACGATGCTTTGCCGCGCCGGTTGACGTGTGTTCGGATTGGATGTAAGATGCGTTCAATCGGGCATACTTGGTTGATATGATTGGTTCTATTCTTGCATGTGTGATATGACGCGCATGGGCTTAGCATGTTGGTCTAAAGGTCCTCTCTTTGAGAGATCAAGAGCCCCAAAAGGTCACCTTTACGGCAGTGCTTCGCCGCGCCCTTTTATTTTCTGTTTATGTATTGCATCAGGTCCGTATCCGTTCGAACGCGTTCACGAACGCAACTCGAACGCGCATAAATTTTGCCTTATCATGCATCAGGTCTCATTTCCGTTCGAACGCGTTTACGAACGCTACTCGAACGTGAGCATTCTGTTTCATTTCCGTTCGAACGCGTTTACGAACGCTACTCGAACGTGAGCATTCTGTTTCATTTCCGTTCGAACGCGTTTACGAACGCTACACGAACGTGCACACACTGAACTGAGTCTGTCTTATCATATCCATGCATAATTGCCTATTGATTGATCTTTCTTATGCAAATGTGTCAATGTATTACAATTCGTATGCTTATGTCAATGTAATATTGGGTATTGTTTCTTGCGGTATATCGGATGGAAACCCAGACGTAAATTCCGTAGCCGACTCCGAATGGACGGTAGTGCGTCTGTACTTGGGCTACAATTCCACGTACCGTTTGGAAGAGTGCCAATATGTGTGCTTGTATGGTCAATATGTGTGCTTGTGTTTTCTTGAATGTAATATGCAAAATTGTATGTTCGTTGCTATCTTGATATATGTTAAGCATGCAAATTTGAATGTAAGATATATGTGAAATGCGTACATGAGTTTTATTTTACACATGAGAATTTAGAAGCATGATACTATTGGAAATAAGTGTTACTTAAGCTTAGTTAAATTATTACATGAATCCTTTCATTACAAGTGACATAAGTAAGGGACCATTCCGAACCCAACGGTTTGAGGTCTTCCCTTGCGAGGGGTGAGTGCGGCCTTAAATCTTTGTCCCGGTTCACACCGGGTGGCGACTCCATGTATTCAGTACTTCCCAAACTAGGCCGCGAGCCTAGGAACGGCGTCGCCCAGGTCCTGTGTCCTACAATAAGACCTGTTCAGAAACAGAGATAAGAAGATAAGATCTCTTCAGAAACAGAGACAAGAAGATAAGACCAGTTCGAAAACAGGGACAATCAGATAAGACCTGTTCGGAAACAGAGACAATGAGATATCCAGAGATCGGAACTCTTGCGTCTGATATCATGGGAGAATTTGTGAAGCCAAATGCGTATCAACATTTGCTTGATTAGAACTTACAAATTAAAGGCCTTTATATAGACATTATACAACTAACATAATAAATACACAACTACTATATTAAACACAACTACCAACTAAACTCTACACAACTATCAACTACACAACTACTAACAAACACACAACTAACATCCAACATCCCCCCCCTCAAACTCAATATGGTTTAGAGTTTGGAAACAAATGTACTATAATGTCCCGAAGAAGAAAGGATTTGGTGAAGATATCAGCTAGTTGATCATCGAAACGGAGATAAGACCTGTTCGGAAACAGGGACAAGAAGATAAGACCTGTTCAGAAACAGAGACAATAAGATAAGACCTGTTCGGAAACATGGATAATCAGATAAGACATGTTCAGAAACATGGACAATGAGATATCCAGAGATCGGAACTCTGTCGTCTGATACCATGTGAGAATTTGTGAAGCCAAATGCGTATCAACATTTGCTTGATTAGAACTTACAAATGAAAGGCCTTTATATATGCATTATACAACTAAAATAATAAATACACAACTACTATATTAAACACAACTACCAACTAAACTTTACACAACTATCAACTACACAACTACTAACACAACACACAACTAACATCCAACATCCCCCCTCAAACTAAATGTGGTTTAGACGAAACCAAATGAGTTTGGAAACAATTGTACTGTAACGTCCCGGAAGAAAGATTTTGTGAAGACATCAGCTAGTTGATCATCGAAGCGGAGATAAGACGTGTTCGGAAACAGGGACAAGAAGATAAGACCTGTTCAGAAACAGATACAAGAAGATAAGAGCTGTTCAGAAACAGAGACAATCAGATAAGACATGTTCGGAAACAGGGACAATGAGATATCCAGAGATCGGAACTCTGGCGTCTGATACAATGTGAGAATTTGTGAAGCCAAATGCGTATCAACATTTGTTTGATTAGAACTTACAAATAAAAGGCCTTTATATTGGCATTATACAACTAACATAATAAATACACAGCTACTATATTAAACACAACTACCAACTAAACTCTACACAACTATCAACTACACAACTACTAACACAACACACAACTAACATCCAACATCCCCCCTCAAACTCAATGTGGTTTAGACGAAACCAAATTGAGTTTGGAAACAAGTGTACTATAATGTCCCGAAGAAGAAAGGATTTGGTGAAGACATCAGCTAGTTGATCATCGAAGCGGAGATAAGACCTGTTCAGAAACAGGGACAAGAATATAAGACATGTTCAGAAACAGAGACAAGAAGATAAGACATGTTCAGAAACATGGACAATCAGATAAGACCTGTTCGGAAACATGGACAATGAGATATCCAGAGATCGGAACTCTGGCGTCTGATACCATGTGAGAATTTGTGAAGCCAAATGCGTATCAACATTTGCTTGATTAGAACTTACAAATGAAAGGCCTTTATATAGGCATTTTACAACTAACATAATAAATACACAACTACTATATTAAACATAACTACCAACTAAACTCTACACAACTATCTACTACGGAACTACTAACACAACACACAACTAACATCCAACATCCCCCCTCAAACTCAATTTGGTTTAGACGAAACCAAATTGATTTTGGAAACAAGTGTACTGTAACGTCCCGGAAGAAAGAATTTGGTGAAGACATCAGCTAGTTGATCATCGAAGCGGAGATAAGACATGTTCGGAAACAGGGACAAGAAGATAAGACCTGTTCAGAAACAGAGACAAGAAGATAAGAGCTGTTCGGAAACAAAGACAATCATATAAGACCTATTCGGAAATATGGACAATGAGATATCCAGAGATCGGAACTCTGGCGTCTGATACCATGTGCGAATTTGTGAAGCCAAATTCGTATCAACATTTGCTTGATTAGAACTTACAAATGAAAGGCCTTTATATAGGCATTATACAACTAACATAATAAATACACAACTACTATATTAAACACAACTACCAACTAAACTCTACACAACTACTAACACAACACACAACTAACATCCAACATCCCCCTTCAAACTCAATATGGTTTAGACGAAACCAAATTGAGTTTGAAAACAAATGTACTATAACGTCCCGGAAGAAAGGATTTGGTGAAGACATCAGCTAGTTGATCATCGAAGCGGAGATAAGACCTGTTCGGAAACAGGGACCAGAAGATAAGACCTGTTCAGAAACAGAGACAAGAAGATAAGACCTGTTCGGAAATAGGGACAATCAGATAAGACCTGTTCGGAAACAGGGACAATGAGATATCCAGAGATCGGAACTCTTGCGTCTGATACCATGTGAGAATTTGTGAAGCCAAATGCGTATCAACATTTGCTTGATTAGAACATACAAATGAAATGCCTTTATATAGGCATTATACAACTAACATAATAAATACACAACTACTATATTATACACAACTACCAACTAAACTCTACACAACTATCAACTACACAACTATTAACACAACACACAACTAACATCCAACATCCCCCCTCAAACTCAATGTGGTTTAGACGAAACCAAATTGAGTTTGGAAACAAGTGTACTGTAACGTCCCGGAAGAAAGAATTTGGTGACGACATCAGCTAGTTGATCATCGAAGCGGAGATAAGACGTGTTCGAAAACAGGGACAAGAAGATAAGACCTGTCAGAAACAGAGACAATAAGATAAGACCTGTTCGGAAACAGAGACAATCAGATAAGACCTGTTTGGAAACAGGGAAAATGAGATATCCAGAGATCGGAACTCTGGTGTCTGATAGCATGTGAGAATTTGTGAAGCCAAATGCGTATCAACATTTGCTTGATTAGAACTTACAAATGAAAAGCATTTATATAGGCATTATACAACTAACATAATAAATACACACAACGCTATATTAAACACAACTACTAACTAAACTCTATACAACTACTAACACAACACACAACTACTAACACAACACACAACTAACATCCAACAATTACTATAATTACTTGGAATATAAAAATAAATCTATCATATTTTTAAATTGACTTAAATTGTCGGTGTCATTGATACAAGAACTCAACGAATCATGACAATTTTTTTAAAAATAAAATTACAAAGAAACAAACAATTTTGTAAAAATATAAGATACATAATAAATAATAAATAAGTTTTTATGATGAGAAAGATTACCATTTTATATTCAAGAGGGTTCTAATCTATAATACCAAACTGAATTATGGAATAAGCAAAATGACAAACACTTAAAATTAATTAAAATCAATAATGTTCATGTATTTACCAATAATTAATTGCAGTTGCAGGATGATATCTGATGAAATTAAACGAAATCTTTATTCATGTTTAGAAAATAAGTGAAATTTTTTTCGTGATTTAAAATTAAGCGTAACTCATTTCATGCTTAAAAATCGTGAATTTTATCCTAAAATATCGATCGAAATTCGAGATTTCTGACCATTCGATTAGGTATCTAGGATGATTTTTCGTCCCGAATTATAATCAGAAGCAAACATAACAAGACCGATTCAAGAAAGGATATCTGATTTGTAAAATGTGAAGCCTTTATCCATCCGTTGGATAAGGGACACGTGGCGCAATCCTTGCCGTTGTCCTAGTTACATCAATTTGCTCATCATATATAAAAGGGTGCTTAGGTTGAGAATTAGTTAGTTTTTAGGTTAATTGTTTTACACATATTTTCTCATATTATTTGGCTAAGTGTTAAGTCTTGTTCCTAGTCCAAGTTAGTGTAATCTTCAATTGGGAATTTGAGAGATTGACACTTTTAGAGATTAGGGTTTATTGAGTGATTTGGGGAAATTAATGTTTGTAAACGGATTCAAGATTCTTGAGTAATCTTGAAATTGATTAGTGCAGCGAGCTCCTTGTTCCGGAGTTCAACGTGGATGTAGTCGGGAATTTTCCGGTGAACCACGGTAAAAATCTTGCGTTCTTGATTGGTCGATTGATTTGTGTGACGAACGAATTAGGGACGAAAGTTTAACAGTGGTATCCGAGCTTTTGTACAAAGATCCAGTGGGCCGAAAGCAAGAATTTTGGGGACCAAGATCAAAGCCCAAAGATTCAGTCTCATTGTATTCGGCGAAGCAAAACCCTAAAAGATTGTCAATTGGAGACACGGTGAAAAACAACGAAGGCAACAAAACCGATCAAGACAACCAAAAACCAAAAAATAGAAAACTAAACAAGAATCCATATCTGAAATAGCCGATCAAAAGAAATACACTTGAGATTACCGGCTGAGACCTAGACCAAATGTCAAATCTGTCGTGACCGAAGAGCAGACATCAAAGCCAGAAATTGCCGAAGAAAGTAACAAACCCGACGATCAAAAACCGGTCAGCGGTACCGATCAAAGAAACAAAAACCCTAGGTAGCCAATCAAGAATTCGAAGTTAACTCTGTCGTCGTCCCGCTATTGCAAAATTTAAAGGGTTAATATGTTGATCAAGATCCTAAGGTTGCCGATTCAAGATCAACAATTGGACAAAATTCCTCCCCTTGGAGTTGCCGATTGAGGCACCAAGACACCAGGAATCTGAACAAGTTGACATAGATTACAAGTTTCATTAAGGCTCTAAGTTGCCGATTGGGTTTCTTGTCCCTGTCTGGTAGTGCCGAAATCAAGCATCAATAATTTGGGGTGTCGAGTTACTGACCAAGATTGAGTGAGCTATTGCCGTGAGTGATTGTGGAAGTGCTGTTGGGTGATTACTTGAAAAAGAAATAAAAATGTCGACTATGAGACTCGACATTGGCATATTTGACGGAAAAGGGGACTTCACAACTTGGAAGAAGAAAATGGGGGTTTTACTATCCCACCATAAGGTGGCCTTGGCGTTGGAACCCGATCCAGAAAAATGGCCTAAGATGGAAAATGACACGAAAGAGGAAATCCTGGAAGAGGCGTACAACTTGATCTTCCTCCATTTGGGAGACTCAGTCATCGAAAAGGTTGATGGAATGGACACGGCCATTCAACTCTGGGGTAAACTCGAATCTCTTTATTCTGTTGTTTCTGTTCCAAATTTAATGTTCTTAAAAAGAAATTTGTTTAATTACAAGATGGACACAAATAAGTCTATAGATGATCATTTGGATGAATTCACAAAAATGACTCAAATCCTTAAAGGAACTGACCAAGCCATATGAGACTATAGCGAAGCTGTGATTCTATTGAATGCACTGCCTGAAGAATATAGTGTCGTTAAGAACTCTCTACAGTACACATGAGTTGTACCTAAGCTAGACTTGGTGATATCTGGTATAAGGGCTAGAGAGTTAGAACTTAGAACCAGTAGGAGAGGTGGAGCGAACTTATTCGCGAAATGACAAAATAAAAGGAAATATAATGGTCCGAATAATCATCAGACTAATAACCAAGAACCTAAATGGAAGAAAAAGAACAAACAAGATAAGAATAAGAATAGTGGAAAGAAGTGTTATCATTGTGGGAAGATGAGACACTTTAAAAGGAACTGTTATAAGTTCATTAAGGAACAGAAAAATGAAGGCAGCGCTACTGTGGCTGCCGAAAAGGGGTCGATGTGCCTATCTGAGGCATTGATTGTGTCTAATGATCACATTAGTAGAGAATGGATTCTGGACTCCGGGTGTTCCTTTCACATGAGTCCGTATAGGGACTGGTTTGTCAACTTTAAAAATTCTGACAAAGGCACTGTGTATATGGGTAATGACAATACTTGTAGGATACAGGGAGTTGGGGATATAACACTTAAACTTCATGATGGTAAATTTAGGATACTTACTGACGTTAGATATGTACCTGACTTGAAACGAAACCTGATATCACTAGGAACACTAGATGAATTAGGTTTTACATATAAAGCCCACCAATGGAACATGCACATATCTAAGGGTAAGAAACTAATCCTAACTGGTATAAAAAAAATGGATTGTATGTTCTAAATGGCCAACATGTATTCTCGGAAAAATCCATTTATGCTCTAACTTTTAATGTTGACATGACTAATATTTGGCACTTGAGACTTGGCCATATAGGCCAGAAAGGCATGCAGGTACTCAGCAAGCAGGGACAATTTGGAAAGGACCAGTTGAAGCCACTTGAGTTTAGTGAGATCTGTGTGTTGGGCAAACATCACAGACAGAGCTTCCCAACTGGAATTCACTTGTCAAAAGCGAGCCTGAAGTATCTACATTGTGATCTATGTAGACCAGCAAAGGTCCAGACACATGGGGGTAAGAAATATTTACTCTCTATTGTTGATGACTACAGTAGGAAGATATGGACATTCTTATTAAAATCAAAGGATGCAACTTTGACTAAATTTAAAGAATAGAAAGTGTTAGTAGAAAATCAAACTAGTAACAAAGTGAAAGTCTTGAGAACTGATAATGGCTTAGAATTTTGTAATACTGAGTTTGATCAATACTGTACGAGTGAGGGTATCCTGTGACATAGGACTGTGAGACACACCCCTCAACAGAATGGAGTTGCGGAAAGAATGAATAGAACCCTATTAGAAAAGATCAGATGTCTTTTATTTTCTTCCGAAATTCCTAGGCCCTTTTGGGGTGAGGCCCTCAATACTGCTACTCATTTAGTTAACTTGAGCCCAAATAGTTCCGTTCAGTTTAAGACACCTGAAGAAATCTGGTCTGGTAAGGCTCAGAAGCTTGCCCACCTTAGAGTGTTTGGCTGTGAAGCTTATGCTCACCAGTCCATATGTAAACTTGAACCGAGGTCAATCAAGTGTGTTTTCCTAGGATATCAAGAAGGGACAAAATGGTATAGGCTATGAGAAAATGGAGTCACCTGGAGTCAAAATCATAGTTAGTCGGGATGTTATATTCAATGAGCTTTGTTTTCCATGTAAATCTACTAACAAGAATGCAGGTGCCTTAGAAAATGATCTAGCAGATTTTGATCTTGCAGGTGGAGCTCAGATGCAGGTGGAGCCAGGGACATCAAGGATCACTGATCAAGTTGGTGACATATCAGTCACAGAGACATCTGAGGACTCTCAACCTAGGAGAAATAACCCGGAGGAAAACAGAAATGAAGTAGCAGATATACAAGAACAAAATGAAGATGACACAGTAAATCAACTGGATCAAACTGAGCAGCATGATGAAACACCACAAGACACATTGGCCAACTACCAGCTAGCAAGAGACAGAAGTAGGAGGCATGTAGGGCTCCTACCAGGTATGATTACTCAACTAATGATTTGTATTTTTGTGCATTAATATCAAGTCATGAAATTAATGGAATTGAGCCTGCTAGCTTAGGAGAGGCATTAAAGTCAACCCATAAACTTGAATGGGAAGCGGCCATGGAAGAGGAGATGTCTTCTCTTAGGAAAAACCAAACTTGGACTTTAGTTCCTAAACCTAAAAACCAGAAGTTGGTTGAGTGTAAGTGGTTGTTTAATGTCAAAGAAGGACTACGGCCTAGTGACCTTGTTAGGTTTAAAGCCAGACTTGTAGCAAAAGGATTTACTCAACGGGAATGGGTAGACTATAATGAAATTTTCTCACATGTGGTTAAATTTAAAACTATTAGAATGATGTTAGCTCTAGTAGTGCAATATAATCTTGAATTGGAACAATTGGATGTGAAAATTGCTTTTCTACATGGAGAATTAGAAGAGAAAATTTACATGTCTCAGCCTGCGGGTTTTATAGATAAAAATCATCATGAGTATGTTTGTCTGCTTAATAAATCATTATATGGTCTTAAACAATCACCTAGGCAATGGTACAAAAGATTTGATACATTTGTGCTTAATATTGGTTTCATAAGGAGTAAATATGATAGTTGCTTCTATTTCATGCTTGATGAAAAATGTCATGTGTATTTGTTATTGTATGTTGATGACATGCTTTTAATCTCTCAATCAATGAATGCTATTAACAATCTTAAAAAGCAGTTGAATAGTGAGTTTGACATGAAAGACCTAGGTAGTGCAAAGAGAATTCTAGGTATGACCATTGATAGAGATAGAGGTAAGAATTGTCTTAAAATACATCAGTCTTCATACTTGCAAAAGGTAGCATCTAGATTTGGTGTAAGTGGCTGTAAACCTGTTAGTCAGCCTCTTGCGAGTCATTTTATTTTGTCTAAATCACAAAGTCATGCTAATAGGTCTGAGATGATAAAAATGAAAAATGTACCTTATGCCAATGCTATAGGTTCTGTGATGTATGTCATGATTAGTACTAGACCTGACTTGTCATACGTTATATCTTTATTGAGTAGGTTTATGTCTAATCCAGGTGGAGCACACTGGAGTGCTTTGCAGTGGTTGTTAAGATACATAAATACAACTGTTGATTATGGCTTATGTTTTAACAAATCTAACGCTTTAGACTTGATATGGTATGTTGATTCTGATTTTGCAGGTGACATAGACTCGAGAAAGTCAACTACAGCTTACTATTTCACACTTGGTGGAAATTACATCAGCTGGAAGTCAAGCCTGCAACCGTTGGTTACACTCTCAACTACCGAAGCGGAATATATAGCCATAACTGATGTGTTCAAGGAAGCAATTTAGCTTCAAGGTATCTTAACCGAAATACAACAGGTGCAGGGTAAGACAGTTGTGTATTCTGACAGTCAGAGTGCAATACATTTGAGCAAGAATCCATTACATCATGAGAGAACCAAGCATGTGGATGTGAAGTATCATTTTGTGCGGTAAATCATCTCAAGTGGTAAGATTGAGATTAAGAAGGTTCCAACTGAAGATAACCCATCTGACATGTGGACAAAAATTGTGACTGCAACCAAACTCTCCCACTGCATGAAGCTGTTACATGTGGGGGTTGGCTGACCTTGCAGCCGACATGAACAATGATGGAGGTATGTGAGTTTGCTGTGCTATCTTGGCCTTAATGTGTCATTGTATATAGTTGGGAGTGATGGATGTTTTTGGCTTCAAGATGGAGATTGTAAAATGTGAAGCATTTATCCATCCGTTGGATAAGGGACACGTGGCGCAATCCTTGTCGTTGTCCTTATTACATCAGTTTGCTCATCATATATAAAAGGGTGCTTAGGTTGAGAATTAGTTAGTTTTTAGGTTAATTGTTTTACACATATTTTCTCCTATTATTTGGCTAAGTGTTAAGCCTTGCTCCTAGTCCAAGTTAGTGTAATCTTCAATTGGGAATTTGAGAGATTGACACTTTTAGAGATTAGAGTTTATTGAGTGATTTGGGGAAATTAATGTTTGTAAACGGATTCAAGATTCTTGAGTAATCTTGAAATTGATTAGTGCAGCTAGCTCCTTGTTCCGGAGTTCAACGTGGATGTAGTCGGAAATTTTCCGGCGAACCACGGTAAAAAACTTGCGTTCTTGATTGGTCGATTGATTGTGTGTGACGAACGAATTAGGGACGAAGTTTAACACGATTATTATACATACCTAGTGTTTTATAATAAGAATAAAAAAAAATACTCATAACAAATTATAATATATTTAAAATATTATTGAGATTTTGCTTAATTTTAAATAATATCACATCAATAAATGCGAAAAAAGAAAAAGAAAAATAAGAAAGATTTAGTACCAAACTCATGTTGATGGGAATTATTAAAAAGGAAAAGGAAAGCAATTATCATCTTCAAAAGATTTTGTTATTGCGGTTGAGAATTAGAGTTTTTTTTTTCTACATATATAATTTGTTTCTCCTCAAAACTAATATGGAAATATTTCATTCTAATGAATCATAATGATATTAAATAAATGTCCAAATATAATCCTTTATATTCACAATATCCGAAATCAATATTCAATTTATGATAACTATTTATAATAAAAAAAAATTAACAATCGGCTTATGAAATCAATCAAAAATTCAAATATTTAATACCGATCAAAATATCTAAAAAATTTAAAATAAATTGTAAACCTACTAACTTATAAATTATACTTAAAAATGACAATGGGATCATATATGGGCTCATTTAACTTTTGAATTAATTTTTAGGGTCATTATCATTTCACTATTTCAGAAATTGTAAAATAGTAAATTGGTACAAAAAGAATTAGAATATACAGATTTATAAAGATATGCTGATATAATAGTAAAATATAAAGATTTGTAGTAAAATATAAGTTCGTAAAGAAATTGTAATAAAATGTTATACTCCAATATATTTTATACCCATATGTTATTTCACATTTTTTCAAGTAGTGAAATGATAATAACCATAATTTTTTAATAGGCAATGTCACGTGACCATCACACGCACCAAAAGCTAGTATAAAAGCACAAGTGGCTGACCAATCAATCTATCATCACCCATAATAGTACAGAATAGCTTCTGATACTTGACACGTGGCATTCATACATCGTTGCAGGACCATGGAAGATGGGCCCCACGTGACACATCATCAAAGCCGATGTCTTTGTTTGTTCTTCAGTGGGTGATCTTACAACATCTCTCTTGTTGACTTCTTTGTCTCGTTACTTAAAAAAATATTTTACTTTGTCTAAAATGAAAATGGAGTAATAATGTTGAGGTCCCTCATGTTTTATATTTTTATTAAATAAAATTATATAATTTATCCATTTATTTTGTAATGGATTCCTAATTCCTATTTCATTAAGTCTAATTGAAAAAAATCAATCTATTTGAATCAGAAGTCGAACCTAGTGAAATTAAAAATAAAAATAAAAAAACAGCGGCGGCCCTGAGTTTTAGGGGTCATAGATGAGCTTTCTAAAGTATGTGACCCTTACTGATAAAATATAGAATTTTTTTTTTATTTCTTTATTGTAATGTATATCAACTTTTCTTAGATTTGGAACTTCTAATTTTTTATCCAAATTTGAGAGCTCTGACCAACTGTCCGTGTGGACTGTCCCCAAGATCACCAAGACAACCCTACTGGGAATGACATATATCAATAAAAATAAAAATAAAAATAAAAATCTAAATGTCATTCAAATAAGAAAAATAATATTATTAAGTTTTTTATACATACATTAATTTTCAATTTGTAATAGAGAAATCTATGAATATTAATAGCCATATAAATTAGAATTTGGGCCCATATCATGTTGGCTTCTCCATCTTTTTGTTGGCAATGGCATGCTTGCAAAATATTATCTTACTAATAATATCTTTTTAATATAAAGTGGGAGGCGTGTTAAGGTCATGAATAAGACCATTTGGTGGTCCACTTTGTTGAATTCATAGTCTATAATGTAAGATCCCGAAGGCGGTGTCTAGTGCGATATTTAAGTATTAATTTATTATATATTTAATTATAAGTTTGAATTCTAGAAACAGTCTTTTTTTGAAAAATATAAATATAAAATTATATACGTACATCAAGTTCTCCCATAGACTCGTTTATAGTAGGAACCTCGTGTATCGTGTGATATAAAATCTAACACAATAAATTACATTTATAGAATTTGTGGTCCAAAAAATGGAGAAAAGGAAAATGTGTCTTAATTTGAATGAATCCTATTAAAAGCTCTGAAAATCATTGAGTATACTTCCTATTAAGCCAAGCTTTCAGTAAATTATAGTTAGGGTAAATGTTGGTCTAGTCTTTATATTTTAGGTTAAATGTTTTTTTAGTTTTTATATTAAAAAAAATGTCTCAAGACACTCCGTAATTAATTATGTTATAGTTAAAAATTACTTTTATTTTAAGTTTTTATAGTAAAAATAAGACATCTCACATATTCTATCAATCAATATTTGAATGATGTTACTATAAAATCCAGTGTTTTCAGAACCAGACCGGTAATCGAATTGGTGATCCAAAAAATTTAATGGGTAAGTGATTCGATCGGTTGAACCGTTCTTAAAAAATCGGTAGAACTGGCATACTTCATAATTATTTTATTTAATTAAAAATTATGGAAATATTAAATATTAAATTTTAGTTTTTGGTTTTAAAAATTAAAAAAATTGAATCGGTCATGTCTGATTCACCGATTTTGATCGTTTTTTTTTACTACTCATTTTTTTATCGATTAACCGGATCAGACTCACGGCCGGCCCGCTCGACCATCCAGTTCGGTCCGATTAAAAAAAATGATAAAATCTCCGAAAAATAACTTTTAACACTAACCAAAACTAATGATATGAGTGTTTTGAGAAAAAAAAAATCAAAATATAAAGACTAATCGAATATTTAACCCAAAATTAAGGACTAAACGAGAATATACCCTTCTAATGATCAAAATGATGAGGTTTGGTTTTTAACAGAAAGCAAAATAACAAAAGCCATTGTCAGCATGCATAATGCAAGTACAGAAATTAAAACCACATTTTGAGCAGCATCAACATTTCATGGAGTTTGGGAATTATATCGAGATGAGTTTATAAATGATGAATTCTAGTCCATGGATTGAATAATTAATTGGGCATTTATAAAATATTTTCCCGAGGATGATAATCAGAATATCTCGTATCTTACTTTTCCTATTACGATTCAAGATGAAACAGTCATTCGAAATAAAAATCTCATTCAAAAAACCGATCGAATTTTAACATGATTTTCAAATTGTGATCAGGATTCATGATTTTATACCAACCTCGTACATAGATAAATAGTATATCAAAATTGTTAAAGATATTTTATATTACTCATAAGTCAATGATTTTGTGAACAAGCACCATAAATCAAAAAAGCTACTCATATAGCCATCTCAAACTAAACCCTAAGCATCATTTGAGAAATTCATAACCACCATATTCATTTATATAAATAGCATCAACATCAAATTCAATTTCAGCCAGAAACTGTATAAAAATACAAACAAAATAAGATAAGACCCAATTAGCAGCTTCTACAAACTCCACTTTATTGCTTTTGTTCTTTTTAAAACTTTTTATCTCCAGAGTCACTCCAATGCCTATAAGTGAAACAAACTCAAAACATGCAGCTGGTCTTAGAAAAGGCCACCCAGCTTTTCTTCTATTTTAGCACAAAATCATCTATAGAGAATCCCTGTAAATCGCCAAGGAGGGATATAGACAAATGCTCGCCGAGTAACATATAGCAGACTCAATAAGCAAGAATGCGTTTTTGATCTGCGCTTTTTTATTTACAGTTCCAGGCAATGGAAGAAGCCACCTATCAAAAGCAGAATATCTCGGTAACTAGACGAGTGTCAAATGGCAAGAATGAGGATGTCCATAGTTCCTCCAGCAAAAACACGTCCTAAAGGTCACCATGATGCTAACTGCGGTTTTATATACGACTTATTAAAGATGATCTTGCTTTTCTCTGGCTTTATTCCTCCTACCCAAGCCACTTGTTACCAAGATCGGGATTCTTCAACCCACTGTGTATTTAATTACATTGGTATCTGAATCATTCAGGTCAACTAAACCTTTCCTCTTCTGCTGAAACATCGTCTACGCCTCATCAGGAGTGAAGCAAACCAAGATAGCCTCCACAAAACAGCAAGTGCATGCTCCAAAAGTTCACACAACAAAAAAATCCACTGCAAAGTGAAATCAACTATCTTCAAAAGACTCGTCATTTCAAGCAACTTCAATAAAATGCAATGTATGACGACTATTCATCTGCGAAATAGGATGCAGAGAGGATATTAATTTATCAAAAAATAAGTTGAGGAAATAAAACTTAGTAGGTACTGGTTTCTGTGATTCAAAATGCCAAAAGTTGATGAACAGGAACAAGAAATGTATTTCGAGAGAGCCTCTAATGGTTCCAAATTCGTTTACCATGGCCAAAAAGATTTGAAATCTAAATGGGAAAAAAAAAATCCTCTTAGGGATGATAAAATAAATCATTCCTAACACACATAGACTTACCATTTTAGATATACTAAGAACCTGAACCTGACTTCTGAACCCAAACTTGTTTCTGCAAATTCAATAATTAAACATCAAAATAATTGGCACACGTTTAGAAAAGAAAGAAACAAGAAGGCAGCTAAAAATTGATATCATAGAAAAAATCCGATTACCTCATGGGAACCATATCCAGAAGCACTACCTCTTCTTAAATGCTTCCCCTCACTGGTAACAGATGAACTGTCGTCCTTAACACCATGGATTGGTCCTCGACGACCAGTATGTCTATGGGAGCCTGCATAAAATCAAACACTCAAGTTGTCACGTACCAATTTCAAATGTTCGTGTTATTCATAAAGTATGCAAAAAAGAAAGCACATTAGATCATGTACCAACAACCTCTAAAAATTATCAGATTTCAAACACCAAAACCATCAACTCTCTACAGAATCAAATACTAACCGTTGTCCAAAGAAGAATGACTGCTACGTCCACTCCCAACAGTTTTAACTTCTCCACTCCTCACATTTGACAAGTCAATTTTCCCATTACCGAGACTCCCTGGAAATCATATGCAGAACTCAATAAATTAAAAATGTTCAAGATGAAAAATGTGTCTCTCTTCTTCCACAGATAAATTCTACATATATTAGAAAGAATTCACGTCTCCCTGCATATGCATTTTCACGGTGGAGCGGTAACTAATTACAACTGTCATATAATCACCAAATATTGTGTGCATCTTATCTAATCCCAACAGATTTATTAATTAATAGTAGCCATACCTTCTGATGAATCCACTGCTGGCAGTGAAAGTTGAGAAGCTGATGATGACAAAGACTCATCACTTGCACATGATCCATCTGAACGACGAAGCGTCCACACACCACGTTCAGGCCTATCCTTATTTCTGGTACGTCTTTCTTGCTTCTCACTATGCAAGTCATTCACAATAAGCTTATCATCTGGAACTCCATTTCTATCCTTCACAACCAACTGTACATGTGGTGGCCGAGGAGGTCGTTTGTCCTTTTCTAGATTTGAGTTTTGCATTTGTTGCTCAGCTTGACTTTGACGAGCATCCTTATTCAAAAGTATGCCTCTAATTATTCTCCCGCGGCTTTCACGTCGCTGGTTCTGCTTCAGAGAAGGTGAACCGAGTATGTTTTTAACAGAATCACTCTGCCGCTCGGACACGCTGCTAGACACCTGTACAAGGAAATTCTAGATTTAAATTTCTCTAATTTTTCTCCATCGACTTCTCAAATCCCTTCTCACAGAAATCTCTAATAGACATAATTTTTTAAACTTTATGCTACTTTGAATCACAAATTCCTAGATGCTCCAGAATTGTAAAAAAAAAAAAGGGTATATTATTGTTAATTACAATACCAAAAAAAATATTCACTATATCCAATGCCAAAATTCCCTTCTCTTCATATTTTCTCTCTTTCTGTGCATTTAAACTGGCAACCACTATATGCATAAAAAAAATAATCTCTGAGCACCATATATGACCTAGAGGTAGCCTGAGTAATCAGCCTTGAAAAATGCAAGTAACAAAGAGCTTACATGAAAAATTTCTCGTTCTTTTCCTTTAAGAAGCAGCACTTTCTTTTTCCCAGCATCGCTATTAGCAGAAACTCCTGGAATAAAACGATTAAAAGTTAACAAAACTAGCGAAATATAAGGTGCATGCATCAACTCATCCACGGCAAGATGAGCAGGAACTCCAACAGACGGTATAATGTGCCTGTATGAGAAGGAACATTAATGGAAACCATTCCCACAATGGAAGTCTGAAACTAACAAAATACTACTAATGACAACAACATACTCAAATAATAACTTATTCCTAGGAAGATGACCAATGATTCATTCTAACCAAATAAAATCTACCCATATGAATAAAAAAAATATGTAAAACCACTCCAAAAACAGATTCCAAATAAGAGAGTAGAAACTACAATGAAATATAGTCGACGGAAGTACATTGAGAAAAAGGTGAAAATGCACATTCACACTTAAGGAGACACATTTTAAGAGATATAGCAGTAAATTATCATTCTCTCGGCATCTATTTTAAAACAAATATCTGTTTACATACAAGCCTTTCAACTACAGAAGAAAATCCAAGAACTTGGGAACTAAATCAAACATCTCTTCTTAAAAAAAGCAATATGAAGACAGGATGCAGCCCAATAAAAGTCAATCACCTAACTTCAATTTTTTAAAGCACAAAGAGAACCCTAAACAGTGCTAATGCTTACTATTTTTAGACAGTTAGACTTTGATATAGTGAATATAAGGCTGATACTGGATATGCACTGTTGGGGGGCCAATGAAGACCATTTAAGATTTTTTTTTAAATGATGTTGAAAAATACTTCATTATGTGTGGATATCAGAAAAAAGAATCACAAATAACTTTGTTAAGAAAAAGTAATAATTGACAATTATATGACCACAGATTTAGTGTCCTGGTCATACCACTTCCATCCTCCACTACTTCACTTGCAGATGCTGAACTAACAGGCTTATCAAAACCCTGATCATCATGCTTGGGAACCAGAATGTTAGTAGATTTGTCTTTGCCACTACTGTTTTTTGCAGAGTCCCTTAAAACATACTGCCCATCAGACAGGAAAAGGTATTAAAGAGAATCTCAACATATCACCTGGGGATCACTATAAATGTAAAAATGGTCAGGCACAACCAAAAAATAATAACAACAAAAATCTATACACCAAAACATGGGCTGTACTCCAAAAATGTGGAAGGCAGCAAAAATAAATATCTTACTTCCCAGACTTTGAGCTTAAAAAGCACATGAGGGTCAATAAATAAAAAGGACTGAATTAAGTTAGCATAACCTGAATTAAACTACAGACTACAGAAGATACTTAACTATATTTAGATATAACTTAAATATTTAATTTATTCCAGGCTAAGCATGCAGAACAGATGGCAAAAACAACATTATATAATATTTTCCTGGTGAACCACAATATTGTGTCATGCTTGTGCTTGGACTTTCTTTGTTGTTGTCGCAAGCAAGCAAACCTTACCGGAATAGGAGGTTCTACAAACTTGACTCAATGACCTAAATTCATTGCTTGAGCTCAATTTGTAACTAAATCAAGCTCACAGAGATCACCCTAGGCTTGAGCTTGACAATGAGCATGCAGGATAAGCTCGAGTATTAACCTCAACTCATGCTTGAAATCTTCATTCTACGTTTTTATAATTGTCCAAGCTAATATCGCATTCACAAACACTTAACAAGGGGCATATTTAGACAAGCATGTTAAGAATTTCAAGAACTAATAATCTCTGTAATGCTAAGACAAAGAATTTAATTGAAAAAATATTTCTTTACGTGCAAACCTACAACTAATATTCATTTTAAATTAAAAACATAATATGCATAATCACAAACAAAAAAGGGTTTGCTTGAATAAATGTACTACGTTTAAACACATGAATACCATTGTAGTGGATGCCTTTTTCTTTTCAGAACCTCGTTTAGACGAGCCTGAAGCAGGAATTTTGCTTGCTGATCCACTAGCTCTTCTACTAAGTTTCCCATTAGACATTAACCTCTGTCATCAACATAATAAGTAAAATCAGTGGACATCAACAAAGTAAACCAAATCTTATATATTGTATAACTTTCCTAAGAATTCAAATACAGGCAAAACAGGATACAAGATTGCAAATAAGGTACATTCATTCAAACATTTATCAAATTACAACAAAATATAACAGCCTGATTTAACTCCCAATAAGGATTGCAAATCTTTCCATACTGTAAAAAAGTCAAGTTATTTAGAACAAAACGGTGAAAAAGTTGGATTAAATTTCCTTCCTCTGAAAAAGGGAATGAGACAAAATTCCATAAGCAGATTCATATCCACAAAACACAAATTCATAGTCCAAAAGTGATTAGTGATGATGTGGTAAAAATTTAGCAACCAGAGTAACTAAGTAGGATCTAGATGACAACCGAAAAGGCATTAAACAGGGAACAATAATCTACCTGGCAAGAAAAAACACTTGGATTTTATACAATACCATGTAAATACAGATCATGTTCTTCAATTTTAAATAGATTTTATTGAACTCTAGATCTTTCTCAAATAAAATAGCTAAAACATACCCGAGGTCCAGCCTTGGTAGCCCTTTTCTGTCGTACAAAATCCATCAAAGGTGTAACTATAAGAGTTTCTTTTGCAGCACCTACAAAGGCGTAACAGAATAATATCAATTAGAAACAGACACTCTATGATAATTGCATAACTGGTTTCTTTCTTAGTTCACTACAATAACTTCTATATGCTGAAAATGCTGTGACTAACCAGCTCTTTCTGCTTCTCTTCTCTCCAATTGTATCTCTGCACTAGGAAGATTCTCAACAGGCTTCGCAATAAATTCAAGGAACTCCAAATATTCAGGATCTAGATGTGCATCAAGAAGTACTTGTATTCATATGAACAAGAAAAATGATAGCATATAGAAGTCATATGCAACCAATATACTTTAAAAAAAATAAGTTAGTACCCTTTAATAAGGTCCCTTCACGACCGTCACTTTTAGAGCATTGATTCGGAACGCGTTGCGAAGGAGCATACTCAACAATAGTTTTAAACTGAGAACCTGAAAAAGGAAAGCAATATTACTTGAAAAATTTCGACACCACACATAAAATCCTTGTTCAAAGGGGATGAAACATTAACAACAGACTAAAATTGAAAAATAAACATGAAACATAAGATAATACATTAACCTATATGAGAAATGTACAGGAATTGATGGGGACTAGCAGCTTATAGATTATTTAAGCCATCAATAAGTGAAAAGACAATCATCACAATCTGAATAAAACTGCAGAATGAATAAGATAGTTATAATATTTATGGAGACACAGTTGAGCTTAATTAGTCTCTTCAAAAAATTTGTCAAGAATTACCCTTCTCGTTAACAAAGACGTGGCCACTAAAGAATTCGGCGAATTCCAGAACGTCTTCTGGCTTCTTGAAGTCTATGTAAGCTCTAGCACAAGATTGATGCTTCTGACTGCAAAACAGTTTAAGAAAAATGAGTATAAGAGAATATCCCTCACCAGTCACCACCACATTAATTGCTTGAAGCACTAATAATAACTATGATCTCTATACCTATGTCGTAATTAGATAACAGAGTTAACTAAAATAAAAGAAAATACCCACATGCAGAACACTTATAGTACCCAAACGAAAAGAAAAATATGCTAAAAGATTCTATACAAATAAAAAGATAAAGACGGGTCCAAATATAATTCAGTGTTATAGGAGTGAAAAATAAAAGCAGAATAAATGTCACCAACATAAGTCATATAAGAGCACCTAATATCCAAGCAAATAAAAATATAATACAATTATATCATGCATACCACTTGAATAACAGAATAAAAGGGTACATACTGATGCAACATGCAAAGCTATTAGATAGAAATCACACTAGTCTTGTATTCCAATACCTAAATGATTAAGACAACTGATCCCAGTTACAGCACCTTATGCAGCAAGCAGTATGCAATCATCCGCAACTCATGTATGGAAGTGATAACGGATAGCCTTTTCTAATAATTGTATTCAAACTGAATGTTCTAAGAAGCTAAATTCATCATAGTTCTGGACATGCAACATAACAGAAAGTAAAAGCCAATTGATGAAAGTGGTACAGTATCTGAGTAATAAAGTATATCTCATGACATTCAGTACTAACCCTGATATATTCACAGATGAGGTTGACAAATATAAACATTTACTAATATGCACCTATTACCACTTGTATGCTTGGCTTAAATCTTGCAATGTGCAACAGAGCAAACCCCTCCAGCCACTATTACTAGAAGTCTAGAACATGCACGATATATCTTGAAAATGACAAACATAAATCCTAAAGTTACCAACATCTTTAAGCCATCAAAATGTCTCTGAAATTAGAACCATATGCATTTCTTCCCTAATAAGAAAACTCAAATCCCACTATAAAAAGTTGATAACCAAATAACTATGTATGTAAAAATAAACCTAAAACAAATAAAATACATGCATAAAAAAGTAAGTCGTGCAAAAACTCGAAAATCCCATCTGCACATAAAATCGAAAATAAGATCCAATAGACCAAAACAATTTAAACAAACCCATT
Source organism: Zanthoxylum bungeanum (assembly GCA_019454045.1). Lineage (NCBI taxonomy): Eukaryota > Viridiplantae > Streptophyta > Magnoliopsida > Sapindales > Rutaceae > Zanthoxylum > Zanthoxylum bungeanum. The sequence continues at coordinate 141,652 of SKCR01023771.1, forward strand.
GGCAGGCAACAATAAGAAACCATCACTAATAAGCAGCAAAATCAAGTTGGGAATTAACGAATAACCAATAAATTTACTATAAACCCACTTAAAAACAACCATCAAGAACTTAAAATCACGAAAGAAAAAACCAAAATTTAAACCGTTAATTTGAGGGGAAAAAAGGCAGAAAATAATAATAATAATAAAAACTAACCCGGTCTTCCCTTGACGAAACGACACCCAATTGTAGCGTCCAAAGAAGGCACCGTCTATTTGTTCCGTAAACGCCGCCTGCGTAATTGCCGGCGGCAAGTTGCGCACCACCACCTTGGTTCGATCCAACGACCCCTTCATTACGAAGCCGTTTTCAGAAAACCCAAAAAATAAACCCTTAAAAAAACAAAACCTTAGACTTTTGCGTGTGTAATGCTTTGGCTTCGAGAATTGGTTTGAAAATCGCGAGATTACATCTTTATTTTAGGGTTAATGCATCGATCGAGTGAAATTTCGTGCCCTAATTTTGAATTTTGAAACAAATCGGGCCATGCATCGATATTAAATATAGAGAAGGGATATGAGGGTGAATAATTTAAAGAGCATTTGATTTGATTCTAAATATATACTTTTCGGGATAATAACATAAAGATCCCTACATTTATAAGTTTAATATATAAGGATATTATTTATTCTTTTGTATCAAATACGTCTCAATCACCGAGACAAAGTAGAAAGTACCACCGGGGCTCCAATATACATGCCCAAGTGCCATGAAAAGCCCTTGTTTTTTTTTTGTTTTTTTTTTTAATTACCATTTATAATATGAAATCTCCTGCAATATTAATATAAATATTTATAATATATTTAAAATTCATCGTCTATTAAAAATGAGATATATACTGGAAGAACACCCACCACTAAAAGACGGTAAACATATTAGGGATGATAATTTTCATATTTCTGTTTGGGACGAGATTTATTATATGTTTTTTTTTTGTTTCGATTTTAAAATGGAATTTGATTTATTTAACGGGCGAGATATTAGTACAATGAAGACCGAATCTATCGAGATGGGATGAGATGATTTTTTATTAAAAAATATAATATGATAAAATTAAAATAATTTTTTAAATAAGACCGATATTGACAAATCCCGACAAGTGATTCCCATTGCAAATCCCTAACACTCAAAAACCCCCCTCCCCTCTCTATACATTACACACTTCCACAACTCACCAATAAAAAAAAAAAAAAAATAGAGAGAGAGAGACCAAGCAAGACAGCCAGACAACAGACAGTAAGTCTTCCCCTCCTTCTTCAGATGTGTATGCAATCATGTTTTTCCTTATCTGGGTTGTTGTTTTTATTGATTTTATGTTGACTTTTACAGTAATCAATGGGAGAGAGACTCACCCCTGGAAGTTACTTCCAATACCCTCCGTCTGGAGTTCATGCTTCCCCTCATAGGTCTTCTTCTTTGCCTTCAGATCGTGAAAGGTGAGTTTTTTTTTTTCCATTTACCTCAACCTATGCCCTTTTGTTTTATTGAATCTAGCAAATGTTTCCTTTTAATTATTTTTTCATTTGGATATCTGGGTAGTGCATTGTTTTTGTCTTTATTGATGTTTTAATTGATTACTGTATTATTTCATGTCTTTAACACTTGTTTACCATGATTCATGGCCTATTGATGGTTGCTTAATTTTGAAAGCACAGTAACTGTTAAAGCACCCACTTGTATTTGGTAGTTTTGATTTCATTGGATAGTTGCTATGGACCCTTGAACCCGAACACACCATGAGTATGCATTTGTATGTATCGTTTTTCTGATGTTTTGATTTTTGCTTTGTTGTGCTTGTGGCTGTACTTGTCTCGTAATATGATTCAGTTTTTAAATTGAAGGATGTACCAATGAGGCAGTGGGCATGGTTGAAACATTCTTATGTTCGTTTTCGTATCTGATTCAAGAGCAAGAAGATAGACTAATATTTGTTGTTCATATATTTGGTATTTATATCGGAGTTTAAAGACCGTGTTATTGGAAATTAAACCAAACATTATATTTGGTTATCTGCTGTCTTAACATGTTGAGCTTCGGGGAGGATCAAGTAATATATAATAGACTCGCAAAAGAATGTAGTGTCTTAATTACTGTAATTTTACTACTTTAATAATTTAGCGTTCACTTTAATAGACATGCTCACACATTTTCTCTGTCTTAACTTATTATAACTAACCATTTCTTTAGCACTAGAGGTTCTACCGTTGCTAATATTGTGATTGACCTTGAGAGTGCAAACTCCATGTTGGAAAAGAAGGTGCGCTTTCTTGGAAATAGGGAAGATCAAAGATGCAGATTGACCAACCTGATTGCTTGCCTTATTGAATATGGGGACAGAAGTGGAAGGAATCTTCTCATGCATTCAGGAACTTTTAAACAACAAAGTTATTTGTTACTGTAATTTTAAGTTCATTGCTGCCTAAGCTGATAAATTGAACTGAAAAAAGGAAGGAAAAGAAAGAACTCGGAACTATTATAATTGTTTGGTTTCTTCAGGAATGGACATTTATGGTAACATATGCTAAATAATTGTGTAAAACAGAGTTAAGTTGGTACTTTATTGTTCGGGACAAAAATAACTAAAGCCGAAAGCTGCCACATCACTTTTCCCCCGTTTCTGCTTGACCTAAGGGGAATATAATTATACAGTAGTGGAACTCATTTTCGTATTTCTGTTCTTCTACTTTTCTCTCTTATTAGCCATTTCAGACAAAACTTGTCAGCTTAATTGGTTGAGGAAGTTCCTAGAATCGAAGCTTTTGTCGACCTTGTTTTTTATTTTTCTTCCACATTCATGCAGCATATTTTTAGATCCAGATAGAGGTTTGAGGTTTTAGAATTTTTTGTTTGAACTCCTTTTATCCAGATCTGCTTATATATAACTGAGGAAACCTAAAGCGTTTTGGTAAATTGTACCCACTACTCAGTGATAGATACTCTAAATTCAGTAATTTATTTTTCTTTTGTTCAAAATGCAAGTTTATGAGGAATCACTGGAAAACCGCTGATGTGCAACTAGTTATGTGACTGTAATTAGAGTATTATAGTTTGTTGGATGTATCCGACTCATTTATTGATTGCAGGTATTTGGCTGAATTATTGGCAGAAAGGCAAAAGTTAGGACCATTTGTGCAAGTTTTGCCTCTATGCAGCAGGCTTCTAAGTCAAGGTTTGAATGTTCAATCTATCTTTTGCTGCAGTACATAGGTTGACATCAAACAGTTTCACAGACAAGTACACATCTTTAATGCTTAAATTCATCAATTACATGTTAGTTTTAATTCTAAAATGGATGTTTTCGGGCTGAACTTTGTTTATGTATGCACCATTTCATATGTACTGTCATGTCGCTTGGGTTTTTGTTACTGTCTGATGTATCCTGAAGTGGTTGTTTTGGCTTTCCATATGACAATTTTTTGGGGATGATACCTATATCTTGAGTGATTCTGTGATGATGCCTTTCATGGCTTTGCCGAAATTTCTGAATACTTTATAGCTATTAATATAATAATATTATCACCAAATGCTTTGCTGATGTGAAGCTGTAAGTAATTGATTGATGTCTATTATCTATTTGCATTATTGGTTGATAGTTGATTTACTATTAAGTCAATAATGTTGAATATCTTCATAAAAAGAGGATATCAATTATTGGTAACTAATTTTCCTAGCTGAAAATGACATGTTTTAGGAGTAGTTCTTTAATACAATGGAAGTATAGGCGATATGGTACCCTAATAAGCATACAACATTTATAGTTGTAATAAATATAACTACCTTTTATTTATTTATTTTTTAATATTTTAACATACGTGGCAAATTATTGGGTTGTTGCATGGGTGAGGTGGTACCACCGTTGCGACGATAGAGTTTTTCATGTTTTAGATATCACTGGTTCAGGTATTTATACTGGCTGTATTAGTTTGTGATTTATACTTTTGTTACCTTGTATCACTGCAGAAATTAGACGAACAACAGGTTATAATCCAAGTTTTGTTGATTATGAAAGGTATGAGCATGATAGTCCATTTAGGTCATTAGGTCAGCCAAATGGTGGACCGATGGATTTGGAAGGGTCGTCTGCAATGCAAACTGAGGTAATAATAATGGCAGTTCATGGTTTTATCGTTCATTTTTATCTTGTAATTCATAATCTGATGCCGCTCTTTTTTATCTTGTAATTTCTTGGCATTCTGAATGAGTCTCAATTCTTTCCCTTGTGTCTATTCATGATGATAAGGCCACCTCTTAGTCATAATGGTATGATTTCTTGTAGTATATATAAAATAAATGGTCACACCAGATTGATATGTTCATTCTCTAATAAACTAAAAGTATCTTCTTTTTCAACTAATTCCTTTTCTGGCATAAAATATATATGTTCTTCGAACTTGCTTCATATTTAGAAGGCCACAGATATACATATTTGTTGGGCAGCTAGTTGAAGATAAATTTGAGTTACATCCTTATTTAAGACTAATTTTTTATTGTTACTCATAGCTGAACTCAGTGGTTCAAATGACTCAGCTTTTGGTTTTGATTTTTGCATATCATTTTTCAGAGGGCTCTCTATTGTCTTATAGAGTCTGAGCTTATGTTGTGTTTTGGATTCGATAATAAATTTTCAAGTACAAAAGAGAGAAATCTGTATTAATTTAGATGCCTTGCTCCAGGAACGTGGGCATCTTCAAAGAATGGCCCCTTTTCAAACTCCTCCAATCGGCTGGCCAGGTGTGCCGGGAATTCCAACCACACCTGTTGTAAAGAGAGTTATTAGACTTGATGTTCCCGTGGACAAATATCCAAATGTAAGTTTATGCTTTGCTTATAGATTTAGAAGTTAGTTATATTCTTTTATTTAATTTACGTTGTAATAATAGTCTCTAACTTGAAAACACAGCAGTATAATTTTGTTGGCCGAATTTTGGGACCACGTGGGAACTCCCTCAAAAGAGTTGAAGCCATGACAGAATGTAGGGTGTTCATCAGAGGCCGGGGTTCAGTCAAGGATTCTATAAAGGTATGATCTATCGTAAAATATTTTTCTTTTCTCCATATAATTTGGTAAAGCTGTGCATGTTGAAATAAGTTGCTGGTTCAATTTAATCAAGCTGAAGTGGATTTGATCTCTTAAAGCATTAGAATCTGAAATTTTAGTAGTCTAAAGCTGCTTCCTGCTGATAAATTTTGTATATTTACTGTTTCTTGTTTGGTTTGTTTACTAGCTAATAAATTGTAGGATTTATAGATTATGTAATTTTCCTATTATTTTTATCTGGTGCTGATATGCATCTCCTATCTTCAAATTTGTATTCAAACGTTAGTGTTATGTTTATGTTTGTTTGATTATGGAAGCTTCAATTGCAATGTCAAATTCTTTTTTGAGCAGTCTGATTATTTTGGTTTGACTGATATTGCCCATGGTATGGCTATAGATTTCTTCATGATTATGGATGAAATAATTTCTCGATATTCAATGGGGGATGGTGACATTTTGCTGATTGATTTAACTGGAGAAACATGAACCAAGCATGAAATAACACTTAAATTATGTTGCTTGAGAATTGAGATTCGTGACTTTTAGATAAATCATAGATTGGTTTCTCATATTTCTTTTCAGTAAAACATTTGGTATGAATCGTATGATTATGGTGCTTTTCCTTCATTGTGGTAGAAGTAGATATATAGCTTCAGTAGTTTTGTTTCTTCCTGATGGCTACTGATATGAATTTGTATTTTTGTTACTAATTTACTGTCCTCTGACTTTGGAATGATTATTAAGTGGATATTACGAGTTACGGCTCATTTAATGCTCTACAAATGGGAAAGTTCGTCATGCGGTTGCAAACTATTTCTTCTCATTATCTAAGTGTATATATGTTGCTTGACATTATTATACCATCTCGGATTCTCTTCGTAATATTTTACTTTTTGGTTTGTTAGGAAGAAAAACTTAAAGATAAACCTGGCTATGAGCATCTTAATGAGCCGCTGCACTTGTTATTGGAGGCTGAATTTCCAGAGGATATAATAAACTCCCGCTTGGATCATGCTGTAGCAGTACTAGAGAACCTTTTGAAGCCTGTGGTATGAACAACACTTGCATTTTCTATGAACTGTGTCGATATCCTTTTCCCTTGGCGCCTCTCCTAATTCCTGCTTGTTCCAACTCATCTCTCTATGCAGGATGAAACATTGGATCATTACAAGAAGCAACAACTGCGGGAATTGGCTTTGCTGAATGGTACTCTAAGAGAAGAAAGTCCAAGCATGAGTCCGAGTATGAGTCCTAGTATGTCACCCTTTAACCCTGCTGGACTGAAACGCGCCAAGACAGGAAGATAATCCCATATACATATGAATGATGAACCATCGTTGAACCACTGGATCACTGCAGGTGATGGATTTATGCCTTGACAGCTTCATCGGTTTTGTTCTTTGGAACCTTGGGGATAGACTTGATCAAGAAACAGTTTGGTCGAAATCCTGAGTTAGTTTTGCATTCAACTGTTGGCATCTCAGACTGGTTTCTGGTTCCGAAGTTTGTGGTCTATATCACTAACATGTTTTGCTATGATCACGATTCCTTAACGTTAACTCATTCCGTAATTGATTGATTTGTAATTCCAGCCAGCGGCTGAAGTGATTTGAGCTTCGAATGTACTTTTGCCTTTTGTATTAAAATGATTCTCTCATGAGATTTGAATGTACTTCGAATGGTTCTATTGATTGATGGTCAAAAAAAATGACGAAAAGGGACAAGTGTGGATTTAGTTTCAAACATCAGTCATCTGCGAAAATAGGAGGTTATTTTGTGCTCAAAAAACAGTTGTCAGAAAAATGCTACCAGAACCGAACAGGATGTTCGAAAGGGCTCTCGAATAGGTAAAAAGTAAAACGGTGTCGGTTCGGGCGCATAGATTACTCTCTTGGGATCTACTTAATTGATTCATTAGGTAGCAATATATTATCCTCACTGAAAGTTTACCCGACTCCGAGTCCTAATACCTCAGTATGAGCTTAAACTCAACCAAAAAAGCTCTTGCTAGTATAAGGGAGGTTGCCCCTTGTAAGTAAGAGTGGCAGAAAAGCCCGGGCCCGGTCCGGACCGGCCCGTCTGGGGCAAAAAAACCCGTACCGGGCCCTATAATGAAAGCCCCAAAAAAAAAAAAAACATATATATATATATATATTTTAATTTGTTTGTAGTATTTAAATTGTTAATTTATGATGAAATTTATGATTTATTTGTGAATTATTTTTACATATAGTGTGAATATATTTTGTATTTGTATGTTTTTAAATTATTTGTTTTAATTTATTTTAAAAAAAAATTCTGGCCTGAAAAAGCCTGGGCCCGGCCTGGAAGACACCCAAGCCGGGCTTTTCCCGGGCCCGGACTTTTCCCGTTGCCACCCTTACTTGTAAGGTCATTATCCACATCCCTCGGAAACAATGTGCTGGATGGGACAGTTTTGCTCTATGGAAACATGTATTATAATTGAATAATAATATGATTAGTCATTCACTAATTGATTCTTTTGATGGTTTTGCAGTGAGCGAAATCTCTTCACCTCATCATATCCTAACATTTTCGGGCATCTCATTGTAGCTCTCTTTGACATTGTGGGTGCAAATGTGCAAGGCAAAACTATGCCCTTGCTTGAAGCACACTCAACAAACAAATGGGCTTTTATGATAGCCAGCCACAGCCATCTATTGTTATTTGTTAGGCACTTTCAGTTGACATGAAGTCTAGAGAATATTCATCCCAGTTCTAGGTTGCTGCACTTCTCTCAGGATCGGTTTCTAGCCTCTCTCGAGACATTGTCCAAATCGTTACGCCTTTCGTGCGGGTTAGAACTTGTCCGATAAGGAATTTTACTATCTGCCGTCATTCTCGAAGCTTTTTGCTCTGCAATTATCATTCTTCAGTATCTATATGGCACCTTGTTTATAGATGCTTGTCGTCAGCCTCATAACCAAATCTTGCAGCCGGTTTCGAGTTCCGTTTGAGAGTACTTAAAATAACATTAAAAGTAATCTCTTGATAATAGTTTCAAAAATATTAGTTAACACTTCCAAAATTATGTGGTAATTTTGAAAGTAATGGAGAAATTACATAAAAATAAATTATTGTTCAGATTTTAATGTTTGTAATAGTTATTGTGAATGAAATTTAAATTAATGATTATTCTTGAACACTCACATTTTGAAAAAGAAAAATTATATTAAAAAGATGTCCAAATCATCCTCAAAATTGCAACAAATTATAAGTTATACCATCACAAAATACTGGACTTCGATCTGTCTGAATATGAAACACGAACAAAAACTCTACCAAAAACCAAAAACATGACCATTCATGAAGCTAGACTTGAATTAAAATCATCACTTAAAGCACTTGGCATCCAAAAGAGCCTCGCCCTCAAAAGGCTCGTGATCTTCAATCATCTGATTCACACGTTCCTTTTGCTCTTCATCTGAGATGTCAACCTTCTTCCAGTCGTACAATTCCATGTCGTAGCACTCATCCATGATGAATTTAGGAATTTCTGGCCCACGGAAGAGCCACAACCCCTTAACTTTGTATGGAGGCTCGTTGCCAATAATTAGCATCTTTCCAAATGCGTACTTGCGAGCCAGATCCATCCTCTGAAGAAACCCGCTAACCTTGTTCAGGGTCACGAATGACACAGTATTCTCATCATTGTATTTGTAATCACAGAACCAAAGTGAATAACCCTCAGGATCATACATGTCCCAGAATCCTACAACACAGAAATTAGCATCATGTCATAAACAACAATATATCTTTGAGCATGTTAAATGCATACGAGTTGGAAGAAATACCTTTAATTGCAACTTCACGGAAGTTGGACTTGGTGTTCGAGTAAAGCCTCTTCCACTCATCGAGAATCATCTTACTTGGGGGCAGCAAATCAAGAGGATTCTTTGGTTTGGGCTTTGGTGCTTCCTCTTCTTCAGCAGCTTCAGCTTTGGGCTTTGGTGCTTCCTTCTTTGGTTCTTCCTTGGCCTTTGGTTTAGCAGATTCCTTAGCTTGGGCAGGCTTCTTTGCAGCCTGGAGAGCTGGGACAGATTCGGCTTGCTTAAAATCACCCAAAATTTTCTTAATTTTTGGCTGGTTGGCCATGGTCCAAAAGTATCTCTCGACATGGGGGAACTCGGAGGTGAAACTCTTAGTCAGGATTAACTTAAACCCATAATACAAATTGCATGCCATGACGATGTCAGCCAGGGTGACAGAGTGCCCAACCAAGAAAGTGTTTGAAGCCAAATGAAAGTTCAGAGCACCCAATGCTCTCTTCAGTGCAGCAATTGCACCTTCCTCAGCCTTCACGCAAAACATGAGTGAAAATGGGAAAGATTTTGACTAAAAAAGAGTGCAAATTGGAAAATATTGAAAATTTTCACCTATAATTTCACTGATAACCATCCTACCCCACCCTCGTAAGCAGAACCAAAAATTAAATACAACGATAATGTATATAGTTTATAAACTCTGGTTTCTAGATCAGAGCAAATTTAACAACATTTCCATAATATAAAACAAGTGCAAGTAGAAATATTTCATTTTCTCTCCTGCTAAAACATTTGAAATTGTTATTCATAGCTTTTTTTTACCCACATATAGAATAAACACTAAAAAATGCCAGCAGTTGAAAGCCTAATATTAATTCTATGTTACCGTATGTATGTGCAACAAAGTAAAAATTTCATTCAAAGGGAAAAGAAAGAGAAACAATTAAAATTTCAAACAGAGAAGAAAATTTTCATTCCTATGAGATAAGCAAGAGAATCAATCGGAACTCCAATTTAAAAAAAGCATAATATCAAATGCTAGATTTAAAACACCAAAGAGTATTTTTATTTACAACAGACCCAAAAAATTGAGAACATGACCAGTACAGGTATTTGAAAAAAGCAAAGAAGAATAACTCACTGGAGGAAGGTATTGTCCGTATCCAAGTCTTGGATATAACCACCTTCCGATATTAGTATCAATCTCAGTGGCAGAAAAGTCCATCCACTGCTCAACATGAGCCTAATGAACCAAAAAATAGAACCATAAGCAAAACATCGTACAAGTGTAACAGGATTGACCAAAAAATATCTATGAAAATTGAAAAATGAGGGTGAAATCTTACATAATCAATAAGAGAAGAACCATAGAGTTGATTGTCAGCTTTCACACGGGCAACTGCGTCAACCAGAAAAGAATCAAGATTAAACCAGAGCTAAAATAATAATGATTTACATAATCAATCCACTTCTCAAAAGCATCCGATAGACACAATACATGCCCATAAACTGTTTTGAAAATTGTATCGGGTAACATCTTATCTCTTTCCTTGGTTCTTTTTCTTTTTAATTTTATTCATCTAATGTTTTATTAATAATTCCATTGTGCATTAGAAATGACTTGCTGATCCCAAACAAGAAGTTTATAATTAATGCAAGGAGAAGAGAGTGTGTGTTGTCTAACCATAACGGGCAATGGCATTGCTCTCAAACACAGGACCATCAGGAGTCTCCAACACAGGAACCTGAAATAACAAAATAATCCAAAAAAATTAAATCAAACTCAAAGCTATCATAAATCAAATTGCTCACAGCCTCTATTGTCTCATAATTACCTTCCCAATAGGGTTCATCTTCAAAAATTCAGGGGATTTATTTGTGACACCCATCTCAAAATTCTCAGTCAATTTGACTTCCACGCCAGTGTACTCAGCAGCAATTAGCGCCTTGAATGCATTTTTGTTTCCTTGTCCGGCATGCAATACCTGCAACATAGACCAATTAACAATAATACAATACGAACATTACAACCACCAAAATAAATCTTTCCATCCAAATTCAGAAAATAATTTGCTTTACTGAAAATCGACTCATTAAATGCACCATGGTTTAGTAATGTATAGTATGATATGATATTGTACTATAATTACCGTTACTATGTTTGGGAAGATGGTATAGTATGATATAGTTAAATAATATATTTTTGTTTGCTTTGATGATATGGAATGGTTCCAAAATTGATAAAATGACTAAAATGTCTTCAAACACATAATTTCATATTAAATCATATTAAATCTAATTTTTTTGTCCAAAAATTAGATTCAATTAAAGGCATAAAAATAAATGTACAAAATGGATAACAAATATGAAAAATCACATTCTTAATAAAAATATATTTGAAAAAAAAATCCATAATATAACATAATTTCATCGAATTTAAGATGAATCAATTAGGGTTTATACCACAAGATTTAAGAGAAGAAGTAAACAAATTTGAAGATAAAGGCACAAACCTTACGAATCAAACAACTACAAACTGAAGAAAATTTGTCGAATCAAAAGGTATGGTACTTGTATGTTTTTGTTTGAAAGAAAGACAAATGATTTTGCGAGAAAGACAAATGAGTTTAAAAAGAAGGCTAAAGGTTGAGATAACTATTTTTGTCTATTAACATAAAATATTTAATATGGTAGAATTGACATTTTAAGATTTTTTAAAAATATTTTAGGAATATAAAATTATAAAACCATGGCAAACAACCAAAAATGTTTTAAAAAACTCTCCAAAAAAAATGATTTTTAAACTATGAGATTACAATGAGAAACCATACCATGAACATGAAAATCAAAACAAATAACAATTTGCACTATATCATACTATATGAAACCATGACAAACCACCATGAAACAAACAAGGTGCAAATACTACTTATTTTTTAAAATTTAAAGAAAATACCAGATTCGTTCACTGTGTTCAAATTTTATAACAAAATGAAGAAAGCACTAAAAATAATTAAAAATGCAGTTCAATTAGCATATAAAAATGCAATACGAACTTATATTTTAGATTGCTATACATACTAAACTTTTATAAAATGTATAATTACATAAAAGTTAATTGAATAACTAAAAACGAAAACAAATAAAAAAAAATTGCTCAATTATTTAAAGGAATAAAGAGCCTTACGAGAGCCATGGCTTAAAGGAAAGGCGATTCGCTCGGATTTCAGATCTGCGCACAAACAAACATCAAAACAAAAAAAAAATGAATAAATCAAAATTTTTAAAAAAAAAAAAAAAAACAAACGAACAAGCGACGCATAAAAGGAAGAATTTGTTTTTTGAATAAGTGAGAAATCAAAATGCAATTTTGAGCGGATTCGATGGATAAGTGAGAGCATACGAGTGGAAGCGTTCCTCCTGAAAGGCAGCGGAGACTTGGAGAGACTGTGTATGGATTAAAGAGAAGCGAATTAGGGTTTTATCGAATGAGTGACAGCGACCGCGACAACGGTATATGTTTTCGGATCTTGACCCGAATCTAGTTTCTGGCCGGTTAAAGTGGGATTGTGTTTTTTTGTGTGTTTAGGCCTTTGGGCTTTTATTTGGGCCGAAGCTTCGGGTTTAGTTCAAGGCTCTGGAAACAAATCACTATGTACACCCGGTAACATTACCTTTCTTTTCTTTCTTTTTTTCAAGAAAATATGGTAACTTTTTTTTTTTTTTAATTTATATATTGCCCCTTCACTCCATCCATTTATTTTTAATATATTTTAGGATTAGCGGGTTCAAGGGTAACATTAGACCTGGTTGACCGAACCGAACCGGCCGATTCCCGGTTCCACTTAAGTGTGGAACCAGAACTATAAATCGAATTGGTCGGTTCCAATTCCGATTCGAACATTTTTTTTAATTATATAAAAAAATTGAAAATAATTTCAAATAATGTCCTACGGTTCCAAGTTCCAACCGGTTCTGTTGGGGTCGAACCCTAACTGAATCGGTCATTTACGGTTCAGGTTCCAGAACCGGTTGGAACCGAAACCGTCCGATTCCAACCGGTTCGGTTCCGGTTACGAACCAGAACCGTGGCCGGGTCTAGGTAACATCACCTTTTTTTTTAAGCAAATAGGTGACGGGTTCAAGTCTTATAAATCACGAAGTGGTCTAAATTAAATGTATTTCATAAGACTAAATATGTGACCTCTTGCTTCCACTATAAGAGTTAAGCAAGTTAAATCAATTCGAAAATGATAGATCACTTTGTACACTCTAAGTCTATAATAGTGATGTTATCAAAAATTAAATTAATGAATTGATTAAAACGGAATCACGATCATAATTTTAGGATTTTAGCGCATCTCCGACAGTACTTCTTACATGACTCCTTGTATACATACAACAATAATATCACTCTTAATTTTAGAGTTATGTAGGAAAATTTACTCTAATAATCTTCCTACATACATCTTAATACAATGTAAATTAGTTAGTCTTTATGTCTCTGCGTAGACCCGGCCGGCGGTTTGGTTCGGTTCCGAACCGGAACCGAACCGTCTGGTTCCGGTTCCATCCGTTTTTTTTTTAAATAAAAAATTGAGATTGATAAATCAATATAATTTAAAATTATGAATTTGAATTTATTATATTACATAATTACATTAAATTACAAATAAAATTCTTATCTAAAAAATTTAAAAACATATATTATATAAATTCAAACCGGTTCCAACCGGTTCGGCTAGGGTAGGAACCCTAACCGAACCAGTTAGGTTCCGGTTCCGGTTCCAAATCGGAACCTTAGCCGGGTCTATCTCTGCGCTCTTCTCACACAAGCAGAAGAGCAAGACATAAGAGAGAGAGGAAGTGTGGGTAAGAAGGGTAAATTGGTCCAAAACAAGATGATTTGGTTAATTTTACTAAGAGAGAGCAATTCAAAAACTGTAAGTTAATGAGTCTTTTTATATGAGTGATTTTTTTGCCCTAAAGATATAAAACAAAAAAATTAAGCTTGCGGGTAATGGATACCCGCAATGGGTATCCGCTGGTTTTGCTTAATTACCAAACTAATACCAAACCGCAGCGAGTTTTGTTTTAAATTACCAAACCCGCTTAAATATTTGCTAAATTCTACCCATTGCGGGTGAGTTTTTGTGGGTTTGCGGGCGAAATTGCCATCCATAGCGGTGATAAATGATATAATATTATATTATTATATATTTTTTTTATTATTACCATTACGTCTGGATCCGTATTTTGTTGGCTCCGGACTACCCACCAAAAGTCGGACCATCCTATCCATATTATTTCACAAGCCGCCACGTGGCAGTTTAAATCGCGGAATTAACGAACGAACAAACCCTAGAAAGCTTTTAACTGGTCATCAAGTTTTCTTCTTCGCGTTTCAAAGCCGCAAACAGAAACCAAAGGAATAAAATAATTGAAATCACAAAAATCTCAAAGCAAAGTATATATATAAAGCTCTCTCACTCGCTGGCTCGCTATCTCCTGAGGCAAAACGCACCGTTTCTGCACCGCAATTCGCTTCGCTTATCGGCCTTCAATCACTGGTTTCACAACTATTCGTTGAGCTTTTTTTTTTTTCCTTTTTATCGTTGAAATTTTCTTTGTAGGTAGTGATGAAATCAGCTTAAAAAATGAAATTTGGGTTGTTCGATGATTAAGGCTCTGTTTAATTAAAAAGTTAGATTTTAAAGGTATTACATTTGGGATTTAACTTTTGGATAATGTTGTTACCTTTATTGAATGAATTATGGGTTGAGGGTTTTGTTTTGCTTGTAGCTTCATTTATTCTTCTTTTATTGTTGAGATTTCCTTTGTAGGTAGTAATGAGATCAGCTTTGAAAAAAATGAAATCTTGGTTGTTTGATGATTAAGGCTCTGTTTAATTAAAAATTTAGATGTTAAAGCTATTACATTTAGGATTTAGGTTTTGGATAATGTTGTTACCTTTATTGAATGAATTATGGGTTTAGGGTTTTGTTTTCCTTGTGGGTTTATTTATTTTACTCAATTTTCTTTTGGGTAAAATTCATAGTTTCTGGGTTTTATTTTCTGAATTCTATGACTCAAAATACACACCTAAGTGTTTGTGCATGATTTATTGACAATTGATTTACTCACTCTTGTTGATTTAGATTACATCATTCTATATTCCATACTAATGTTGTTTTCTTTTTTCGTTTTTATATGTAAATGGATAGGATTGCATTTTTGTAGTGTTCTTCGATGCAATCTTAGCCTATGAAAGTGGCTTGATCTAACCTAACGTTGTAAAACATTTATCATTATTTGTGTAAAATGAAAAAGACAGGTGATCATGCCCTTATGTGTGTTTTATCATGCAGTTTTTCTCAGTTTCACGATATGGCAACAGAAAGTGGGAAAAGCTTTGCAAGGAGAGACCGTCTACGGGAGATTGAGGTAAAAGCCCAGACATTGTGGGAGGAAAGTAACGTTTTTAATGCTGAACCTGGTGAAAAGCCTCATGATCCTGAAAGTGGCGAAAAGTTCTTCGGAAACTTTCCATTTCCGTACATGAATGGTTTTTTGCATCTAGGGCATGCATTCTCTCTTTCCAAGCTTGAATTTGCTGCTGCGTATCATAGATTGAAAGGTGTTAATGTGCTTTTGCCATTTGGTTTCCACTGCACTGGTATGCCCATTAAGGCCTCAGCTGATAAACTTGCAAGGGAAATTAAACAGTTTGGGAATCCACCAGTGTTTCACAAAGAAGTGGAGGAGGAAGAAAGTACGCAGCCAGAAGCTGAGGATGCAAATGGAGGTGCCCCACCAGAGAAGTTTAAGAGCAAGAAGTCTAAGGCTGCTGCAAAATCTGGTGGGCAAGTGTACCAGTGGGAGATCATGCGCAGTTTCGGACTTTCTGATAGTGAGATATCCGAATTCCAGGATCCAGAGAAATGGCTCAAATTTTTTCCACCATTGGCCAAGGAAGATCTGAAAGCTTTTGGCTTGGGTTGTGACTGGAGGCGCTCATTTGTAACTACAGAGATCAATCCATTCTTTGATTCCTTTGTAAAGTGGCAGATGAGGAAGTTGAAATCAATGGGTAAGATAATTAAAGATGTGAGATACACGATATACTCTCCCTTGGATGACCAGCCTTGTGCAGACCACGATAGAGCAAGTGGCGAAGGAGTTCAGCCCCAGGATTACACTCTAATCAAGATGGAGGTGCTGCAACCTTTCCCTGCTAAATTTCGACTTCTAGAGGGTAAAAAAGTCTATCTTGCTGCTGCTACTTTGAGACCGGAGACCATGTACGGACAGACAAATGCATGGGTATTGCCTGATGGGAAATATGGAGCATTTGAAATCAACGAAACTGATGTGTTAATTGTCACTGAGAGAGCAGCTCTTAACCTGGCTTATCAGAATTTCTCTAGGATTCCCAAGAAGCCTACTTGCGTTGTTGAATTGACTGGTTATGATTTGATTGGTCTTCCTTTAAAGTCGCCCCTTTCATTTAACAAGGTCATATATGCTCTTCCTATGTTAACCATTCTAACAGATAAAGGTACAGGGATAGTGACCAGTGTTCCTAGTGATGCCCCTGATGATTATATGGCGCTGCATGATTTGAAAGCAAAACCAGCTTTCAGGACAAAGTTTGGCGTGAAGGATGAGTGGGTATTACCCTTTGAGGTTGTTCCAATTATCAACATTCCAGAATTTGGAGACAAGTCTGCTGAAAAAGTTTGCATAGATCTGAAAATTAAAAGTCAGAATGAGAAAGATAAGCTTGCTGAAGCTAAGAGGTTGACATACTTGAGAGGATTCACAGAAGGTA
This sequence comes from Zanthoxylum bungeanum, assembly GCA_019454045.1. Classification (NCBI taxonomy): domain Eukaryota; kingdom Viridiplantae; phylum Streptophyta; class Magnoliopsida; order Sapindales; family Rutaceae; genus Zanthoxylum; species Zanthoxylum bungeanum. Next base: position 158,346 of record SKCR01023771.1, read on the forward strand.
CCATGCTTGTTGGAGAATATACTGGGATGAAAGTTCAGGAAGCTAAGCCATTGATTAGGAGCAAGCTGATAGAAACAGGCGAGGCGATTATGTATAGTGAACCTGAGAAGCGTGTCATGTCAAGGTCAGGCGATGAGTGTGTCGTGGCTCTTACAGACCAGTGGTACATCACATATGGGGAAGAAGAATGGAAGAAACTAGCTGACGAGTGCTTAAAATCCATGAATCTCTACCATGATGAGACACGCCATGGCTTTGAACACACTCTAGGCTGGCTGAATCAGTGGGCTTGCTCAAGATCGTTTGGGCTTGGAACTCGTATTCCCTGGGATCCGCAGTTCCTGGTTGAATCATTATCAGATTCAACCATTTATATGGCGTACTACACAGTCGCTCACATGTTACATAATGGAGACATGAATGGGAATCCTACTGGTCAAATAGAACCTGGACAAATGACTGACGAGATCTGGGATTTTATTTTCTGTGGCGGCCCGTATCCAGAATCATCTAATATCCCATCATCTATCATTAACAAGATGAAGCAGGAGTTTGAATATTGGTATCCATTTGACCTTCGAGTCTCTGGTAAAGACCTCATTCAGAATCATTTAACATTTTGCATTTATAACCACACAGCAATCATGTCCAAGCGCCACTGGCCTCGTGGATTTAGGTGTAATGGGCATATTATGCTGAACTCTGAGAAGATGTCCAAGTCCACTGGAAATTTTAGGACACTGAAACAGGCCATTGAGGAATTCTCTGCAGATGCCACACGATTTTCTCTTGCTGATGCTGGAGATGGTGTAGATGATGCAAATTTTGTATTTGACACTGCAAATACCGGAATCCTTCGGCTAACTAAAGAAATTGCATGGATGGAAGAGATTCTGACCGTGGAATCATCTTTGAGAACTGGTCCACCATCTATGTATGCTGATAGGGTGTTTGAGAATGAGATAAATATTGCTGTCAAAATGACTGATCAGCACTACAAGAACTACATGTTCCGAGAAGCTCTAAAAACTGGCTTTTATGATCTTCAAGCTGCAAGGGATGAATATAGGTTGTCTTGTGGCACTGGGGGTCTGAACCGTGATTTGGTGTGGCGTTTTATGGATGTGCAGACGCGGCTCATCACTCCAATCTGCCCTCATTATGCAGAGTATGTTTGGAGGGAGATTTTGAAGAAGGATGGCTTTGCAGTGAAAGCAGGTTGGCCAACATATGGCACTCCTGATCTGATTCTCAAGGGTGCCAATAAGTATTTGCAGGACTCAATTGTTTTGATGAGGAAGCTGCTCCAAAAGCAAATTCTTGGATCAAAGAAAGCCAACAAGAAAGGTGCACCAGTTATGACACTGACTGAGGACAAATTGAAGGGTTTGGTATATGTGAATGAGCAATTTGATGGATGGAAAGCAGAGTGCTTGATGATACTGCAAAGCAAATTTGATAGTGAGAGACGCACTTTTGCTCCAGATGGGGAGATATTGGAGGCATTGCAGAACAGCTCTGTTGGTCAGGCCTCAAACTTTAAACAGACCCAAAAGCTTTGTATGCCTTTCTTGAGGTTCAAGAAGGATGAGTCAAAATTAATTGGGCCTCAGGCCTTGGATTTAAAGCTGCCCTTTGGAGAGATTGAGGTCCTTCATGAGAACTTGGACTTAATCAAGAGACAGCTTGGTCTTGAAGAGGTGGAAATACTATCTGCTACTGATCCTGATGCTCTTGCCAAAGCTGGTTCTCTTGCCACACTGCTAAACCAGAATCCTCCTTCCCCTGGAAACCCAACCGCCATCTTCTTGACCAGGTAAGGTAAAGTTACTCCTTTGGGTGGATATTAGTTTAGTACAGTATATTGTTTGTTCAGAGTATATATTTTGCTTCTGTTTTGGTGCAATGAGAATTACAATTTGCTTTTATTATGTAGCATCTTTATGTTTAAATTGTATTGAGATGATTGTATTTCTTTTTTATGATTCAAAAGTTTCTTGATATCAAATTAGCCAAGCTGTAGCAGATACTTGATATCTATTTCATATTTCTGTCTTTTCAGCATTTATAGGATTAAGAAAGAATTTGAGAATTTATTCTTTTTTCACTTGTTAGGCAGATGTGATGATGATCAACTTTAGCAGCGCTGATCATCTTAGTTTTAGTAGTATAATGATGCATAAAATAGTAAAATCTGTGTTGCTCTGATAACTTTTGCTTTACTCACTCCTCTAATCCTTGTAAGATCACTCTTTGTTATTGCATTTGAGCTTTATTGTATTTCTTTCTTCACCGTTTTCCAGGTAGGTATATCCTTTTAGGACAATCATGTCCGTTTGTCTTTTTTTTTTTGGAGCTGATTTTTCTAGGCTAGTAGATTTGCTCCTTTTTCGTAAATCTTGTCGTGTGTGTATTATTATGCTCCGATGCTTTGGAACCTAATTTCAGTTGCTTTTCTTGTATTTTATAGATAGTGAAATTGCTGCTTAGACGAGATTTTTGAAAGAACAAATTTCTGGACTGGAAGACTAGTAATAGTGTTGTACTTATTCCTTTGGGAGATACTCAAGTGATTGCTGAGACAGATGGATCTTCAAGTACTGGAGTACGTATGGTGTTTGTATGGAAATTTACCACCTGGGAAAACGATGGTATGATAGATGCAACTGTTTTTTTAGTAGTGAAAGAACTTGCTGGTCTTCCTTTTATAGGTGAAATGCTTTCACTGTTTTGAATTACACACTGTTTCTGTTTTGTTGTGGATCTGGTATATTATTTGGAATTGTAGAATTAATAATGCTTTTAACCCTGTTTAGCTCATTGACTCCATTATGAATCATATTTTTCTCGTCTTTCTTCTTAGTTGATTATGTTTCCCAAGATGTAGATTGTATTGAATTGTCCAAGGATTTTTCCTCTTTTTGGTAGCAAATATTTCTGCTGGTACTCGAAACAGAAAGCTGTTTATTCCAGCAATATAAAAGATAGTGGTTTACACTTGCTTGAACTATTTTGGACTAAAACAAAACAGCAGAAACTTGAGATAATAGAGCTTTCCATGTTGATGCAAGCTAACTTAATTAGGACATTGTCGAATCTTGATATTTCCTTCTATGCTTGTTGCACGTAGGAATATCTTCAATCATGAAAATGAATACTCAATTTTCTTTGGGTAAAAAGGAAATCAGGTGGAATGGAAAAAATTCTACTCAGGGCAAAATGGCCTTTCCAGGCCATCTCTGTGACTAGGAATGTTGAAATGCCTTAGCCTTCCCTCCTGTTTTTTCATGTATCCCTCGCACAAAAATGCATTGGAGAAATTATCTTCCACCTCTCTATTCACATCATGCACAAACACATCAGTTTCTCCGTCCTCCCTGTTCCTTGCCATCATCCCTGCTGTGTATATAGCTGTCATCCTCCCTGGCGCCTCCTGGTAATAACCAGTCGGGGCATCGACCATGATCAAGTCCCATTTTATGTCATAAACTTCCGCAGGAAGACCTTTCAAAGCAAGTTGACACATTGAATATTTAGGATCTCCAACCGCTATGCATTCAGTTCCTTTCCCCAGTTCCATCAAGTTTTTGGCTTGGTCTACCTTGCTATCATATGTCACATGGTAGGATTCCAGCATGGGAAACCGCCTTCTGATTTGTTCTATCCAAGCTTCATCTTCTTCAAGGAATATTGTGCGGCCGCCATAGTTGAGTGTGCTCCACATCAAGCTGTCATGGCCTAAGCCGAAAACTAAGAAATTGCATGGAGACTTCTTTTCCAGAACACTAGCAGTCACTGAGATTTCTCCGAATGTTTGTTGTGGGGTGATATTTGAAGTCGAGAAATGGATAAGTGCTGTGCTAGGGAACGCGGGATCTTTGTACAAGTTGGTGAGCAGTTTTCTTCTTCTGCTTCTGCCTTTTTCTTAGCATCTGACCCTTTTGGCAAGAGGGTTTTTGAAATGGGAGATGGGTTTTCTTTGGACAATGGTAAGATTGATCTTAACACAAAGAGAAGCAAGAAAGCAAGGAAAATGCCTAGTAGAAGCACTTTAGAGTTAAGTGCTTGATTGGCTTTAGGCCTCATCTTTTGAATATTCTGCAGCTTCTAGGCTTTGAATAAATTGGTAAAGAAAATGTGAGACTTTTGTAGATTGTAAATGCTTAGAGATGAAGGGAAGAAACATTGGATTGGATTGGATTGGATGATGAATGATGAAGACAAGAGAGCTACTATGATTTTGCATGAAGCAAAATAGAAAGTGGTTGTTGGATCTGCCATGTTTGGTGAAGTGTAATTTTATCCTTTTAATGTTTCTTGTTCATTTGGTGACTGAAAATTTCATCATTTTATTTTTTGTTTAATTGATAATGTTTCTACTGATTTGGAGAAGTTTAAAACTATGCATCTCCTTTATAGTTGTTGGTATAGGGGACATTGAAGTCGAAATGAGGGTCATTGAATTTGAAATTGATACATTAACTTAAAATAATTCGTGTTCAATATTAAAAATTTTAAATTCAATGGTCCTCGTCGCAAATGCAATGACCAATATTTCAATTTTAATGTTCCGATATCGATATCGAGATTTTTTATAAGTTATATATTGATTGTGCAATCATTGGATGTTAATAGTTTAAAACAATATCTTCAAATATCAAAACTTGGCTAATAATGCAATATCTTTATAACATTTGGATATTTATAGTTTAGATTCTTTTATATGATTTTTGATCAACCCACAAGTTGTATCAAATATAATATAAATGGCAAGGAAATGTCAACTATTTTTGTCATTGTCACTTGCATAGAGCCATGTCATAGGAATGTATTACCTCAAATGACCACCACAAACACAATTGGGTGTTGGATTTATTCGATTTGATTTGGTAAATTAAATGTGTTTGATTTTGATTCGTTTAATAAAGAGATTAAATTTAAATAATTTCATTTAATCAATAAATTGAATACTAGTTTGAGTTCATAGTTTCAGTTATTATTCGTTTATTAAAATATGTCATAAACAAATCTAATATGAGCTGAATTTTTTTAAAATTTGTTTAATTAAGTTATTTATTTACCTAAAAATAGCTAAATTTAAATAGTAAGGTTAAATTCGTAATTTTAATTGGTATATAATTGTAAATGACTTTACACATTCCAAGTTATAAACAAATTGAATCCCGATTATTACATCGTGATTTCTTTAAAAAGTTGTGACACAATTCATTTAGGATTCGATCCATCAATCTATTTCGCCATGCATGATGTTGTTGCTTCTAATGCAAGAATAGTGACACCCCATTGACTCTTTTTTGGGACCCATCTTTTTTTTTTTTTTTTAAAATGTTCAGAAATGGTCACATTTGTCTAAAACTAGGGTTCCCAAAAGGTAAAAAGAGATTTATATGACCACCTTCCCAAATAAAATTATTGTCAAAAAGCTTTCCAAGAAACTCTTTTGTTCAAAAGTACTTAATGTGAAAGCACTTTCAAGCATACCCTTATAGAAACATAATGTGAGCTATAAGCCTGTGATGATGAACTCACAGTTCTTTGAAAGATCACTCAAGCCATACATATACAGTGCATGAGGTAAAACTAAAAAAAAAAAATTTAGTTGTATCAAAGTGACCTCTATCCTCAAACAACTAATGAAATGTCAAAACCTCAAAAACCAATCATATGGCAACTGATTTAATTTTGCTTTCACCTATCCACCTATTTGAATCATCTAAATCATTTCTATGGTTAGAACCTTCATAACGAATTTCGGATAAAATTATTCATTTAATATGATGGAATCCGTAGCCTCTTTTAAGTGGTAGGAGCAGTCATATTGCCGGAAGGAAGGGATACTTCTTCCGGATGTGTTAATCGAGTCAATTCTGCATTGAATTCTGTATCAAAATTAAAGCATCTATGATCTTTCTTTCGAGTGTCACCTGCCGTAGTGAAGAAGAGACTGCGTTTGTCCATTTTCTCCATTTTTCTGGGCTTTGGTCTTTTCCCCACGAGCTTTGCGGACAGCCTGCTGGATTTGTCTCTCGTGCTCTTTGAGCATTTCCTCGAGATTTCCTCCTGGAGGAAGTATTGGTCCAGAGTAATGCATCGGGTCTTCTTGGAAGCATAATCTTGCTGTCGAACAAAAATACATCAAAATTATTCCATATATCTAGAACTCGTAACTTCAGCTAGGTTTTTATGCATCTTTAATAAAAATAAATGGTCCAAGGATTTTTTTTTTTTTAGTTTTAAGACCTAAATAAAAAATTCAGTAATTCTGCGATGACTTGGCGATATATAAACAGAAATATATATCATTTATCTGGTCAACGATTCACTGATTTTCTTGAAATTCCCTTACCACTGATGACTCCTTTCCAGAAGGCTTTTCCTCCTCATTATGTAAAGCCTTTGGTCTGTCCAGCAACTTTTGGGACCACTCGTGTCCAGAGTCCTCCAACCACTGTGAATTCACTCTATTGCTACAATCTAACTGGGAATGGCCGCCTCTAACTGCAACAGAATTGGCAAATCTGGATAACCCAGCTGCCCCAGGATGCATGTAAGATCTTGAATCTCTGTCATTGTTCGTCATCACATTCAAGGAAGAACCAAAGTTACCGTGTTGCATTGACAGTCCGCCAACATTTCGTGCACCGTTGGGAGGCTCAATGGGAAAGCCAGAACCACTATCCTCTTCCGGATTGAACTGTTCGCTACTAGCTTTAGGATTAGTCTGATTTAATCGCTTCTGTATTTGTAAAAAAAAAGGGGTTAGTTATTAAAGAGATTATAATTGTGTAAATATGCACAGAAACATGGATAAAGCAGCTGTGATATGAAAATGAGAAAGGAGTTAAAAATAAACCTTAAAATGAATGAATTACCTGTATGGATGTCTGCAACTCGGCATTGGCATCTGGTGCAGGCACAGCCTTAGATTCTTTGCCAGCTTTCCTAGTTGACTCAAGACCTCGTCCTTTTCCACCAGCTTCTCCTCTCCTGGTTCAGAAGTAAATACATTCAACGTGAGCAAGTGAAATAAGTTTTTATTATTGAGATTTCCTTCTTTTGCAGAAAATTATATTTCTACCGGGGAATCCGAATTTAGTTACCAAACCATGCTGATAAAAATTTCTGTGAGAGGTGTAATTTTATTCAAATTATTGGAAATATGTAAAATCATATCATTTTCATGGAGACATGAGAGAACTATCAGCTTTTGCAAACCAATGAAAAGGCCATAAGCAGTAAAAGAGAGGCCATTACATATAGACTAAATAAAAGAAATTTGGAAAATTATCACCTTCGATCATCATTTCGAAGTTTGACATCAAACTCCTTGCTAGGTGGGTACTTGGGCAAACTAGATGGATCACATGGAAGAGGCTTTGTCGAAAAGAACTGGAAACAGAAAGATTCACAAGTAATGATTTAGGCATGCACGATTAACGGAGTAAATGTATTAAGAAGGTAATAAACATCTCAGAGTCCCATAAACTTACCTCACTTTGAAGTGCAGAAGAAGCTGTTCCACGACCCTCAGGTTCAGTTGAGAGAAGAACATCCAAAAGAGACAATGCTGAAGAAGGAATATCCTTAAATGTCTCAGCAACACAACGCTTGTAAGGCTGTTGAGGTTTGAAAATGGTGGCATGCGGCAATTTTGATCTCTTCCAGTACTCTTCAGATGGCGACCCACAAAGTTTGAAGATCTTATGCAGTTGCTCCACCTATAAAAGATAAATTAAGAGATTTCACATTCCCATTAATTTCAGGCTACTCAAGACTACATGTGAATTTCTTGCAAACTGTTTTATAAATGAGATGCTACAATTCCATTTCCCAAGTTCTATTCCAATTTTTTTTTCCACGAGTCAGCTGCTGTGGAACTGGTTACGGTGTATGTCAGGCAACTGATATAGACAAGCAGATATTCCTAATGTACAAGAAAATGGTAGGAAAAGTACCTCTGTTCTTCCAGGCATGATAGGCTTCCCAGCAAATAATTCTGCAAGAATGCAACCAGTGCTCCACAAATCCACTGAAGCTCCATAGTCTGTTGAACCAAGCAAAAGCTCAGGTGGTCGGTACCACAGTGTCACTACCCGACTTGTCAGAGGCTGCTTCTGAGAAGATCGGAAGAAATTTGCCAGCCCAAAATCGCCAATCTTGAGAGTGCCATTATAGTCTATCAGAAGATTAGAGCCCTTGATGTCACGATGCAAAATTCCACGACTGTGGCAATGTTCAAGTCCATGAAGTAGCTGTTTCATGTAACATTTGATCTGCAAGACCAAAGCATGACATTGTAAATCAACCAAAGAGATAGATACTCTGGGTTCACTCTTATGGAGAAAACATTGTTGCTGGATGAGGAAGCATCATAGTGACAAACAATGCACAATGCGAAATCCATGTGGCATGCAAAATGATCTGATCTTTGAAAGAAATGAAATTTCACCACATTTACGGTCCCTTATTTCTGAAATTTACAAAACTTGCAATTGTAACATGCTATTGGCCAGATTTTTATAAACTTCATTTTAAATTTTACTTTCGTAATAAATGTGATTATTCCATCCAAAGAGCACATTCGTATCATTACAATTTTTGTCTCAGCAGCTAAAACTAGAAGGGAAAAATGAAAGAACCTGTGCCTCAGTGAACTTCACCCCAGGTGTCGCTGCAAGCCCCGCAAGATCATGGTCCATATATTCAAATACAAGATATAAACTTCCAGACACCCTGGAAGTAATTAGACCTTCAAGCTTCATTACATTCGGGTGATCAAGTCTACGCAAGATAATGATTTCTCTGGCCATAAAACGAACACTTTCTGGATCCATATTAGCAAACCGCACTTTCTTTAGTGCAACTAGTTTATTATTCTCCAGGTCACGGGCTTTGTACACACTGCTGTAAGTTCCTTGTCCAATCTGGCACCATTGGCTTAAAAACATTAATATAAATCCAAAAAACTGATATCTTCCCAATTTTGACTCTACACTTGAATAGTCTCTTAACAGGCACAAATATTTTGATTTAAGAAATCAAAAACTTGACTTTTTTCTGAATCATGCTTTCCAGTTCCCAAAATAATGCTAACTATTTGCACGATTAAGAATTAAAAAATGCACTGAAACTGTTCATCCTCATTTTCTCACGAGAACTGCACAACAGGTGATGGTATATTCTGGGAGAATTAATCGATGTAGAAATGAAGTCAATATGAAAACGAGAATGAATACAAGACAATTTATAACCATTCCAATAAAATTAAAAATAACTAAATAAGAACTCATAACTAATCCTGCACAAAATTTAAACTCAGCATAGAATCCACCACAATTTCATACAAGCGATTGGCGTTAGCAAGAATAAAAACCAATCAATCAAAAGCATCAATAAGCTATACCAATGGGAGGATAATCAGCTGACCTTATCTAACTTCTCAAACGAGTCAGCCTTTCGCGGCAGCCATCCATTGATGGCTTCTCCAGCCACTGCAGTCAACCAAGATGGCCAACCAGCAATAACCTGAGCCCCCCTCTCTCCATAACTCATACTACTGATCTTAGTCATCCGCGGTTGCCCAACATCCATTGTGCTGTGCCTTTGAAGCTGGCGCTTACCCTTTTTCTCCCCCTCATCAGATGACCCCACATCATTATCAACCGATTGATCATTTATCAACCTAGTGACGGATTCATTGCCATTACCATCTGTCTCCAACACCACTGTTACATTCTCCTTCTTAAAAGAACCTAATCGTTTATTTGTTTTCTTGGTTAATTCTTTCTCTTTGGCCTTTTTTTCAGCACAAATTTTATCTACTCGAGTTCCTTTCGAGCAAATGCAACCCATAGTTGTAATTCAAATCAGTTCACTTTTTTTTTTCCGAATCAAGAAACCGTATGATTCAATTCATTCTTCACTCATTACTCAATCAATACACAATCAAACGATCCAAATACTTCAACTCTTGAAATTCAATTAACCAAAAACTCACATTCCTATCAAAATGCGAGATATCCAGATCCAAAATAAATAAATAAATAAAACCCAAAAGATTCAATTTTTCAAATACCCCAAAAGCACCCGGATCCCAATACAGCAGAATCAGTTAAAAAGAATCAAACTTTGAATTCTTTTTGACAAAATAAAAAAATCCCAGATCTCCAAATCAAATGAATTGAATCAAAAACCCTATTTCATTCAGAAAACGAAGGTACATTACCCAACAATATCGAAAAACGAAATTCTGAAAATGTACATAGAAATAAAATCCAGTGAATTTAGGACTCGATAACGTGTGGTCTGATTTTGGTAAAGAGAAGTAATCCAACTAAGAAACCATTAAAAAAATGGCCAAATTTTTTACAAAATGTTAATGAAAATAGCTTTCATTTGGATAATAAAGATCAGTTCTGTGACAAAAGATAAATTTACACACACAGTGAAATGTGGATCTGGGATGACCCTATGAATGCGAATAAATAACCAGATGAATATATTTTTGGGATATTACTGACACAGAGACCAAAGACAGATAGTTATGTTTTGATTTTGGATTTTGGATTTTTTTTTTTTTTAACTTAACACCTTAGCATTTTTTTTTAAAATTTTCACGTCAAATCATTAGATACGAACTTAAATGAAATAGATAAAATCACTTATTATTTCAGATTTTTATAAAAAATATACTCTTTATATTCGAACTCATAATCAAATCTTAAACATTTTACTATTGAACCAACGCCTTGAAGCAAACTTCACATGCTAATTGGTTTTGTTATGTTTAATCGAAGAACGTTCTGTAGAAGAATAAAAGATTCGTTTAGAAGGTTTAAAAAAAAATTAGGGAAGAAAATGACGTTAGGTAATTTTAACGGTATTTTTAATTCAACGGTCCGTAGAAAATTCAAATTGAGAAAAGTACACTGGGGACCCTAATGTTTAGGGAAATGGTATACTACTATATATTTTTAAGAAAAGACATACAAACCACCTTTTGTTAATTAATTTATTATTTTGGATGAAAAAATAATATAGTATATTTATGATGACAATATTAATAATTTAAATATTAAAATAAATAAAATTTATTAAAAAAAAATAGGGAGCTATGTGTGTTTTTTTTAAAATATTAAATAATTTTATGTTTATTTCCCTAAATATTAGGGTTTGCCTTCAAATATCGTATTATAATTTTATCTACTTTCAAATTAAATGTATCTCTTCAATTTAAATCTTTTACCTTCTTGTTTTTGGCCAGTTGGCTGACAAAATTATTTTTAGAAGATAAGTGGTGTGGTTTTAATAAGTTGCTTTTGAGAAAGTATTAATAAATTAAATTTTTTATTTTCTATTATATAAGTGTATTAATGAATAATATTATAGGTCTTTATTTACAAATTTTCTTGTTCAAATTGTCATTAATGTGTCGCTACAGATCTCTCATATTATTCTCACATATATGGATAAAGTTTTAAGTCACTATATATAATTTATCTATTATTTCGAGATAATTATCAAACATATTTCTTAATATAATTATCGATATATATATATATATATATATATATATATATATATATATATATATATATATATATATATATATATATATATATATATATATAGAAACCTTTATCATTAAAATACACCGTTAATGATGGTCATTCAATAATGAAAAAGAATGCATTGTAAAAAAACAAAAATAGTGAAAAAGAAGGTAACAAATGAGATTCATATAGATATAATTATAATATATTCCTTTATTATATGAATATTGTTTGTATGTAAATAAATGTAGGTAAACTAGACAAATTGTTTAATTTTTTGAAAAACAAGACTGAACATAACCCAAATTGGTCATCAAACATAACTAAACCAATTTGAATCAAATTAAATTGGTTAGTTGGTCGATTTGATTCTGATTATTTTTGTCTGCCTCTATGCAAATGTTAATGTTTTTATTATAAAGCATTGTTCAATTGTAAGTTTGCAATGACATCTTCAAATTTTCAACACATCCTCATTTTAGGTCTACTTGTCACAATTTATTTTAAGAAATTAATATGATTCCTACATTTGATATTATATTAGGATTTTATTGGTTAGAAGAATGATGTACATATATGGTTATAATAAGGGATTCATTCACTTATTAAATTAAGGATCAAACACAAATTTTAATAAAGTGTTAGTTGATTTCGGTTTAATTTTAAAATCAATTCAAATAAGTTTCAAATTCTTGAACCGGTCGGTTTCTATTTGAAATTATTTTTTTCAAAAATCAAATTCAATTCAACTTTGTTCTCCCATAAAGAGCTGGGGTATACATATTAAATTTATGAATCCTTATTCATACGGTGAATAAATTTCACTACAGGGACCAAGATGTTAATATCTAAAATTGAAAAAAAAAACACCAAAAAAAAAAAAACAAGTCGCCGTAATCGCCGCCAACGCGAAGACCCACGTGAGCTCGGGTGTCAAAAAACCGAACCGAACTATAAAAAACTGAACCGAGATTCTCGGACCGGACATCGCTGGAGACAGCACGTCACCAACCTAAGTCCCATCCACCTATTTCCCCTAACAACGCTCTCTCTCTCTATCTCTATCTCTATCTCTCTCTAACTTAGGGTTTCTCGCTACTCCGATTCGCCTCTCCTTCTTGCCGGATCAAGATTTCGGTTTTCGTAAGCTTTCATTTGATCTCTCTTTTGTCCATTTTGGTTCCGGTCTTCGCATTTTTCACGCTTCCTAGCCTTGCGCCGTCGTTTTGTTGATTATCTTTTTTTTTTAAATAAAAAAAAATGTCGGTGATTATGTTTTTTGGTCTCTTCTTTGTGAAATGCTTTGATTTTGTTTGATGATTTGTAATAGATTCTGATTTGGCGCCTGTTTTGTTTCCTGAGAAAGCGAGGGAAAACAGAAGAAACGAAATTATAAATCTAGAATCTTGAATAATTAAAAATAAAACTAAAAAAATACACATGTATATTTATATATCTGGATTTTGCTTGCGTATTTCAATTTGAAAGTTTGTGGATTCTTATTTGGCTAATAGAATCCATTATATATTTTATGAGTAGTTTGGTGATGGTGATTATTCAGGACTATGATATATTTTCGGCTGTTGTTGTTGTACACTGTGTTTCTAAATTATATGATTAAAGAGGTACTTGTTTGGTAAGTTTAAAGTTGTAAACTTATGCCATCTATTACTTATGAAAGAATCTTAAACTTGTAGATGACGCAAGGCATTGATGTTCATTTATATTGTTGTGAAAGCTTGCGCTGTAATTAGTTGTTTGAAGTAAATATTTGAATGGCGTAATGCTTTAATGTTCATGTTTGTTGTTGTGTAATCTTTTGCCGTTTCTCGCAGGTAATTAGTTTTTTGAGTAAATATTTGACTTGGAAACATGAGTTGTATTATCCGCTAAGCAACATGTGGTGTTAATGTTGGTTGTATTAGGTAGTTCTGTTCGTACACATGTTACATATTTTAAATGAGGCAAGGCGTCAATGTTTATTTATGTTATTGTTAAGGAATATTAAGGAATATTATTATGGAAATCTATATTATGGAATCAAGATCCAAAATAGAATTCCTAGTATCAGACACCAGGTTCTCCTTTTTCTAGTTTCACTCTCTTTGTTTTCATCGGAGCGTGGGGATCACGGCCACTATCGGCAAGTGAACCTCACGCGCCACCCCTTCATGAGTGTTTCACCTGTCATGCGCCACCCCGTCATGAATCACAAGTGCTTCTCCTATCATGCGCCACCCCTTCACAAGTGCTTCTCTCTGGCTTCGGCACTCTCGGGCTTCGGCTCTCTTTCGAGATTTCGCTCCCTTTCTGGCTTCGGCATCCTCTTGGGCTTCGTAGGTTAAAGCTCTCCGGCTTCGGCTCCCCTTTCGGGTTTCGTAGGTTAAAGCTCATCAGATATCTCAAAGTTTCCAGCCTCCAAGTTTCAAAAGTTCCAATTTCAGGACTCCGCTCTCCGATTGCAAGATACAACCTCAAGCTTGTTCTTTCGTCACCAGCTTGAGTTTGAGGGGGGGTGTTAATGAATATTATTATGGAAATCTATATTATGGAATCGAGATCCAAAATAGAATTCCTAGTACCTTAAGGATTCGTGATTTTATTATATTTCCCTATTAGATGCAGATTTCCTATATTCATTATTATTATTCATTACTATAAGATTCCTTTTCTATTTTGGTTTTCTATGTAGCCTATATAAAAGCCCCTTCCATTGTAAATTCATATAGAGTGAATTCAAGACTTTCTTTCATTATCCAATATGGTATCAGAGCCACACTCATGCACGGGTGGGCCCACACTACCTGTCCACGTGACATGAACCAGGCAAAAGACCGGTTTGCACGTGAGGGGGAGTGTTGAGGAAAATATCCCACATCGGCTGAGATAAACAATTAAACTCAAAATATAAACATTGGGCAACCCTCAACTCTCAAGCTGGCTTTTGGGTTGAGTTAGGCCCATGAATTTCAATAGTTATTGTGTAAGCTTTCGCTGTTTCTTTGTTAGTAATTAGTCTTTCGAGTAAATATTCTACTTGGAAACATGTGTTATATTGTCTGGTAAGGACATGTGACGTTAACTTGGATTTTATATGGTATCTCTGTTTGTACACATGTTTCATTTTCTAAATGATGTAAGGCATTAATGTCCATTTATGTTGTTGTGAAAGCTTTCGCTGTTGCTTACCAAGTAATTAGTTGGTTGAGTAAATATTTGACTGGCACACATTTGTTATATAGTCTGCTAATGAAGTATGGCGTTAATGTTGATTTTATATGGTAGCTCTGTCTTAACACATGTTAGTTATTATATTGCGATAATTGGAATTATTCGCTGTAGTACAGGGCCACAATGTGATTTAGTAAGTTTTTCTTTTCTGTAAAAACTTGCCATTCCTTATTTAGATACTATTTTAACTTTGTAGTAAACATTTGATGAGTTGTGTGGATTCTATAGCCGGGGTTTTATTTTTGTTGTTTCCAAAGAAGCATGAGTCAGTAATGTTGATTGATGTGGTGAGGCCTTGGTGGTTAATGCATGTAATGAAGGTGTACATATTTTTGTTCTATAAATTCATCAGTCTGTTTACATTGTTTTCATTAATATTCATGGTTTGTGCCTTGTGGTTTATATCCCTATCTACACTTCCCAATTCTTTTGTTGTTTTCTGCTTGATAAATTGCCTGAATGCTGTAACGTGTGATTTAAGTGTAGAGTTATTTTGTGTTTTGTTGTGATGTTTGCCATCTGTGCCCAAGGATTAAATGTAGTGTGTGGCTGTCTTTCTTGTTGAAAGCTTTTTGCATGAATTTTCTTTGCATTGCTATAGTAAACTGCTGCAATTCATAATTAGTCCTAATCATATGGTCACATGCAATGTCTTATCATGGATTGAAGTTGGTTTGTGTTTATTTTTCTTACTTATTAAATTTTCAGTCAAGAGCCATTTGATTGGTGACAAAGGATTAGTAACATATCTGGGTGACCACTTGACCTTTTTCATGAAGAAAGTTGGATTTGTGATTATTTTTAGCATTTCGTTTGACAGTTCTTTGTAGCCTTCTTGCTAACCTTTGACCTAGTTATAATGCAGGTGAGTTGGCTGGACACTAAAGGAACATCCAAAATGCGAAGTTTCAAAGTGATTGGCAGACCCGACACCATTTTTGATCCTGTTGATGTTCAAAATAGCTTTGTTGCAAGTATTTGAAAACTAGGGCATGGCTATGGATTTTGGTGATTAGTATACTTTAATATGGCATTGCAAACTGCTATAATTCTTCATTAATCCTGGGAAGGAAGCACGTTTACCACCTGAGGACCCTTTGTATCCATGCTGGCAGAGAGCATGCGTGGAATCTGTGCTTCGGGTAATGCCCCTGACGAGATTTGTTACCGATGCTTTCGGTGTGGCGACAATTTGTCTAGTTGCGATTTTGATTATTCTCGGTTTGCTGTGTATCATTTACTCGTTTTACTTCCGCTCTCACATTCGTAGTCAAGGTTTTGTTCAACTTAGATACTTTACCCAGCCTTGGATAATTCGAATCACCTTCATTCTATTTGCAATCTGGTGGGGTTGTGGTGAAATTATACGCTTAGGTTTGTTGAGTCAAGAGGGGAAAGTGTTGAATGCTATTGATTTCAAATGGCAGGAAAACATTTGCAAAGGTTATATCATATCGAATTTAGGGTTTGCAGAACCTTGCCTACTCCTGATCCTGTGTTTCACTTTTACTTGGTTTATCTGTTTTATCGAAACCAGAGCTTGTTCAGTTTGAAGTTCTTGACCCCCACTTTTTTTAGGATTCGAATTTGGATACTACTAAAAAATAATTACTATCAAAACCTTAGTACACAATATATTATTTTGTAGATCTTTTAAAATTTTGAAATAAGTTCCTATATTAGACGGCAAAAATACTAAAAACAAAAAAATAAAACAAAACAAGTTATTTAAATTATTTCTGGAATTTTAAAAACTTGTTGCTAAATGGTGAATTAAATATTTCATAATATATTTATTTTTTATCACTCCAAAGAGAATGATTTTTTTTTTTTCAAATTTATATTTTATCTTCTTATATTTCTTAAAATTCAAACCCAAATAATAATTAAATAAAATTACTTAAAAATCATAATTCCAAAAGACTTGATATTTTTACATCACTATCTAAATCTAAATTTGAAAGATAAGCCTTTGCCGTCCTATTGGAAAACTAATAATATTCAAATCAAAGGTCCCAATTAGATGTTTCCAGAACCTTCACACTCAGTGACGTTTCATAATACTATTGGTTCAGATTCGAGGAGACTCAACAAAAATATCAATATAGTCATGCCATTTGTCCCGAAAGGGCGCCGCCCGATTTGAATTTTGACGTCTTATTTTCAATGTCCCAAGTTTAAGTTATGGATAATATCTTTATAAGAGTATATAACAACACCGATTTACCCACACGGATGACGTGAGGTCTTCCGATATTAAAAAAAAATTATAATCATGCCATTTACTATGTTGCCTACCGCACTAGATCATACACCTTACAAAATAAAAAGAAATGTAACCAATGAAAAAGACCCCCCACCAACTCTCCATCTGTTTTAGAGCTCAATATTTTCCTCGATTCAAGGAGAATTTTAGCAAATAAATAATATAAAATTTGCTATAATTTGAGCAAATAAATTTGCTCAATTATTTGGACCAATCAACTCAACATTCACTTTTTATTAATTATTATAATTGTTAAATTTTTTAATAGATATTTTCTTTTAATTTCTGACACTTAACTGAGTTAAGATAGAAAAAAGTACTCTCTGCTTTCAGTTTCTGACAAAATTTTCTCAGGTCAGTGACCGTAAAATTATGAGAATCCATTTGTCTTTTTGATGCTTTTGATCATCTCTGATTGCTTTGAGACTCTTTTGATTGATAGCCAACTTCAAGATTTCATACGTGTATATATATAAACATATGTATGTATGTGAGAATGTATGTTGAAAGATACTTTTGGTGAAGTTTGTTTGGAAATCAGATGCTATGGTGAATCTGGTGAAATGGGTTGTGAATGAATCTGGCATTGAAGACATTGATTGATTTATATAAATATTGTACATGCAATTCTATGTTTGTCTGTATGCCATTGATATATGCATTTATGCATGCATATATTTTTATATGGAGTCCTCAAGGGCGTGTGTGGTTTGGTGGTGTAGGCTTAAGGATCTCATCTTGAGGTCCTGGATTCGAATTCAGGGAGTGCGTTTCTTGTAAGAGTCTGGGACAGCCGGAGGTTCTATCTGCTCCGCTTAAGTCCGGAAAGGGTGGTTTGACGGTGGGTTTCCAACGATTCAAAAAAAAAAATCTATATGGATGAATGAATGAATGAATTTATGTATTATGTTATTTATGTATGGTTGGATGGATATATGTATGTGTGTAGCAATATTGAATGAATGTGTACTGAATGACTTTTTTGATGAACTTTATTTGGAAGTCGGATGATGAGATGAATTGGTCAAATGGGTTGTGAAGGAACCTGACATTGGAGCTTTTGATCATTATATGCATTATACATGTAGTTATGTGGTTAGATGTATGTGTCTATGCATGCTTGCGTGTATTTATTTGTGTTTGTCTGTGTATGTGTTTATTTAGATTGAAGTATGTATTTGGCTGATTATACACGAGTGCTTGATGATATCATTACAAAGCAAATGGATTTTTTGTTTTTGTTTTTGTTTTGGAAGTTGGTATTAATTGTGTGTTTGTTTTGTTGGATTGGGGGTCTATGGAATTTTAGTTTGGTTTCTTCTTTATCTTTGGTATTTGACAGAGCAATTGCAAGATTTTACAGCAATTGGTTATACTGTATCGAGTTGAGTTTCAGTGTAGCATTGCTGATAAGCTATACTCATTCTATTATCGTATAGTCTATGTTGATGTGTAAATAATAATAATGTGAGTGGAATGGGGGATCTTATCTTAGCATTTCATTGTTCTTGTTTGGTTGCTAAGAAGACGGATAAATGAAGAAGAGAAATTGGAATGTTGCAATTATAAAACCAGAATGGTTGTTATAAGATTTAAGATTTGACAATTTGGTTCTCCAACTAAATGGCAAACAATTGTGAAGAAAATGTGTTGCAGTTATGGATTGAATTGTCCAATTGCAATGATCAGAGTTTTCTCATCTGATCACTTATTGTTTGTTTAACAGGAAAAATGTTTGAGGAAAATATTTTGGAGAATGGCGTTCACAAAGAAGATAGGGAACCATCAAAGACTTCATTTGATAAGGCAAACTTATGCTTGACGCATTCTGAAAAAATAGATGTTTCCCATATGCTTAATGAAACGGCAATACGTTAGACATGGACTAGAAAAATGCATATATAAATACTTTTGATTCTTATTTAGAGAGAGAATCTTTTTTATTGCTTATCGGGATATTATCACAAGGCAATTAATATCACATATGCTTTTGGCATTAATTGAGATCTTTGTATACTTTGTACATGATGCTTTAAGCCTTTTAAGAGTATGCTTCATATCTAATTTTCTATTTCTGTTTGGATTAAGGTTGACCCGGGGAAACCTGCACCACTTACTTGGCAGAGAAAATTAAGTACTGGGGAAATCACTCTTTCACAGTTTACATTGACTTGGAAGGAGACGGTTCAGTTGGTACATTACATATTTAGATATCAAAAGCTTCTAAAGTCCTTTAAATCCAACTTTTGATACTTTATTTGAGAGCTAGGAAGTTAAGTTGATTTAGTATCAAATCTTTGTTTCTTTTGTATGGATAGGCTCCCATAGGTTTTCGGTTTTTGCGCCATATTCGGGAAGAAGGTGCAAAAGGAAAGGTTTGTTCTTTTGAATACCTTAATTTCCACTTCATCGTGGTTGTTTCTTTTTGAAAATATTATCTATTCTTGGTCCATATGTGGCTTCGTGATTTGTTTTGCAGGGGATTTTCATTAATCCATTCGCTAAGCGCTATCTTACATCTTCTCATGGTGTTCCCCTCGGTGGTGTTGGGTAATTCTTTTTTCCTTAGTTACTCACAGAGAGTTACAGATTTTGTTCTCCAAATTGCATAGCGCTTTTGAGCATGTTCTCATGACATTCCCATTGGTGTCATTCCCCTTGATTCTTCACATCTAGTCCTACTTGTCGCTTATTTATTTTGAAACAGTTGTAGAACCTACATAAATTATTTTGTGCCTTTTTTTGACTTTTTATTTATTTATTTAATTTTGGTGGGAAATGAAACCTTCAGATCAGGAAGCATTGGGAGAAGTTTTAGAGGCGAATTTCAGCGGTGGCAAATATTCCCTAGAGTGTGTGAAGATAAACCAGTTTTAGCAAATCAATTTTCTGTAAGTCTGATGCATCTCCTATCAAGAGAATGATTTTTTCCCCTTCACCAAATAAAATCATATGCACTAGGACAAATTCTGTTGGTTAGATAGTAAAAACTCTTTGCTTTGCATTGTGCATATTTTACTTTCTTCTGTTTCGTCTGATTTTTCATCTAATTTAAGGGAGTCTTGCCAATCAATCTCAAATTAGAGCAGAAACCTTGGTCAGCACCTCCAATTTGGAGTCTTTTTTGTTCGCTTATCCCCTAATAATGACCTTTTTCGAAACAGATGGTCAATGGAAACTGATTAGTTCTGTCCATATATTGCCATCTCCATTGCCAGTCATTCTGCTGCAAAATTTTTGGTTACATTTTCTGTTTTTGTGTGGCGAAATGATCTCATCATTTTGTATTGTGAATGTGAATACCACATGCAGGTTTTCGTTTCACGCTCAAACGGTAAAAAATATTCGAGTGTACTGTGTCCAAAGACCCCAGAGGTGCTCAAGTAAGTCAGCATTCTCATGCCTAGTAATTTAATCTCAAAAAATGAGTATTTTTCACAATGCCAGGATATAATAGATACTATCGTATGAAATTTTACATAAAAGAATCAAGATATAAGAAAACTAAATATAAAGGCTCACCTGATGATGTACATAAACAGAGATACCACAGCTGCAGGGATTGGATCTTGGGACTGGAATCTGAAGGGCGATAAGTCAACATATCACGCTTTATACCCAAGATCTTGGACCGTATACGATGGTAATTTTAATTATCTATTGTTATCATTGAGGGTTGTGAAGATCATCATCTTGGATTTACAATTATACATTGTTTATCTGTCAATGCAGGTGAACCGGATCCAGAACTTAGAATTGTTTGTCGCCAAATTTCCCCTATTATACCACATAATTATAAGGAGAGCAGCTACCCAGTATCAGTTTTTACCTACACGGTAGGAAGAGCTCCTTAGAGATTTGTTTGTTTGGCGTTCGATAAAGATTTCTTTGGCATTAAGCAGTTGGTCTTATATTCTTTCAGATATATAATTCTGGAAAGACTTCTGCAGATGTCACTTTGCTTTTCACGTGGGCAGTAAGCGTTTTTTAATCTTTTCATGGGGTTCTATGTTATCAAGATGGTTGATTTTTTGCAATAATATGACCTATGACTTTTGTCCATGCCTTAGAATTCTGTGGGCGGGGATTCTGGATTTACTGGTCAACACTACAATTCAAAAACAAAGTAAGAATCTTTATCTTGATTTTGAGATCTTTAAGATATATATGCATACCAATACCTTTGGTTTTATACTAACTAATAGTTCTTAATCCCCGTAGGATGGACGATGGAGTGCATGCTGTTCTTTTACATCACAAGCAAGTTCCTTTCCTTAATATAGATGGCAAAAAGAATTGATCACTTGAAAATTTCAGTTGCTATATCTATGCAACTTCACATAACATCTTGTATTAACCATTACAGGACTTCAGATGAGCTAGCCCCAGTGACTTTTTCACTTGCAGCACAGGAGATTGATGGTGTGCATGTCTCATCATGTACTCGTTTTGTGATATCTGGGAACTCCCAGGGTTTAACAGCAAAAGACATGTGGCATGAAATAAAAGAGGTTAGTGGACTCATTCCTGGAATTTACATACTTTTTTCATTTAAAGAAATTTTCTTTAATATGGTAAGACAAGATGCTTAATCTAATATTTCAAAACGTTGTGATAGTACAGAGTGATGATCATTCGATTCAGATTTACATGACATTTATTTTGTTTAAATTATAGCTGGAATATTTTTCTCCATTAGTGACCACGTTCAGGCTAAGAGAACCTGCGTGGGATTCATATTTTCTGTTTTTGGCTATTATTCTCGCTGTTCATGTAATTCAGCAAGGAACTGGGTGCATCAGATATTTATGTTTTGCTTTCCATGCCTGTTTTATCAAATATTATTACAGAAAATAATATTTAATCTTCTATCATGATAGCATGGATCCTTTGATCGCCTTAATTCTACTGAAACATCGGTAACTTCAGAACCGGGATCATCTATAGGGGCAGCCATTGCCGCTTCTGTGACAATTCCCCCAGATTCACAGGGCAAAGTTACATTTTCATTGGCCTGGGACTGCCCTGAGGTCAACTTTACGAATGAGAAGGCATATTACAGGTAAGCTGGAATTTACCTTCGAAAAATCAGTTATCAAAATTTATTTATGTGCTGAAAGGCTTTCATCATCAGGCGTTACACAAAATTCTATGGTACTGATGGGGATGCAGCTGCAAATATTGCCCATGATGCTATTCTTGGTATTGTTTCAATATCCTTTTTCCAATTATTTTTTCAAAATAGTAAATGTGCACGCAAGCCACTAATTAATTCATAAGACTCTCACATATATATTTACTGACTCATTTTTTTAAAACGTAGAGCATGGCAGTTGGGAGTCACAGATAGAAGCGTGGCAAAAACCTATTCTCGAAGACAAGAGGCTTCCTGAATGGTAAGATAAGATGCAATTTTCATTTTTCTTTTCTCTGATTTATCATGTAGTAATATTCTAAAGTTTTGCCAAAGAGTCTTTTTACAGGTATCCCATCACTCTCTTTAATGAGCTCTATTATCTAAATTCTGGGGGGACAGTTTGGACCGGTATTTACAGTCTGCTCTTCTGGAATTTTATTACTCTCGAGTCTCAATGGAGATGAGTTCACTTTTTTTATTTATTTTGCAGATGGATCACCTCCTGTCCATAGTTTAGTAACTATTGGCCATACGAAGTTTTCACTTGATAGGTCACAATCAGATTCGAAGAGAATTGTTGACGTACCCAGTCAAAATAATACTGCTGTCAATATTCTTGAGAGGATGAGTTCAACACTCGAGCAAATACACACGCCACATGCGCTCAATTCTGCTTTTGGAACGAATTTGCTTCAAGACGGAGAAGAAAACATTGGTCAATTCCTTTATCTTGAGGGAATTGAATATCTAATGTGGAACACCTATGATGTTCATTTCTACTCATCTTTTGCACTAATCATGTTATTTCCTAAACTTCAACTCAGTGTCCAAAGAGACTTTGCAGCAGCTGTAATGATGCATGATCCCAGTAAGATGAAACTTCTAGATGATGGGCAGTGGGTCTCAAGAAAGGTTATTGGAGCTGTTCCTCATGATATCGGACTTAGTGATCCATGGTTTGAAGTAAATGCCTACTGCCTTTACGACACGGGAAGGTGGAAAGACTTGAATCCGAAATTTGTTCTCCAAGTTTACAGGGATGTTGTCGCCACTGGAGACAAGGAGTTTGCAAAAGCCGTTTGGCCCTCAGTTTATGTTGCAATGGCGTATATGGATCAATTTGATAAAGATGGTGATGGGATGATTGAGAATGATGGCTTTCCTGATCAAACATATGATACATGGTCCGTCTCTGGTATAAGTGCTTATAGTGGAGGGTTATGGGTGGCAGCTTTACAGGCTGCATCAGCTCTTGCTCGTGAAGTAGGTGACAAGGGCTCTGAGGATTATTTTTGGTTCAAATTTCAGAAAGCGAAAGTTGCATATGAGAAATTGTGGAATGGTTCCTACTTCAATTATGACAACAGTGGTAGCAGTCAAAGTTCATCTATTCAAGCTGATCAACTGGCTGGACAATGGTTGTTGAACTAAATGTCAACTTCACTCGTCTTTTCAGATAACAGATGCTTCAAAATCTTTTAGAAAGGCATTTGAATATAAAATTTCTTCGGTTAGCATTTCAAATAAATTTTGTTGCTTCTGAATATGGAATTTTCTTTCATGATATACTGTAGGTATGCCCGAGCGTGTGGTCTTTTGCCGATTGTTGATGACGACAAAGCAAGAAGTGCATTAGAGACGGTTTACAATTACAATGTCTTAAAGGTGATGGGTGGGAAGAGGGGGGCAGTAAACGGGATGCTACCCGATGGAAGAGTTGACATGTCCTCAATGCAGTCAAGGGAAATATGGTCAGGCGTCACATATGCGGTTGCTGCATCCATGATCCATGAAGATATGGTAGATATAGGATTTCAAACTGCCAGTGGAATCTATGAAGCTGCCTGGTCTGAAACTGGACTTGGGTGAGTTTAACTTTTTCCTTTGAAATGTAGTGCTAGCAACAAAGCATTAGCAGGCTAGTGATTCATTAACATTCTTAGATAGCTTATCTATTGTTCGGTTGCGCCTTTTTCTTTTCCTAGTGTTTTCTTTCAGAGCATCATGAACTCATGCAGCATCTGCAGGATTTATAGGATCGGCACCGGACTTAGGCATGGACAGCCCACTCCTAGTGCCGTCCATGAGTCTCTGCGATCGGAACATTCTCTGCATATTTTACGCGGAACTCCATGCAGTTTCTGCAGAATTACACTTATCTGCTCAAGATTTTATCTGTTCATCAATTACTAACACATTGTTATTTCTTTACAGTTATGCTTTTCAAACTCCAGAAGCTTGGAATACAGATAACCAATACAGATCATTATGCTACATGAGGCCTCTGGCTATATGGGCCATGCAATGGGCCTTAACAAGGCCCAAAACTTTGGTAAAGGAGATGAAACCAGAAATTGATGAAGAATCTTTGCTGAGGTATCATACTGGGTTCTCTAAAGTTGCAAGGCTTCTGAAATTGCCAAAAGAACAAGGACCCAAAAGTTATTTGCAGTCTTTGTTTGATCACACTTGCAAGAGAATGTTTTTGTAGTCTTATTGACTATTGTTTACCAAACCAAACCAAAACCGTTTTCCTGGAATTTTGTTTAGGATCCATGTCATAAAAATTCGATAGTTTTATGTTGGTTGTCAAGAACGAACACAACAATTCTCTTTTTCAGTTATATAAATATATTTCAATCTAAGCACATGAGTTTCCTTTGTTCGAATTTATTATAGGTTATGTAAATATATTTCAATCAACGCTCATAGGCGGAGTGGTGACATATCAACATATGTTTAGGATTGGTAATCAGAATGGACGGGACATGGTATATATCGATCTCGATCATGTTCTATTTATACAATCAAGATAAAAATCATATCATCATGTCTCATATTTCGTTAAATCTCGTTTCATTTTTTTTTTTTATCTTGTCTTATCTCATTCCAATTACATGTCTAACCATACAAATATTTCCAAAGTCTTGTCCCAAATGAGACGGCTACATGTGGTATCCTTGCCTGTGGTACTTCAAATTCATTGAATAGTGATGGATGTTCAGATTAAGATATGGAATTTCCATCCCAATTGATGTGACACGTCACTCATTATTTTGATGAAAATGAAAATGAAATTATGAAGATTTTGTTGGTGTTGTAATTAGAAAATTGTGATGAACGAACGGTTATTTATAAATAGTATTATGTAAAATAATTGTGGTTGGTTTTTTTAAATATTTTGATGGTGAATATTAGCTTTTGTTAAACATAATTTTTAAAATAAATCACGATTAATAATTTTAATTTTAATTATTAATTAGGCATTCAAAATTATATTTTGACCAAAATATAATTTTATCATTTCATTACATATCAAACCACAATAGCATGCTGCGTTTATTTAATTTCTTGTCTTGCAAAAAATAGTGACAAATGACTTTCTATATAATATAATGGAAAAACCCACATTGAGGGCCCATGTACTCTCAATGTTTTTTACATTGCACCCTTATACTAAATTGGTTGGATTTTTGAATGTATCAGAAGAAACAGAATATTTATGCGCTATAACATATACTTATGCGCCTTAGCATAACTTCAAAGTAAAAAAATTGCTCGGTCTAATCCAAAATAAGGGTGGGTGATGTCAGAATATTTCTCAACTCTGTTAACTTGCCGTTAAAATAACGGTGGAATGTCAATTTTTTGAGAGTGCATGGGTGTAATGTGTAGAAAATTTAGTGCATGGGTGCAATATAAAAAACATTGAGAGTACAAGGGTGCAATGTGTATAAAATTTAGTACATGAGTGCAATGTAAAAAACATTGAGAGTACATGAGCCTTATGGTGAGTTTTTCCTAATATAATCTATCCTCATTAGGCCATTATTAGCATAGCCAACTCAAACAATATAAACATTTAATATGTATATCAATTAGATGTTAAATTTATTATTTTAATAATCCAACGAAATCCAAATATTTAAATGTCATGATCTTTATTGAATTTAAATTTATTATTTTAATAATCCAACAAAATCCAAATATATAAATATCATGTCTTGACTTTTGATCTAAATATAAATAGATTTATAAAAGAAATTTTAAATGATATAAATTAAAGGATATGGTTATCGGTAGAGTTCACAATCGGTCTGGACAAGCTAAAATGTGTGATTATGAATTCAAATTGGAAAATAGTCTCGAATCTTGTATATATTTTAAAAATCGGGATGATTTTTAAAGTAAATTATAGATTGAATGGTTTGGAATTTCAAATTCATATTAAGATTTGAGATTTTTTTAATGAAAAAATAGGATTTAGAACTATTTTATTATAGATGAAAACTTGTCACTAATTTCAACCGAAATTTTTAAAATCATTTCTAGTTGTTATTGAAAAGTTATGTGATCAAATATTGAAACTACATAGATTTTATTATATTTAAGTACATAGTCAGGGATCTCTTTGTAATTACACCAAAATTAATCTTGCGAGAAAAATAACTTTTTCCCACGTTCACACTCCCCGTGTATTTCTCTTTCCATTAAACAACAATACAACATGATTTTTTTATCATTAAGCCCCTAAACGTTTTTTATTTTAACGAACAAAAACATTATTTCTCATGTTTATTTTAATAGGTCCCTAATCCAACATAGTGACCCATGGGAGTCAGTTATATCCAACTCGCTCATTTTTAAATTTTGTTAAAATATTTCATATGAATTAATGAAAAATATGTACACAACTGATAATGATCATATTATGAAACCGTATATGATCATATTATGTACACAACTGATAATGATCATATTTAAATTTTGTTAAAATATTTCATATGAATTAATGAAAAATATGTACACAACTGATAATGACCATATTATGAAACCGTTATGATCAAGAAAATATTTATACTCTAAATTAGATGTTATGTGATATGATATTCATCGAATCACATCACGAGGGTAATCATAAATTTCCATAATATTTAAAATAATTTATTTCATCTTTAAATGATAGGATTCATAATTTTAGAAATAATTTATTCTATCATCCTTTTAGTAACGAACCGAAAATTACTCTAGTTGAATTCAATAGGGTCGATAATGAGACGAGACGGGACGGGACGAGACTTTTCAATTCTACTCCCATCCTATTTATAAAATCAGGAAGAAAATGATCCCAATCCAACCATGTTATATTTTTCCAGAATAAAAAATCATCACCTTCCAATCATCATATTAAATTTTGTTTCATTCCATTGAATTTCATTTCATCTTGTTGTCTCGTCATGTCTCATTTGAGTTTCCGAGATAATTTCTTTTTATCCTATCCCGTTTTTATGCTCTTTTTCCTATCCCGTTTTTAAAATTAGACATAAAAATATGTCCAAAATTCCACTCCAAAACAGGGAAAAAATATAATTGTGGGACCCAGATATTGTGAGAGAGATGACATATACACCCGAAACATGATATACTACCTCCAAAACATGATGGATGGGGAAAATTGCCATCTATAGAAGTTAGGTATTTATTTAACATAAATAGATAAATTGTGACTAATTGATAAAATAACAACATTCAGGGACTGCATTATTATTTCCCATCCGTGTAACAAACGACAGAAGAAAACACAACTCAGAACTCAACAAAACACAAAACACACGTCCAAATAAGTCCACATTGGTTTGGTAATACGACACCGTTTTGAGGACTCAATGCCTTTTCATGTTCTTTTTATTAAAACTTTCTGTGGATTCTTTTTTTTTTTTTTTTTTTTGCTTCCTACTTTATCTAGTTCTTTTCTTTACCTGTACACTTTTTCTTCCTATAAAAAGTTAATAAATTAATTTAAAAATGGAATAAAAAGAAACCCAAAAAAGCACTCTTCCCAAATTGGAATAAAAAGAAACCCATTAAAAAAAGCACTTTTATTGGAAGCACTTATTAGCACCTGCTTCTGTTGTTATTGTTGTTTGTTTGGTGTTCTTGTTCTGCAAAAATGAAGCTGACTAATTCTGTAAGAGCTTTCTCTCTAGTTTTTATTTATTTATTTATTTGTTTATTTTTATTTTTTGCTATTCTACTTGAGTGTGTATTAACTTGATTACTTTTCTTTTTTTGATAAACATTTAAGCATGTTAGTAAAGGACTCTGAGGTATATGATTATTGATTATTGATGATTGATTTTTATTTTTTTATTTTTGTTTCATTTATGCAATGATTATAGTGGAAAGGAAGCCATAAGCCCAAAACAAAAAATTTGTTGTAGTTTGGGGAATAAAATAAATATGTGTATTTGTCATACTGTTTGGTTTCTGGGAAGTGTTTTTTTTTTTTTTTTTTGCTGCTGTTTGGTTTCCGGGAAATGCTTTTTCCTCGTGTGTGATTGTTGGGAAGTGCTTTTATCCTCTGTTTCAGGGGCGAAGCCAGGAGCTTTTTTGTGGGGGGATTTTATAATTTTAAAGGGTTTAGTTTATAAATTTAGGATGATATTTCTATTATTTACTTAGTTGGGAAAAAAATTTAGGCGGTCGGCTGACCCCTTGACATGCAAGATGCTTCCCCTGCTCTGTTTGGTTGCTGAGAAGTGCTTTTATCCTTTGTTTGATTGCTGAGAAGTGATTTCTCCTTCCATTTCCGGGAAATGCTTTTTAATTCTGTTCGGTTGCTGGGATATGCTTGTCTCTCTGTTTCTCTGCCAGTAACCAAATAGAATCTTTTATCTCTATTTGGTTAGGGGGGAAATTTTTGAAGGGAAAAATAAAGGAAAAAAATATTAAATAGTGAATGTTCTAAATAAATCCTCTTTTTAATTTTCTTTAGTATTTTAATTTTTGTTTGCGCAGAGTCTGTCTGGAACACTCTGGTTGTTTGGCGGGAAAATATGAGTTACTGTATTTTGTATTCCTGTAATCTTTCTATATTTATTCAATTAGTATTTGGCTGAAATACAAACTTTCTTTATGTCATTTCCGTGACATTTCACCATAACCAAACATGAGCATATGCAGTGTCAACTTTTGTTGAGAAAATGTGCCGTAAGTCACTCGTAATAGTATGTATTGGTTATGCAAAATGTTCAATTTAATCGATGATTTATCTCTTTCAGGCTTCTATACTGTCAGATCCACCGAGTAAGTCATGCCTCTGCAGTCTATTCATTGCTGCTTCTTTGATTTGTAGTGTTTACTTCATTGGCAGCTCATTTGTTGCAAAGGAACACAAAGAAGTGAGTTCATTTTTGTATGCTGCAGAATGCAGTGACATTTTCAATTTGGATGTACCGCAATATGTCTGAATATGAATTGTGCTAATATTTTGTGCAGAGATTAATGAGATGGGGACTTATTCATAGCATGTACAGTGCAAAACCTGATACTTGCAAGGTTTGTATCTTTACAAAAAGAAAACAGAAAATAAATAACGATAGTTACCTTTTGTAGTGACACTGACACAAAGTTACCTAAAATCCATTCTGATTTCTTTTTTTTCCTCTTTACATCTCCTCTACTTAGAATCAATGCAGGCTTTCTGGAACTGAAGCATTACCAGAAGGAATAGTTTCCAAAACATCGAATTTGGAAATGCGGCCTTTATGGAGCTCCAAAGCAAAACTTGTATGTGAGAACTATTGCAAGGAACTTATAGCTCATAAGCTAATGTTCAAATCTACGTTATTTGTCCGTGATTGCTTTTTCAAATACATGGCTAATAATATTCTGTTTATTTCGTAAAATGTCATGCACATTTTGCTTTTTCTCTGAGTCATGACTTTTTCATTGCTTGAGGTTCATGAAGATACATTTTCACAATTCTTTAGTGATCATCTTTGCTTTTCTTTTTGATGCTTATGTTGATGTTGCATAGTTTTGTATCAGAATAATCAAAAGCCTCCAATGAACTTGTTAGCCATCGCAGCTGGAATTAAGCAAAAGAAGATAGTTGACCAAATTGTTAAAAAGGTCTGGCCCTAAGCTGCCTTTTTGCCTTCATAATTACCTTACAAGTTCTGTGCTTGATTTCCATCTTCTTGCTGCAGTTTCCTTCGAAAGATTTTGTTGTGATGCTTTTTCATTATGATGGTGTTGTGGATGAATGGAAAGATTTAGCTTGGGCTGACCGTGCCATTCATGTATCTGCAGTGAATCAAACAAAATGGTAATCTAGTGTAATTAGAATAACTGTTTCTTAGATTTGAGCGTGTATATGTTCATGGGGAATTTCTAAATTAGATGGTGATTTATGATGTAACAGGTGGTTTGGAAAACGTTTCTTGCATCCAGACATTGTTGCCGAGTACAATTATATATTCCTCTGGGATGAGGATATTGGTGTCGAGAATTTTAATCCAAGACGGTAAGCATGATCTGGTTTAGTTTCTAGATTGGCTTTTACATTTTTAAACTGATCTGGTAAAAATCTGTCTCAAATTCATGCTTAAATTTTGAAGAGCTTAGTTACCTTGTGTTACAAAACTATATGAATGTGCGTGTATTTTGTGGTTTATGGAACTAGACTCATACATTGTATACTGACCCTTTTGTAGATATCTGTCCATAGTCAAAGACGAGGGGCTTGAGATATCTCAACCAGCACTTGATCCTGTTAAGTCAGAGGTATATCATCCGATCACTGCACGTACAAGAAATTCAAAAGCACACAGGTTTGTGTCAAATTAGCATATCATCAACTTGGTCTTAATACTACCAATTTAATATTCCCTTTACGTAAGATTTAACCATTTTTGAAACCTTGGTGACTATTGGTTAATATAATCATCAAGACCTACTTATAGAACCTTGTCTCTCTTGCGAGCTCTTGAATTCAGAGCCGTTTTCCTGCTTATATCCCTGATGTTGTGGTGAAGTGTTGTCTGTAATAAATTTGTAGTCGTCATAATACTGGTGTGTTTACTGTTTATCAATATGTTATAATTGTGCTACCAACAATCTGATTAGTTCAACCTTCTCATTCTAACAGGAGGATGTACAAGTTTAAAGGCAGCGGAAGGTGTGATGATCACAGTACTGCTCCTCCATGCGTAGGGTATATGAGCACCGACTCTATGATTCTTTTCAAAAAAATTGTCTGTTACATTCTTATCTTTATTATTATTATCAATTATTTACTTCCGCTGATGCAGTTGGGTAGAAATGATGGCACCTGTGTTTTCTACGGCTGCTTGGAGATGTGCATGGTATATGATCCAGGTATAGAAGCATAATTTAACTTTTTTTCTTTCAGAAGGTATAAGAACAGGATTTTGTTTGCAGTCATTTTACTGCTCAGCCTTTGTGGCTCTTATTCTCTAACTACTTTTCGTCCAACAGAATGACTTGATCCATGCATGGGGCCTGGATATGCAGCTCGGCTATTGTGCACAAGTAACTTTCAAAGTCTTATAACTTCAATTTCACACTCTCGGTCGTGCCAATGACATTTTATTCTCTTTCAGGGTGATCGAACCAAAAATGTAGGTGTGGTTGACTCTGAGTACATAGTTCATCTTGGTCTTCCAACGCTTGGTGTCACTACGGAACCTGAGGCAAGTACTCGAATTCACATCAATAACAGAATCTTGGGACTGAACTTTTGTATTAAGTCTCTATGTTTGAACAAGAAGAACTCTCTGACCTATGTCGGTTCTCTTACTTTAACCATTTGCTTCATGCAGTTGAACAATGTTAAACGTGTTTCATCTGAGCAGGAGAAATTTTCAAACTCAGCGGCATTGGTATGTACTTTGAACATTAAGTTGCCTTGCAGCAAATCTTTATTCACGCATAACGGCTGATCGTTTTCTTTGGAATGGCAGACTCCGTCTCAGTCCCGAAGATTTGATAACAGACCAGAGGTAAGATCGCTTCATTACGATTATATTTGTAAACTGTAATTCATTATTCAATACAAAGTAGATTTACACATTTCGCTGAGTCTGCGCATCCGCTTGCATACGTTCAAATTCTCTGTATATTTTTACTCGAACTATTTGCTCAGTAAAAAATGTGTTTTCAGGTCCGAAGACAGTCCTACAACGAAATGCAGATCTTCAGAAATAGATGGAAACGTGCTGTAGCGGAGGACAAATGTTGGGTGGATCCGTATCCACAATCGATAAATCAAACCAGTCATTGATTCTATTTATACATCATAGGGCATTCGTCGCGACACCCATACACAGGCACAGATACTTCATACACAGATTACCATGCTTACAATTCTTTCTGTGACGATTTGAAAGCACTTCAGAGCTTACATAAAGCTTGGGGTGTGAAATGACTGTGACTGCTGTTAGCAAATGCTGACCATTTCTTGTAGTTGCTTCATTCACTCACTTTGGTTTTCTGTTTCTAATTATTTGTGGTGGAATCTAATTTTGTGGGTTGAAAATTTGTTGTAAATATAATTTTTTTTTTCCTTTGGTGGAATGCAATGCATTATGCATATCCTTTCAAGATTTTAATTTCCAATTGGCTCTTCTCAAAATTTTCTTGGAAGGATGAATCTATTGCAACATAATGATGAAATCCAACCAGAGTTTTAGTGTTTTTTTTTTTTCTGGGAAAACATTAATAAATAATAATTGAATTGGGTTTTTCCAAAAAAAATAATTAATTAAATTGGGTTTAGTTTTTCCAAGTCCAACATTTGACCTTTGACTATTTTTATTTGTGAAAATCTAAGGTGATTAGAAAATAAATTATTTATATTTTATCATTAAATTTATTATAAAATAATAATTAGGTACTGTAAATTTTAAAATATTATATTGTACTTCTAAACTTATGCCAATTTACTTGATGAATTTTCTTAATTATGAGGTTTCTATCAATAAAATATATATATATATATATATATATATATATATTTGGTAATAACTTTTCTTATATTTTAGACCCTTCTTGTTCTAAATAATGAATATAGGGATTGATTAACTTCCAATCTAACAATCTACATTTACATGTAACAAATATTGAATAAACTCATCTTAAATTTTTTTTATTTTTTCAAGGTTTGAATGAACATGAAAAATCTAATCCACAAAATATCAATCCATATATCATATTATTATTCAAACTCGGGTGACCCTAAGCGTAAGGCGATATTTATATCCTATTATTACTCGAATTCGGGTGAACCTAAGCACAAAACAGATTCACACATATAACAAATAATGTGTCATAATAAAGAAACAAAAAATATATTTGAAAAAAAAAAACTAGTTAATCTCTTACCAATCTAATGTAACCTCAAACTTACACCAAGATATAAACAAAAAAAGCTCCAAAGGTTTAGGTAACAAGACACATAATGTAATAAATTGAACGGCCTGTAATTTAATTTATTTGATACAGAACATAGAATTAGGGGTGGCAATTTGGATCATGATTCATTTATTCGTTTGATTCGATTCGCTTTAAAGCGAATACGGGTTTGAAAAATAGATTCGTTTAATAAATGGGTCAATTCAATTCGATTCGATTCGTTTGTTAAACGAATCGAATACGAATTTAAGCTCATTGATTCGTTTATTCGTTAAGGATTCGTTTAATTATTTTTATTTACTAGTTCTTGTTAATTTCCAATTAAGATTCGAGAAATTATAACTAATTACCATAAAAAAAAAAAAAAAAAGTAATATTTTCGATATTTTGTGAAATATTTTTAGTAAATATATTAATTACATATTTTATATGTATATATTTATGAAGAATTAATGTAAATCGAGTGTGGTAAATTATTTTATTAAATAATATCATGACTAAACGAATATTCGTATTCGATTCGTTTAATAAACGAATCGAATACGAATCATGATATTAGGATTCGTTTAATAAACGAATCGAATACGAATTCATCACATTTTGATTCGATTCGTTTAGTATTCGATACAAATTTGATTCGTTGATTCGTTTTGACACCCCTACATAGAATCATTTCATGCACTCCCAACAACACAGTGTCACAATATAAGCAAATTTGAAGCTTATCGATCTAGGAAAGAGCATGTTACATGATCTGTATGAATGATCCACAATCCCAATCCACTAATGTAATTTTTTAAAAGCTGTCTATATAACCTATTGAATCTCAATTTGGTTACTCTCTTTCATCCATTAATTTCCTAAATGTTGAAGAAGCTTACCCGTTTCGTCTAGATTTATGCTGGTGTTGTACCGGCTTGGATCCTCTCTTCTGGTTGGTTTATCCCAGGAATGACACATGCGGGATCTATCTGAACCAACGTGGAATTATTCATCATTGAAGCGGTCGCCTCCATAATTCCAGATGCCTTGTTCACCTCCTTTTCCAAAGCAGTTGTATGTCCATGAGACAGAGAAGATAAACCCTCATTTGGAGTTGCCTTTTTCACCTCGTTTGCCAAAGAATGAGTATGATGAGACATATAAGATGTACCCACACCAGGAGTCACCTCGTTCACTTCCTTTGCCGAAAAAGATGTACCTATCTCAGGAGCCTTGTTGCTGCTTTGATTGCAATTTGCAGCTGCTGAATACATGCTTTCAGAATGACCACTAATGTGATAAGGCAAAGCATCTTTCACAGCAGCCATTTCTCTCTCAATGTGCTCAATAACAGATCTCCCTTCTTGGCAGTCCATAGTCCCTTCTACAGCCAATAGTTTAGTACCCACCACTTGAAAACCAGACGTATTAGTTTGATCAGTTTTTGACCCTTCCTCACCAGCATGCGTGTTTACCATATTGCCTGTATTGGGGACTTCATCACATTCTGTTCTGCCTCTAGGGTGTTTCATTTTCAATTTCTTCTTGAATCGCCCTTTCTTTGCCTTTGAAACATTTACAGAGTCCTCAGGGTTAGCCATCTCGGTCCCCCTTTTTCTTGAAGGGATTACAGTTAACTGAGTGTTGCCAACTGATTTACCTGATAACTCAGATGCACTTAATTGGATAGCTAGAAGAGCAGTTCTAGCAGCTTTAATTTCTGCTTCTTTTTTTGTTTTTGCTGCACCACCAATATACCGAATGCCTCCAATTTCTACAGTACATGTAAAATGCACTTTTGCTGATGCTTCAACCTTTTGGCACTTGTACAAAGGAATAGCGTAATTCATTTTTTGAGCGTATTCCTGAAGTAGATTTTTGCATAAACCTGTTTCATGCTGGACAAGGCACCCAATGGAGGAAGGAAGCTGTTAGAAAGACAATTATGTTCCACATTTTGGCCTCATTAATGTGTGTGAGGAATAATTCTTATAAGTGGCAAAAAATCAGAAAACACAAGCATGATTCCATTAAAATGATAGTAATAATACTGCATCGATAGTCAGTAATTATAAGATATATTAAAATGATACTGCATCTAGTGGGTTGAGGCGTGCGAGTGCAATCTACCCAACTTTTAACAGCTAACTTATAGAAGAAAAGTAAAATGCGAGTATTTTCAGAACTTGGAGATTAAAAAATTGCCACCATTAAAAGGTAAACAACTGTTTGCAAGATTTGTGCAGACGAATCTTTTGTACCATTTCATATTAATCTTTTCAAAAAGATAGTTTAACCTAAGCTATGAGTGCAAGCCATTGGACAATGTAACAGACACAATAATAGAATCAAGTGGACATCGGGAACAAATAGAAGGGCACAAAAGAAAAATAAATCAGCAAAAGTAAAAGAACATACGCAATTGAAAACAAGATTCATGTCAGTAATAGCACCGACAATTACAAACGCAGCAGTTAATCCCCATACTCGATAAACGATAATAAACACACTTACAATTGGTTGAGAGATGCATTCATTAACTTTGCCAAGTTTGGACAACTCCACAAGAGCAACTTCAGCAGCTGATTGCTCTGCTGCCTTAAGATTAAAAAACCCGTGCAGCGAGTCATATCTAACATCATCAACTACGACCGTTGATCTAAAGCAAGGCTCGTGAGACGGGCCTTCTTTGATAGTCTCGTAAACAGGAGCTGGAATTCCAACTTTCTGCGCGTATTCTTGTAATCGGCTCTTAAATACATAACAGTTTGATACAACTGGCATGAAACAATGTAAGCAAACATCAATCACTAGTAGCATTCTCTAGTAGCATTCTCAGATTCTCATCTGATTTTACATTTAAAACAACACTAAACAATTTCAATTTCAATTTAAATCACCATGACCACGAAACAATAAGTGCTTGCATTATATAATTTAACGAAATTCTTCGAAAAAATAAATTAGGGTTTTTACAAAATTTCTCCAAGGAAGATTTTTTTCTGCAAATAAATAAATAAACAAAGAAACAAAAACAAAAAACAAAAGAGGAAAAGATTGTCGGAGAAACCTTGGTTGGTCGGCATAGTATCGAAAGCTGCTTTGATTGGTCAACGGAAGGGGAAAGCAGTGAAAGCTAAACGGCGTCGTTTAGGGTAATTTGCCAAGATAGCGCGAGAAAGAGAGAGGATAGCTGATTTTTTCAGGGCTCAATTCGAAAGTAAAATCTTTCGCTCGCGGTCGTAGTGAAATCAGATGTGTGTGTGTTTGTGCAGGTGCGGTTCAGCTATCATAGCCGTTGGATGAGAATTTTTTAAAAGTAGAGGTTGATCGAGCGGTTACTGTTGTGTTTGGAGGCTGGTTTTAGTTAAGGGTATTTTGGGAAGGTAATGTGACATTGTAACGAGAAGCCCTAGTCGGCTAGTCCTAATTCTAAAAAAAATACTGGTTTGTCCAATGGACATGCCTACAACGAAACAGGGCCGGCCCTGGGCAGGAGCCACAAGGGCAACTGTCCATGGTCCAAAAATTAAGGGACACTAAATTATTGGGGTTTAGGTATTATGTTCCCTCTTTATATATTTTCTCAAGTAATATAATTTGGACGTGAGGGCCTAGCCCCCAGCTTCGCTTAGGTTCCAGCCCTCGTTGAA
The DNA here is from genome assembly GCA_019454045.1 of Zanthoxylum bungeanum. Taxonomy (NCBI): domain Eukaryota; kingdom Viridiplantae; phylum Streptophyta; class Magnoliopsida; order Sapindales; family Rutaceae; genus Zanthoxylum; species Zanthoxylum bungeanum. Next base: position 195,405 of record SKCR01023771.1, read on the forward strand.
TATTTTTTTTTTTTAAACATATATTTTCGTAATGAAAAATGACACATTTTGAGCTTTCGCACCGGGCACCCAAAAATTTAGGACCGGCCGTGCAACGAAATACATGTTTGTTTTGTCGGATATGTTCGTCGGGTAAATCAGCACGGCCCTTTTTTTCAAATTAGTCCTAATTCTATGTTCGGAAAAAATTTGGGTCAAAGATATTCGAAGCTGTTAATCCAAATGATAAATTTTATCTTATATAAATACTAGTCCCATCTCGTTTTTCCCACATAAGAACCTAATATTGATTTGAACATCAGAGTTTAATATTGGAAAGTATTTCCCATACCCTTGACTTTGTGTCTGCATGACTCCAAAAACAGGGTTTAATGGATATTGATTTGATCGGTTGAACTGTTCCAAAAAAATTGATAACGTCTTAAATAGTTTTATTTAATTAAAATTTATAAAAATATTTTTTTTATATTTTTTTAAAAAAATTGAACCAATTCGATCCGAAATGTCATACCGATTTTTAATATTTAATCAGACTAGATTTATAATTTATTCCCGATTCGATCTGTTCAACCGGCCGGTCCGATTTTAATAACACTGCTTAAAATTTGGGGGAACAATTATTCTCGCCATCTTTATCAGTTGAGACCAAAGGTCAAAGACTATCAACAACAATTCTAGCCCGATTTTGAACGTCATCGTTTATGTAAGCAATTTAGGGGTGTATTCAATTGAGATTTTAAAAGACTTTTTTGGGTTAAATAAGTCTTGTGGTATTCAATTAAGATTTTTAAATAATCTAAAAAGTCTTGTGGTATTCCATTAAAACTATTATGATTTTTTAAAGAGTGTATCCAAATCTAGTGATATTCAATCAGGACTTTAAACAAGTAATAGAAAGTCGTATGGTATTGAAAAACATAATTATTTTAAAAGATTTTTTTATATGTGTGATTGTGTGAGACTTTTTAGTGAAAATTATAAATATCAAATTCTATAAAAAAAATCATACTCTAACCCATGAGACTTTTTACATAAGATTTTTTTGACGGTTAGAAAACAGAAGATGAACATATATGTTAGCTCTTCGTGAACAAATTACTTGTTTATTAGTAATAAAAATTTTTTTCTTTCAAATAAAACAATATGACTTTATTTTAAATGCAACTGGTAAGATCCTTCCTCCAACCATTTTTCTAATGAATTTCATTTTTGATGAGGAAAATTCTATCACATTTAAAGATAATTTCCTATATTTTCTTTAAGGCCAGCGGAACTTGTTCAATCGGATAGATGATAATGTACAAAGGAAATTTAGCACAACAATGATTTTTTTCCTCGTTTTCTCACTAATTTTTTACTTGTATTTTTTTTTTATAAAAAAAAAAAACCAAATTTAAGGAAAAAAATATTTATCAATTATTAAGATCATTGATGTCGAGGTGTTATCTTTTATTCCTAAGTCAGAGACATGACATTCTGTCACAAAAACTCAGAAAATAATCTGAGATAATTAAACATTTTCGTCAGCAAAGTTATCTACATTGTTAGTAAAATATTGATAGATTGCTTAAGTTCAGGAAATATTACCGCCAACATAGCTTGTAAAGAAAATACAGTTGTAATGGTTGAGACATCCCCACCTAACCATGATAGAAATTATAGCATTGTTAATTCAGTGGAGGGGTGACTAGGACGAGAATGACCCAAGAAAAGAATATCTCATTGAACTAGATAGACATTACTCATAATCCGATTAAAAGTTGGTTGGTTAGCATCATAAAAGTAAATATATATATATATATAGTCCTTTCAAATCTTTTAAATTCTTATGATATAAATCTTTTAAAATCCAATAAATAAAAAATCCTGATTAAAAAAACTATAACAAAATCTTAGAAGTCGTTATATTCTTAAATAATCTTTTAAAATCCACTGAACTTATTGGGATTTTCCTTGCCCCTCCAAATTACTCTTTTAACTTCCAAAACAATAACAAAACTTTTTGAAACTTCAAATTACTCCCTATAACAAAAATAGCTATGGTCAACATGTAATTGAACGTCTTTCCGAAGATGACACACATGCAATTTATTTTTGTATCATAAAAGTTGAATGAAGAGAGTCGCACATGCGGAAATAAGACTCTAAATCTAGAAAAAAAATTTCAAAAATTTTAGCATGACATTTTTTATACTTTATCGATAGGAGCACCGTTATAAACACTCGTCTAGGGCCCAATAAGACCGCCCTGCAACTAAGGGTGGCAAAACGAATTAACGAATCAAATTTGTATCGAATCCTAAACGAATCGAATCAAAATGTGATGGATTCGTATTCGATTCGTTTATTAAACGAATCCTAATATCAATATTCGTATTCGATTCGTTTATTAAACGAATCGAATACGAATATTCGTTTATTGGTTTAGTCAATGATATTATTTAATAAAATAATTTACCACACTTGATTTTCATTAATTCTTCATAAATATATACATATGAAATATGTAATTAATATATTTACTAAAAATATCTCACCAAATATCGAAAATATTACATTTTCTATGATAATTAGTTATAATTTCTCGAATCTTAATTGAAAATTAACAAGAACTAGTAAATAAAAATAATAAAACGAATCCTAAGGAATAAACGAATCCATGAGCTTAAATTCGTATTCAATTCATTCAATAAACGAATCGAATACATGTATGATTTTTAATTGATTTTTACATGTATGATTTTTAATGGAAAAAAGATTTTTACATGTATGATTTTTAATGGAAAAAAGATTTTTACATGTATGATTTTTAATTGATTTTATTTATATGATTTTTGTGATATTATTTTTTATAATTTCTCATGGGTGGTGGTATTAATTGACAAAAGCTTTAACAGAGTGATGTTTTGGCAGTATATATTTGGCTGAATCTGTTAATACAACAATATGTAGTCAGCGCCTCCATTTCTATTTAAGACACAAGCAGAGCTTGTGTTGGCATGTGTAGCACTACATAACTTTCTTCGCAAGGAGTGTCGTTCTGATGAATTTCCAATTGAACCAATAGACGACTCTTCATCTTTAGTATTATCGGTTAATGAAGAAGATAATTTTGAACCTGTTGTGCAAACCCAAGAGCAGCAACGAGAAGATGTTAATGCATGGAGAGCTAGCATGGCTTTAGATATATGGAGAAATGCTACTTAGGAGGACATGAAGCTACATCAAATTGGCTATTAAAATACCATCAAATTGGCTTTTAAAATTATAATTTCTTTGTTATATTTTTCATTAATTTATGATTTTGAATATTCATTTTTATTTATGGTTCTATTTCATATAATTCTATTTTCTATTATTGTTGATGCAAATGTCCACAGTTTGAACCAATTGACTTTCATTATTATTATTATTATTATTATTATTTATAGTTCCATTCCATATAATATCTATTTATAAAAAAGAAAAAAAATCTATATGTAGTCCTTTCAAATCTTACAAATTCTTATGATATAAATCTTTTAAAATCTTATAAGTAAAAAATCTCTATTAAAAAAAATCTCATAAAATCTTATAAGTCATTACATTCTTTAAATGTCTTTAAAAATCTAACGGACTTATTTATTAATAAATAGTCTTTTAAAATCTCAATTGAATACACCCTCCTTCACTTCCAAAACAATAACAAAACTTTTTGAAACTTCAAATTACTCCATATAACAAAAATAGCTATGGTCAACATGTAATTGAACGTCTTTCCGAAGATGACACACATGCAATTTCTTTTTGTATCATAAAAGTTGAATGAAGAGAGTCGCACATGCGGAAATAAGACTCTAAATCTAGAAAAAAATTTCAAAAATTTTAGCATGACATTTTTTATACTTTATCGATTGGAGCACCGTTATAAACACTCATCTAGGGCCCAATAAGACCGCCCTGCAACTAAGGGTGGCAAAACGAATTAACGAATCAAATTTGTATCGAATCCTAAACGAATCGAATCAAAATGTGATGGATTCGTATTCGATTCGTTTATTAAACGAATCCTAATATCAATATTCGTATTCGATTCGTTTATTAAACGAATCGAATACGAATATTCGTTTATTGGTTTAGTCAATGATATTATTTAATAAAATAATTTACCACACTTGATTTTCATTAATTCTTCATAAATATATACATATGAAATATGTAATTAATATATTTACTAAAAATATCTCACCAAATATCGAAAATATTACATTTTCTATGATAATTAGTTATAATTTCTCGAATCTTAATTGAAAATTAACAAGAACTAGTAAATAAAAATAATAAAACGAATCCTAAACGAATAAACGAATCCATGAGCTTAAATTCGTATTCAATTCGTTCAATAAACGAATCGAATCGAATTGAACCATTTATTAAACGAATCCATTTTTTCAAACCCGTATTCGCTTTAAAGCGAATCGAATCGAACGAATAAACGAATCTTGACCCAAATTGTCACCCCTACCTGCAACAAAACATATACCCAAACAGAAGCGAACTCTAGATTTATTCAACAGCATCATCAGTAGTCCAAAACCATCCGAATCCGAAATACCTACAACCAATCGTGACTATATATGTTTTGACAAGTTTGCAGGTAGTTACAGTTACATGTATGTTCCCTATTTCAATTTTGAAGGAGATGATGTAATAGAAAATTATCCTTCTATTAAAAAAAATATATAATATAAATAATAATAAAGTAGATAAGATATCACGAGTCTTGTAATCTACAAACAGTGGTGTGGAGAAGATGAACCAGTAAAACAAAGCTTGAGAGATGACAGAGAAATTCATCACCAGACATCTCTAAGATATCGGCCTTCCATCTGGAGTTTCTTTACTGTGGATTCTGCCTTCGATGAGTCCACATTTTCCTGAAATTTACGCCCAGCAATAATGCGGTCATTATATCATACGAGTAAGCGATTGGCATGGAGGAAAATACGGGAATGATTTAATATTCAATGATGAATTCGTACCTGCTCTTGAACAATTGTGTGCAAAGTGCGGTGAACATCTCTTGCCATACCCTTGGCATCACCACAAACATACAAATATCCTTCCTTGGAAATTATGCTCCACAATTGTGCCGACTGCAGATGAAATAAATCTAATGAAATTCTGAATTGAATTTGTGATACGAACAACAATCTATCTTAGCATCTACAACTTACTTTATCCATCATCTTATGTTGAACATATTCCTTTTGTGGCCCCTCTCGCGAGAATGCAACGATCAGATCAGATATAACACCTTGTTTCACAAAATTATTGAGCTCATCCTCATAAATAAAATCCTACAAAGGAAAATCGAGATAGGATATCAATTGGCTCAAGCTCACAATTTTCCAAATTAACTGACATCAGAATTGCGACAAATAACAAATAACCTAACCATTCGACGATTTCGACATCCAAAAAACAGTAGAGCAGGACCAAGTTGAGCACCATCCTGTTTCAAAGCCATTCTTTCCTGGACAAAGAAATAATCCTTATTTTCTTTTTTTCATACAACAAAAGAGTGTGTATAATTCAGAGTGCAATCACAAACCTGTAAAAATCCTCGGAAAGGTGCCAATCCAGTACCAGGTCCTACCATGACAATTGGAACAGAAGGATTGGTTGGCAACTTAAAATTAGATGGTCTGATGAAAATTGGAGCCCAGCTGCAGTCACGATTACTCTCGAAAGGAATTGCATTCTGATTTTTTTTTTTCAAATATAAAAACGTTAGATGATGCCAAAGCCTCACATATGTCACAACTCACAAGATGGCCCATGTCATGTCTTGATGGCAGGAGAAGAAAAAATTATAAAGTTTCGGTCACTACCTTCATCCAGGTTGAACAGACCCCTTTGTGTATTCTACCGGTGGGAGTAGGACCATAAACTAAAGCGCATGTAACATGAACTCTATTGGGGGCAAATCTGCAAAAAAAAAAAAAAAAAGGACTTACTTTCATATAACTAGAAAATAAATTATTATACATAATAAATGAATCAGAACAAGTGTATCACCTGGGTGAGGATGAGATGGAGTAGTAACGAGGCTGTAAACGAGGGGTTACAGCTGCAAAAAATACACCAAGGGGAGGTTTTGCTGATGGGAATTCAGCCATTACCTCAAGAAGACTTCTCTGACTAGCTATAACCCACTTTGAATAGTCATCCTGTTTTATGGAAAGAACAGCAAACATACACATTAACAAATAAACAAAACAAAACATCTGAAATGACAGAGATAAGAGGATAAAAAGAAAGCCCAAGTTATCAGTTAACCTTCCCCTGAGGTGATGATAAAAACTTGAGTCTCTCTGCTTCAGCGGGATCAGTGGCATGAGCAGCCAGTGCAATCAGTGCAGCCTGACAATAGAAACAATTTCGGAACTCAAAGTAATATTATTTGCATGATATAAAACCAAGTATAAGAAGTAGATGAGCATGGACCAGCAAAGTGCAATATGCATCACCTTACGAGGAGGATTCAATAGATCAGCATATCGTATTAATGCAGTGTGAAGTGTGCATGGACCAGGAAAAGGTGGTGTTAATGAGCCACCTAGGGGAGTGCCATCACCAGTGTCGGTATGAATGGAAAACAACAAGTCTAGAGGTTGAGCCAATAACTCTCCGGCTTCTTCAACAGTTTCATCACAATTCTCGGCATAAACGCCCACATGGTCTCCAGTTTCATATCTGAGGACAATGAATACAAACCAGTTAGTAGTAACTGGAAGATCACCAACACCATGTAATTTAGATTAGTGAAAGTCAATGTATTTTCTGTCTCACTGAAATTATAGCTGAAACGATAAATGAGATTGACATGCACATCAACTAAAAATAAAAAGAAACCTTTGAACCTTTAAAACTGCTCCTTATTTCTTATTGGATTGTTCTCAAACATAAACTTGTTTAATAGAGAGAAAGTCAGATCCAAACTTCCAACGATAAGAATGTACAGCCTTGAACTTACATAATACCAGTCCCTGATATATCAAACTCCAGATGTATGCAAGAGCGGTCAGATTTAGGTTTGTGCAGCTCTCTCTGGACAGCCACATTGACTCTTCAGGAAAGTAAAGCAATAACAATATTAGTAAATGATAAAATATGAGAAAGAACAGCAGATTCACATCTTCCCATACCTGCATGGATGGTGAATATCAAAAGAATCATTCCCATTTGGTATGTTTGAGTAAGTATCCACATAGGATGTAACAGTAGGATCATGAATCACTACTCTATACTCAGGAATAGCAGCTGTGTATGGTGTAGATACGGTATTTGCACCATCTTCATCACGGAGCAATTGATCTAACTCAGGCCATACTAATTCTTTCCTAGTGAAGAGAAACAATCAAGGACAATTACTACATCTTTCCAAAAAGAAGTTTAGTCCCTCACCACTTTCAAAGAAAAGGTAAATATTGTTGAAACAAAGTTGCTGGAATAAGTTTGAAAAAGAGAGAAGAGGGGAAGATGCACTTCTCTTCGATAATTAGAGCATACCAGGCAGCAAAATCATCCTCAATGCACTGATCATCATCTCCTAAACCAACAGGAACTAGACGTGTTCCACCTGCATCAACAAGCAGAATGTAAAATAAGAACATAACAGAGAGAGTGTGTGTTTGGGGACTCATTAGGCAGCAAACCCAGAGATAGAAGATCATCACTGAAAGCTCAAAATATTAAAGTTTAATCGTTTTTTCAGTTAGTAACTTCTAAAATTAGCGTGTACTAGTAATGCTGCCTAAGAAGAATATATAAAAATTAAAAAAGAAAAAAAATTGTAATTGAGTTATACCTTGCTTGCAAAGTTCTTCATCAAGCACTAATCCTATCTGTTTCCGAAACAGTTCCATCAGATACATGAAAATGTGATATAAACAAAGATAAATCTCTTACAAGTTTTACCTTGTTAAAATGTTCATACTGGCGATTACCCAGACCGAAAACACCATATTTGAGCTTTTGAAGCCAGGCACCCTTATCGTTTCCCTGAAAAGAAGAAAAAAGTCGTTCCAATATCTGAAAATGTGCTTTTGAACTGAGATCAACTGTAACTTTTTTTTAAAGCAAGCTACCAACCTCAGTAAACCATTTGTAGAATCTTGCTGCATTATCCGTAGGCTCTCCATCTCCATAACTACAAGTCAGTCTCAAATATATCGAATGCACCATTCTTTCTGGAAAACAAAATATACTTTCATAGTAAAAACATAGCAGTAGAAGTAAGGAACTATCTTACGTGGCCACCATGAAAAACACCAAAGTCTCTTTCTTCAGTTTTTCTTCATATTGCTCATCATCCACAGCATAATCATCCTAATCCAAATCATAACCAACATAATAAACCTAAGCTAAGTCCTAGTCGGGAAATGATGAAATTCCATATTACACATTGCTTTCCAACATACCAGATCAACAACTTTGACAGCTGCTTTCTCATACCTTGCCTTGACTTCTTCCGCCAAAGCCTACAATTTTATTTTTTTTCCAAAAAAAAAAGTTCCCATTCAATACAGCAATCAAAAGTAAAAACATTTAGCTCTTTTCACTTGGATATCATTATATTCATCCATTACACAGTAAAAACATATCCTTTACCTTGCGTGATTACTAACACTTCCCAAGTATTACCCAAGTTTTCCATCCCAAGTGACACATCCATCCACTGAACAGCGGGATGGTGTAATAAATAATTTTACAGTTAAGAAAATTAACCATCCAATAGATGAAAGCCATATCACTTTATGAAGCAATAATTTTACTCTTCTCTAAAATGTTGCACGATATCCTTCTGATACTAATATACAAATGTTGACAATACAATGATCATGTTGACCCAATGTAAGGATTTTTTTTTGGGAACTGTAGGATACTAGGATTACTGATTTCCGAGACAGCGACTAACATTTCCACTTAGATATCATAATATTCCCTTGATCTAATGCCAAATGCCATTGGATCATAACACTATGCATACATAAACACTTAGCACAATGAAACCATCATCCATGATTCAACAGAAAGAAATTAAATAAATAAAATAGAACCATTTTTCATGATCTTGCCTCATTCACTATACACTTAAGCTGCAAATGTCAGTTTAAAATGAACCAAGCTCAATTCAAAGTCAATCATTCACAAATTTTATTACCTTAGCAAAGCCCTCGGCAGTTCCGGTCTGAGAGCCGTAAAATATAGTAACTTTAGTCTTGCCAGAAACGACGTCGGTTTCATCATCCTCGTCTTCAGCTGACGGCGGCACCAGCGGTTTCACTTCTTTACTTCGATCCGACGACGATTTCCTCCACGCCAGCACCAGCAATCCAATCACGACAGCAAACGACGTCGTCGCGATCAGTATCACCGTGTCCGTTACAGAATCCGCCAGCGACAACCCGATCACGGACTCGACGAATTTGGCCAACTCCGAACCCGAACCCGAACCCATCTTTGACACGTCACCAAATTTAGAAAAATGTGAATGCGTTTTAATTTAAAATTTATAGTCTCTAGAGAGAGAACCGGGAGATTTCTCTTCTCTCTCTAGATTAATGATGAGTGGTTTGGTGGTGAGAGGGAGAGAGAGAGGGAGGCTGAGTGGTCTATTTAGATACTTGAAACGACTACGTTTTCCACGTGAGAGTGTGTGTGTCTGTCTGCTGTCTTTGGTGGGGGCCAATAGGTAGAAAGGAACCACGTAGGGTGGCAACGAATCGTCTTATTCCGTCTCGTTTATATAATTGAGATAAAATATTATTTGATCCCGTTCTTTTATTTTTTGGGACAAAAAAATTTCCCACTCATTTTATTTTTTTATCTTATTTCATTAAAATCTCGTCTAATCTCGTTTAAAATTTCACAATATTTTTTTTTGGTTTCATCCCATTTTTTTTAATCAAGAATTAAAACATATCTAAAATCAGGTCTCAAATAATTGGGGATCCTGTTGAGATAAGATGGACAAGAAAATTACTCATATGACTAGAAAATCAAAATCACTTTTATAGACAAAACACTAATATGAAACGGGCGTATAAGATGACGTGATATATTTATCATGTATTTATTAATTGGGACTAATAAAAACAAAGAAAGAATTATTGATTAATATTTATCATGTATTTAACTATTTATTGATTTAGTGAATTAAATCTTGTTATATAAGTTTTTGTTTTTGTTTTTTTTTTTTTTTTTTTTTTTTTCTTTTAAAAGATAAGATGTGGCTTTGGTTAGTTATTATTGCTGGTCTTTTTTTGGAAGTGTTGATTGATGTCTTTACGGTAAAATATCAGCATTCGTTGACAAACAAATCATTAAAAGAGGAGGGTTTTTTTGTCTTTTTAGTTTTTGCCAAAGTCAATTTTTTGACCTTTTTGTGGGTCCTCCTTGTCTGGCGGGTTAGGCTTTTGGCTTTTTCATATTTGTACTGTTCACTACTTTATGCTATTTAATTAAAAAAGAAACAAATTACTTTAATAATTTCAAAAGTTTTAAAATTCGCCACTAGGCTGTTTGGCTCGGAGAGCACAAGCTCGACTCCCTGTATAAATAAGAAGTCAAAATTTTTCTGAGAGTATAGTTGAGTTCTCCCGATAATTGATATGGGAGTAAAGTTTCTCCTCATATTTGAGTTGAAGTAAATATTTCGTCTTTAATATATGTAGAAGTCTGGAAATATTTATATTTAATATCTCAATAGATTTCAGATTGTATATATGTATATTTATATTGTAATAAAAAAATTAAATTCATCAAAATTTTGTTTTCAAAAGATTCCTAAATAACCATTGAATCCCAAAAAATTAAAATTGTAAAAAGTAAGGACCTAAATGATAAATAATTAAGATTTATTAAGATAAAAGTGGCTGACAAAAAATATCAAATTGGACTTCATCTACTCTATTATGTTTTTGAAGAAAAAAATGGAGGATTTTTTTTAAGATTATTAAGGAAGGTAACTTTATAAATATTTTAATATATAAGAGCACTTTTGATATTAAAGGATATGGTTATTATTTGGAAAATAATAAATATGCATAAGAAATATTATGGTATAACGTTTTATCGTTATATCTTTATAAAATATTACATTTTACACAAAATCTTACATTTTAATGCAATATAAATGCAATATTTTTATAAATAAGGTGTTATTATTGAAAAAACGAGGAAATATCACCACCAATAAGAAAAAAATAAATCAAAGTTGCATTTTGCTCTATGTTATTATGTCAATTAATCGTGATATTCATAAACATTTAAACAGTGAATAAATAAAAGAAGTTTTTCATAGACCTTAAGTAAATAAAAGAAGTTTGATCTATCTCTCATGTTTTGCTAAATAACTCTTAGGTTCTCTCTCAAAGCACGAGGGAGTCTTCCCTCAACTACTATTATTTGTCCATGAGTTTTCAGTTCACCTCTATCTATCTCTATGAGTATGCTCTTCACTCGCCACACCGGTGGATCTTGTGAATCAGAACATAGTTGGAAAAACACCATCGATCATTGTCTTAGGCGGTCTCCTCTGTGAGTCCTGTTCACCCGAAGTGTGGGCGCCGAGGCCAGGAGTGCCGTTTATGCCCTTTAATGTGGTGGTAGGGACGTAGCAAAGAGCAACCCATAATAAATGTAAGATTTTATAATAAAAATATAATAATAAAATAAAAATAATAACCAATAAATAAAATCACAAAATCGCCTTATTTTGGCCCATTTGGGTAATTCATTCACATGGTTTTGTTTTCTATGACATTGTATATGATGCGACTATATATGATTAAGCAGCAGCAACTTCATTAAAAAGTACTCAATTCATTTGTATAATATATGCAGAACCTGTATGTAATGAAAGTAATATGTAATATGATGTTGTGTATATTGTCGGAATCTGTGAAATTTGTCTATTTTTTTTTATACAAGCTTCATTCATAATTTGGGGAAGATAGACAATGAAAAATTTAGAATTGGATACTGAATTCGATGATGATGAGGGTGTAGATGTTCACATTAATAAAATTGATGATAATCACGATGATGATCCAAAGACAGATATGATTTTTGATAATGCACATGAGATGTTTAATTATTACAAAGAATATGGAAAACGAAAGGGGTTTCTAGTATTGCGAAGAAGTAGTAAAAAGTGGGTGATGGGAATGTTAGGTATGTGACATTTGCTTGTGGGAGAAGCGGCTTTTCAAAAACGACATCGAGTAATATTTTAAGGCCCCAACCTAATTCAAAAATTGGTTTCAATGCTAAAATGTGTGGATGTGTAGATGAAATTAGAAAATGGAGGGTTCGAACTTTATTTCTCGAGCACAACCATGAATTATTATCTCCATCGAAGTCGAGGTATTTCAGATGTAACCGTAGCATAAATGTACATGCAAAAAAAAAACTTGAGATAAATGATAGAGCTGGAATAAGAGTTGCCCAAAGTATCAATTCTCTTATTATTGAAGCTGGTGGTCATGAAAATATTACATTCACGGTAAGAGATTGTAGAAATCATGTTGACAAACAAAGAATATTATGGCTTGGCGAAGGAGATATTGTTGCTTTACAAAACTACTTGATGAAAATGTAAGCAGAAGACGATAGGTTTTACTTTAGCTTCAACTTGGATGACGAATGTCGATTAAAAAATAATTTTTTGGACTGATCCGAGGAGTAGGGCCGCATACAAATATTTTGGTGATGTTGTTACATTTGACACCACATATCTAACAAATAAGTATGACATGCCATTCGCCCCATTTGTGGGAGTTAATCATCATGGTCATTTTATATTGTTAGGATGTGGATTGATATCACATGAAAACACTGAGATTTTTACATGGTTATTTAGGACATGACTATCTTGCATGTCCAATGCTGCACCTATTGGAATCATTACTGACCAAGACAAGACAATGAAAAAGACGATTGAGATTGTTTTTCCTACTTCTCGACATCGGTGGTGTTTGTGGCATATATTGAAGAAAGTTTCTGAAAAATTGGAAGGTTATATGGAATATCATGCAATCACTCAGCTATTACATTCTGATGTTTATGATTCACAATGTGTTGCGCAATTTGAGGAAACTTGGCATTATATGTTTGTTCAATATGATTTGGGCGGTAATGAATGGCTTACTGGGTTATATCAGGACATACATCATTGGGTTCCATGTTTTCTCAAGAATAGTTTGTGGGCAGACATGTTAACCACTCAACTTAGTGACGAGTGGTTTGGTTCAAAGTATGCTAAATGTATGGTCAAAATATGCTCAGTATAAACTTATTCAATAAAATAACATCTTATACATTCGCATAAATATTTGTGCTGCTTGAAACATTATACATTGTCGGGATTTCTCCTTAAACAAAATAAGATATTCTAAATATGATACATAATAATAGGAAAATAATTATTTCTGCTGCATATTTTTTAATAAGACTAATATCTCGATTTCCTAGTTCATCCCCAATCAACTTCCGAATTTCACCTAATAAAATATCATTATTAGTGTCGTTGCCTTTTAGATCTTCCGCTCATTGATCATCGTCATTCCAGTCAAAGGCTAGTCATTCCTTGTATTTCCAAAACTTTCGATTTGGATTCCGTGATGTAGTAGAAGTCCATAACTTTTGGTAAGCGTTGGGGCATTTGCGGCAACGTCGTCGTTCCACTGAATTTGCACTTGTGCTAGATGACATTATGATTGCGAATCAACTGCAAAATGCATCATAACATTAACTTTGGGTAAGAATAAGACGGAAAAAATATCAGAACATCATAGTCATGTATTCTTTGAAGCAACATACCAGGAAATGCATAAAGAAACAGAGCAAAATCAAACTTAAATGGAAACCACCCAAAATCAAGAGAGCAAATTCGAAGCTCATGTCTGCTCAATCCACACTGCCATCACGACATCACTACACAAAATGCTCCTTAAAATGCTCAATCCACACATCCATCAATATACAAAATGCTCAATCTTCACTGCCATCACTACACAAAATACCCAATTCTCACTGACATCACTACACAAAATGCTCCTTAAAATGCTCAATCCACACTTCCATCACTATACAAAATGCTCAATCCTCACTGCCATCACTACACAAAATAATCAATTCTAACATCACTACACAAAATGATCCTTAAGATGCTCAATCCTTATTGCCATCACTACACAAAATGCTTCCGCTCAAACAAAATGGCCATAAAAAAAATTTAGTGGTATATTGATGAACAAATTTCACAGATTCCGACAATATACACAACATCCTATTACATATTACTTTCATTACATACATGTTATGCATATATTATACAAACGAATTGAGTACTTTATAATGAAGTTGTTGCTGTTTAAACATATATAGTTGCATCATGTACAATGTCCTAGAAAACAAAACCATGTGAATGAATTACCCGATTCCCTGTACTCAGTTTCTTCGTCGGTGACAAGTTTATGATTTTTCTTTCTTTCTTTCATTTCACATGAAATTATTGATGACTTTTATCAATAATTGAAAGTGGGTTTACTATAGTGATCTTTTATCCTGAATCTAGAAGAGTAAAAAAAAAACAAAAAAAAATGAAAAGAAAACAAGACCATTGACGAACTGACCGTGGAGCTTGGAAGCCGGTGAACTGGTTTTCGCTTCTGCGTTTTGCTTGCATGGAAGCCGGCGAACTGGATTGAGAGAGAGCAACGGATTTGAGAGAGAGCTGGGGATTTGAGGGAGAGCTTGAGAAATTGATTTGGGGAAGAAAAATGATTTAGGGCAAGTTGAGTTGGGCTGTTTGGCAACACGAATGCTTTCAAAATGTGATTTAATTTTTTAACCAAAACGTATGGGTGTGCTATCGTTCTGGAAAAAGAGAAATAAATTTGTGTGTTGGTATATCATTTCTCTTAAATTTATACCAAAATAACAAATTAATATTACGAATGAGTATTTGTTATCAAGATATGCGATGCAGTTCCATTGACACATTTTCAAAAGTTCGGTTTCGATTTCGATTTTTATGCGGGGGAAAGCAATGCAAGATGGTGATCTTATCATAATGGGATTCATGAATTGTATAAGGGTCTTATGATGATTAAGATAGTCATGCTGAGACTCATTTTCTACCTGATCAACTGGATTTTCATTTTGGGCATGTGGATTTTCATTTTGGTTATCGGTCATTTTGACTGACGAATAAGGTGATGAAGATTATCTATTTAATCTACAGATAGATGATCGAGACCAATGTCTCATAGGGATGGCAAAATCCGGATCCGGACTCGGATTTGGTTCCGGACCCGGGTAGACCCAGTCCGGAACCGGTTACCCGGATTGCTTTTTTTTTAATTTTTTTTAATTTTTAATTTTTAATTGTATTATTTTATATTTATATTTGTATTTTGTCAATTTTATTAGTTTTATTTCAATTATTTTAGTAATTGTTTATTATATTATATTATATATATATATATATATATGTGCATAATATTTTATATTTTTTATTATAATCTAATTTATTATATATTTTTATTTTTTTCCGGACCCGGGTCTACCTGGTCCGGAATCACCCGGGTCCGAATTTTTTAATTCCGGACCCGGGCCGAGTCCGGGTCTTGTTGCCATCTCTAATGTCTCATGCAACCTAAATGCAGAATATATGTTAAAATTAAAAAATACAAATGCAATACTTACAAAGAAAACATGTAATAAACAAGTGAAAGAAAAGAAAAAAAAATGTAATGATTAGATCCTAAAACGTCATATGATTATTGTCAATTCTGAATTTCTCGTTCGGCTGTCTCAATTGAATTTCTCGTTCGGCTGTCTCAATTGAATTTCTCATTCGGCTGTCTCAATTTCTCGAATTAAGTTCTCACAAAAAAATTATGGAAGAATCTCTAGATGAGGGATGATTCAAGAAATTATTTGGCAAAATACAAACTCCATTTTAATTTAGATTTTTGTATTCTTTAACCTTGAGGAATTAAGTACAAAGTTTATATATATGTGGAATGCTTGGATTCAGGATTCATTTATGATCAATCGGGACATCTTGGATGTACACAAATGTAAAAACAAAAAATGAGGTGCAGAAAATACAAAATAAAAATACAAAAAAATGTAAAGATGTTAAATTAATATTATATTTACTAAATTATATTCCCGAGCAACGACGTAAAAAACTTGACACACTCACAAAGTGGTTATTTACTCTCAAGTATAAGAATTTCGAAGTAATAAAATAGCCCGGTAAGTCCGGGGTCGATCCACATGGAATAGATTTAGTAAAATAAAATAATAATTTGAGTGAAGATAAAAAGATTTAATTATTTGAAATGATTGATAATTTTTAAATTAGACTGCATCAATAAAATAAAATGCGAGGGCTAGGGAATCCACCTTTGATATTTCAAATTTAGAAATCTTTTTTTTTTTATAAAATATATAAATTATCATTATTACTCACTTAATTTATTTCAAGAATTAATTATGTCAAAATATATAAAACCAGCCATAAATACAGTGATAATATTTATCTATAACAAATCCAGTTGGGTACCAAATTATGCCAAATAAATAAAACTAGTCATGTAGACAGTAACAAAGTTTGTCAATAATTAATTCATATTTAAATTAAATATTAATCATTAGATTATAATTTATATATTATAATATAAATAAGATTAATCTATATTTTCATATTAAATGTTTCACCCTTTACCCCAACAGGATGAAATTAGCTACTCATGATTTAAATAAAAACACTCATAATTTTATTACTAAAAGAAAAAGAAATTATAAGAAATCTTAAAAAATAAAATACACAAGAGTTGGAATTCCACAAATTTTCAGAGAAAACTACGGCTGAATAAAATGAGGTGCAGAGAACTGTTAGGGTTGGTGCTCGGAGCGCCAATTTTATTATGTATTTTCTTGTAAACACTTATGGAAATATTTTATTTTGAATAAAATAAATAGTTTATTTAATATAACATATTTTATTAAATGATAAAGACGTAATAGACCTTAGAATGATTAGTTATGATACTGTTGTAAAAGCGTCGCAATTTTCATTGAGTTGTGTCGTAACAATATCATTTTAAATTATTTATGGTCAATGTTTACATTACTTGGTCAGTAAGTAAACCTGCAGAGACTGATACATGTCGTATATTAGAATCAAGGATTTCAATGGATATTACTCGATGAACCATGAGTCTCGGAGACTCGTATGGGCATGTAGGTGTTTATATCGGATAAACACTGAATGACTCATCGAAAATTCTTAATAGATGGTACACCAACGTCAATAAAAAAAATTATGGTCGAGTAGCATAATGATTATTTGACTTGAGATACCACTGTGGATATATGAGATATCATCCACACTTTGATGGCAGTCACGTCACCGATCTATTTAGGTCAGACTTTCGCATGTTCGTTGAGTGTGGAATGATTCTCGGGATATCATGTGTGTATCAAGAAATGATCTGTCAGTTCTGTATGCAGAGCATATGTATTCAATATGGGTTGGCGATCTTGTTAAATACATGCATATGGGTATTTTGATCATTTCCTAATTAATGTATATTTGTATTTAATACATTATCTTATAAAATACACATTAATTAATTGTCAAATAAAATATTTGACATATATCATAAATATATGTATTTTGATTATTTAATGTAAATATAATACATATATCTATATATTTATATTTATTAATTATTTGATTATTTAATTGTTAAATAATTAAAGTAATTAAAATAAAAATATCGAATGTGAAGATAAGGCTTATCTAATGTGAAGATGAAGCTTGGAAATGAAAAACTTTGATTATTATTTTTTTTGAATAAGTCTTAAAATTATCTTTGGCTTTATTTTAATAAGATTAAAAAAAATCAAAAATTATTTTTTTTTTTTATTTTTTGCTAGAATTTCGTCCAAGGCCTTAAAAAATAAGTATAAAAATGAGTTTTGTTTTCATTTTTCAAGTGATCAAGTTAAGAATTCAAGAATAAAATTAGAGAGCTATAGAGAAAAATCAAAAGAAAAGCTTGAAAATAAAGAATTTGCTAACTTTCTTTTATTTGAAAATTGTTTCTGAAATTCCAAAGCTCAACATATGATGTGAGTTTATTGAAAGCTTGATTATTGAATATATGCATGTGTAATAATTGAAATACGCTTAATTAGGTGTAACTAACACTTATAATACTCATTAAATGACTTGTTGTCATTCTAGAGTTGTTAGACCACTCAATAATGACCTATAAATGTTATCGAGTTATTTTAAGGTGGTGATGCTTGATTGGTGTTGTAGATAACTGATTAAAGTATTGTATTGAATTAATTTTGGTTAATTGGATTAATTAACAAAATTAAGGTTTATGCCCAAATCAAAATTGAGGCTTTTCATATATTGGATATATTTTGATGTATATTAGATATACAAATCATTTGGTAGTGATTGGAAATCACCTAAGATGTAATTGACAAATGATGACTAAAATTATCAAAATGTAAAAGTTTGACAAATATTGGAGTTTACGACAATTTTGAGACTTTTGTGCAAAAACTGATTTTTCAAATTTAAGTGATTATGATAAATTAGTTTATTTTAATTATCCAATAAAATCAACAAAATCGAAAAAAAATATTTTTCGTATTCCGCTGCGTTACCCGATTATTCCGTTAAAACCCATACAAGCACTTATTCAACAAAAATTATATCATGCAATTTGCAATTACAAATTATATGATTTGTGGGAAATGACATCCACCTTTTAATTTTATATTTTTCTTTTATTTGTTCTTCTTGTTTTTGTCTTTAATAATTACATATTATACACTTCAAATTTTTCATCAATTTCAGCCTTGAAAACTTCAGAACTATAAAATATTATAAACAATAAAGTTGTAGATATTTGAGTATTCTTTCATACATAACTAAAATCGCCTCAATCTGATATCTGATTAAAAAGTTATGGTCGAAATATAAAAATTACGCAAAGTTGAAATTTCAAAAATTATACATTGTTATAACACCCTTTTAAGTTTATGGCATTCGAAATCCAAATGTCACGTCTATTTTTATAGTTATGCATCCAAAGTATTAATTCACTTACATAAAAAATAAAAATCACAATAAAATATATTAAATATAAATTTAATTATTATTTCACAAATGTGCTAAATTAATGAGATTAATGAAACTATAAGTGTAAAATTATTATTTTTTCTTTTAATAAATGTACATTTTGTAGTGTTCATCAACCTCCATGCTTGGTTGTATGAGAATTATACCCATACTCAGATTGAATATCACTCCCAATATCTATTGGCTTGATGATTATGTTAGCATCCAAAAATTTACATTTGATAATGTCACCAACAATCCGATTACCAACAAGACTACCTCCGGAACCAACATCATCAAAAGTGCAGATATGTGTCTTCACATACTCAGTTCCAATCCAGTAGGAGTTTTGGACTCCATAAATGCTTTGTGCCTACACTTTCCAGTCACAAGATTTATTAGTACAGTGAGTCAAGATTGATTAGTACAATAAGTTTCAAACTTTGTTATCGTCGACCTGCTTACTGTGGTTTTAAAGTGTCATTTTACAGTAATCAGAGCCAAGTCTATATTCAACTCAAGTTTAGATGGGTAGCATTTACCAACCCCCATTTAGCCTCCACTCGATGATGATATATTAGTGTTTGAAGGCATATTCGTAGTAGAAATGATAGAAGTGAGACATTAAGTTGCATCCGATCGAATTTTCATGGGAATTTCTGGAACTGTTGTTGAATGACCAGCTATATCACCTCCAACAAACCCACAACTTACCTATGACCCATTGACATTTTCTTCATCTCTATCAGTCGTATAATTATCTTATGGAGCTTCTTCTGACACATAAACTATAACTGAATGGCTGACCATATAACAACTCGACGAAGAACGACCTCCATATTATTGACCATCGCTAGCAGTAATCTTATCCCATCTCAAGACCATATTACCTTATCGAACGATATTTGAGTGTAAATTTAAAAACTGCTCACAATCATTTTGACTATCGATTTCAATAACTAAACGTCACTGCGAATATGATGAAATTAAACTTTTCATACTGACTTTGTACTCCATTTTTACTTCTCTGCAACCGCACATACAACATTTACACTAACTACTAATAAATTGTTTCTACAGCAACTAACTCTAAAAAATTAGATATTTCATTGTATTCATCGTTGTCATTATCTAATTTATCACAAGACCCATCATTGTAATAAGTTAGAGGTATTTGTTCCATTTTATACTTAGGAGAATATGAAGAGACTTTGAAAAATGGATTGGCAAAAAAGATAATATTTTTGTAGTGAGAACAAATAGGGAATGTCCGATTTTATTGACATTTTTTCAAACTTCGGAGATCTGAATCAAAACTTCAGCGATCCGAAGTATTGAATAAAAAAAAAATTAAAAACTTCGAAAATCCAAAGTTTTAACTTTGGATTTTCGAATTTTACACCAATTTCGGTGTGTACTTAGAAAAATCAAGATTCTCCGAAATGCACTTCTTAGACTATGACTGAAATTACAAATGACAAATGTTATGACTCATTTTGACAAATGAATAATTTTTTTGATTAGTTTTATAAATTTCCCAAAAACTAATCTCTTTTTTCTCATTACATTTTATCATTAACAAAAATGATTCGAGGGATTCTCATTTTTTATTACCAATAATGCTAATTAAGATACAATAAAATTAATAATAATGAGTCTATATTCTCATATTTGACAAGAATGACAAATTTTGGATATTAACACAAAATCACCACAATTCCTAATCAATTTTAACACAACTGTTCTCGGTTTATTCCCTTAATTCTTTTTCCTAAAATATTTTTACGAAGCACCTTCTAAACTAATTTATTGGGTTCATCCTTGTTAACCCATAATAATAATAATAATAATAATAATAATAATAATAGTAATAATAATAATAATAAATAATAATAATAATAATAACAATAATAATAATAATAATAATAATAATAATAAAAATTAATAATAATAATAATAATAATAATAATAATAATAACAATAATAATAATAATAATCTAACCTATTATAACTTAAAATCTTGACATTAAAATCTAATATATGGATCTTGTGAAATCCAATAATAAATGTTCAAAAGTGAAAAAAGCGACGTCATTAATAAATAAAAGGGATTTATTAAAATTTTAATAAAAATAGATTATATAATAACACTTTAATTCCTATATTTTTTAAAATATAAGTTTTATTTCTTATTATTAAACATTTTTCATTAATTTTGAGGCAATTTTTATTCAATTGGTGTTAAATGATCTATATACTCCAAAAACTGTTTAAATATAATAAAAGTTGATTTTAAAACTGAATAAAAAAAATTATTCAATTAACTAAAAATATTTAACAACATGAAAATATGCACTACCACATGGACGAAAATTTATAGTTCTTGAACTACAGTAATTGAGATATCATTATAACAATAAATAAGGTATATGAATGTAATTTTCTCTAAATAATAAAATTCAGAGATCTGAAGTATATAAGATTTTTTTGTCATTTTTGTTGGTTATTTAGTGTCATTAAACAACAATTAGCATGCTAAACAACAGAACAATTCACAACAAATCTACATGCAAAAACCCTAAACCAAAAACACTAGAAAGACAAAAATCAGAAATTAGAAGTTACTGAGATTGTCCAAGTCGAGATGATCTCTGTCCTTAAGAACTTATTGGCCCCGTCACAGGTGCTCTACGGATCCGAATTGGCCAACGTTCTCCCAGGATAACTTGGATACTTCTTGTCCAAGGTGCACTACTTGACAAGTGTTTGAACAAGGAAGATGGTGGATCTCTTCTCAAAACAAAGGGAAAACAAGTGTCTGAGAATGCAGGATTTTTATGTCTAGTCTTTTCTGCCAATTTTTCAACCCTTAAATTTGGAGGGTAAAGCCTTCTTTTATAAGGCATGGAGGGGTGCCAAAAGGGGCACCCCTTGGGTATGGTTGTAACCCTTCATGGTTAGTAACCACCCCTCTCCCATACAAAAGACATAAAAGCCCTTTATAAATGAAGAATTTACAACAATCCCCCACAATTCTTCAATTATTCATTCAGACACGTGAGAGAGATACCGTGAGCCAAAGCTGCATCGAAATAGGTAGCTTTCGCCTTGAACCTTTCCTAGTGAATGACAATCGGATTTACTTGGCAAACCAGTGACCCATAGTCTTGAACTGTTCTGCCGTTGGTGTAAACCAAGACAATTGCCAACACACAGCTTTGATTCGACCATTTTCCCGTTCTACGGTTGTGTTCATTTTGGCCCTGAACAACGGTCCTGGATTCATCAAGTACTTTAGGGTAACCCGCCTTTAAAGATTCCCATGGAAGCGGCTTCACTTCTTACTTGAAATAGGTGATCTACTATGAAGAGGTAATCTGTCTTTACCCCCATTAGGACTCATCTCCTAATATAGTGATCATTAAAAGCCATCGCTTATCCTCACCAATGACAGACAGCACTCAGCGTCATCCACGGAATGGGAAAGAGTACGAAACTCTTCAGTGCTCGTTTTGAATTGCACAAAGTTTCTGTTGTCCCTTTTGAACCTAGATCTTGGGATCTCCAGTCAGCTAGGTTGGGTTTCCACAGTGACAATTCTTAGAATTTAGGCTTCAAGCCCATTCCCCTCGATGACTTCTCAACTTGCTCTCGAGGTAAACCTTTAGTTAGTGGATCCGCTAGGTTTTCCTTCGACCTGACATAATCGATCGTTATTATGCCACTTGAGAGCAGTTGACGTATGGTATTATGTCTCCGACGTATGTGTCGAGACTTACCATTATACATTGTATTTTGGGCTCTCCCAATAGCCGATTGGCTGTCACAATGTATGCTTATCGCTGGCACCGGTTTGGGCCAACTAGGAATATCCTCCAGGAAGTTTCTAAGCCATTCTGCTTCTTCCGCTGTTTTGTCTAACGCTATGAACTCTGATTCCATAGTAGACCGGGCAATACATGTTTGCCATCGAGGATTTCCATGACACACGGCTGCATTACCAAGTGTGAAAACAAATCCACTCGTGATTTGGAATCCACCGTATCAGATATCCAGTTAGCATCGCTGTAACCCTCTAGTACAGCAGGATATCTCTCGTAATGTAGCCCATATTTTGAAGTTTCACGCAGATACCTCAAAACTCTTACTATGGCTTTACAGTGGTTGTGTCCTGGATTGCTCGTATATCTGCTAAGCCGATTCACAGCTTGAGCGATATCAGGTCGTGTGCAATTCGTGAGATACATCAGACTTCCGATGATTCTCGAATACTCTAGTTGCGATATGCTTGAACCAGTATTCTTTGATAAATGAAGAGTTAGGTCTACAGGGGTTCTAGCTACATTTAGATCCCCTTTGATATATTTATCGAGTATCTTCTCAATATAATGAGTCTGTGATAATATATATCCGTCTGATGTCCTAGAAATCTTAATCCCTAGGATTACATCAGCTATCCCCATATCTTTCATATCAAATCTGCTGGATAACACGTTTTTGGTAGACTGAATCATTTCATGATTACTACCAATTATCAGCATATCGTCTACATAGAGACACACAATGACATATCCTTTTTGAGTTGATTTAGTGTACACACACTTATCACACTCATTGGTTTTAAACCCATTTGACAACATTTCTTTGTCAAATTTCTCATGTCATTGTTTCGGTGCTTGTTTTAATCCGTACAAGGATTTTACAAGTTTGCACACCTTCTGTTTTTGTCCAGGAACACTAAACCCTTCTGGTTGTTCCATGTAAATTTCTTCATCCAATTCACCATTCAAGAATGCCGTCTTTACATCCATTTGATGTATTTCAAGACCAAATATAGCTGCTATAGCTATGAGCATTCTTATCGATGTGATGCGAGTCACAGGTGAATAGGTGTCGAAGTAATCAAGGCCTTCCTTTTGTCTATAACCTTTTATGACAAGTCTCGCCTTATACTTATCTATTGATCCATCCGTTTTCATCTTCCTTTTGAATATCCATTTGTAGCCCAGCGGCTTACAACCTGGCGGAAGATCAACCAACTCCCAAGTATGGTTCTGTAGGATTGAATCAATCTCACTGTTAATAGCCTCTTTCCAAAGAGGTGCCTCCGAGAAGTTACTACTGCTTCTTTATAACTTTGAGGCTCATTTTCTAACAAGTATGTTAGAAAATCGGGACCAAACGACTTAGACGTTCTAGCCCTTTTGCTACGTCTAGGTCCGATTGTCTCAGCATTTATACGTTGATCTGATTCTTGGTCAACTTGATTACTGTCCTTGACAGTATCAATTGTTCTTTTGAGAGTCCCAGTTATTTGTCTTTCCTTACAAGGAAACGTCTCTTCAAAAAATATCGCATTCCTTGACTCAATTATCATATTAGGATTGATGTCAGGAATCTCCGACTTATGCACCAAGAATCGATACGCACTACTGTTGTGAGCATATCCAATGAATATACAGTCAACAGTTTTAGGTCCTATTCTAACCTTATTAGGTTTAGGAACCATTACTTTGGCAAGACACCCCCACACTTTGAGGTATTTGTAGGAAGGTACGAACCTTTCCACAATTCATATGGTGTCTTGGCTAGTCTTCTGTGAGGAAGCTTGTTCAGAACGTAGTTTGCGGAAAGCAAGGCTTCCCCCCACAAGTTCTGGGGTAAACCCGAACTTGTCAACATGGCGTTCATCATTTCCTTCAACGTTCGGTTTTTGCGTTCCGCAATTCCGTTCTGTTGAGGAGAATAAGGAGCAGTGGTTTCGTGAATAATTCCGTGCACAGAACAATATTCACCGAACGATGAAACGTATTCACCACTTCTATCACTCCTGATTCTTTTGATTTCCTTGCCAAGTTGATTTGCAACTTCGTTCTCAGTGTATAAAGCTCTCAATAGCTTCAGCTATGCTCCTCAGCAAATACACTTAACTGAATCTTGTGCTTTCATCGATAAAAGTGACAAAGTACTTTTTACCGCCTCTTGTTTGCACAAAATTCATGTCACATACGTCAATGTGTACAAGTTCCAGGGGTCAGAACTTCGTTCTATGATGTTCTATGTATTTTTGCTTCAACACATGCCTCACACTCATGTTGGCTATCAATGCAAATTTAGATATAAGGTCCATGTTAATTAATGTATCATAATTAACATGTCCTAACCTCTCATGCCATACATTTTGTGACTCAATAATATAAGCAGAAGTTTCAGCTTTATTAATAGCACAATTGACAGTCATTGAAAAGACCCTCAGCGAGGTATCATTTTCCTACATAGACATCATTTCTGGTCAATACAATCTTGTCAGAAACAAATACAAACCCGAGACCGAGTTCTTCCGAATATCTGGAACATGCAAACATTATTATATGTAAGCTCCGTTCCGGATATCATTTTCAGAACTACTGTGCCTTGTCCAACCACTCTAGAGGTAGACGAGTTTCCCATTGTCAGATGATCGCCGCCATCGACCTTTCTGATACGAGGAAAACATCTTGCTATCAGCACAGATATGACGAGTAGCCCCAGAGTCTACCCATCATTCTCTCGGATTCCCAACCAAGTTGGCCTCAGTTACCACTGTTGAGAGTTTCATTTCTGAAATCTCATCAGTTAACTGCTCATCTTCAGTGACATAAGCCTCATATATCCTGCCATTGTCCTGAGATATCTTGTTTCTGCAGTCCTTTGTCATATGACCGCTCTTTTCACAGTTGTAGCACTTCCCATTGAACTTCTTGTTCGCTTGGGAAGAATCAGCTTCACTGTTCTTTCTTTTCTTGCTACCATTTACATCCTCAAAGATGTTGGCCTTAGACTCCATAGTCTTGTAGCTGGCCTTTCCGGACATCATGTTGTCCTGTTCGATTCTCAATCGAACTCCAAGGTCTTCAAGGCTCATCTGCTTCTTTCTATGTTGCAGATAGCTCCTGAAATCCTTCCATGATGGAGGCAACTTTTCAATTATGATGGCAACTTGAAACGTCTCACAAAGTTTCATTCCTTCATCCAGTATTTCATGAATGATCTATTGTTGTTCACCCAACTGAGACTTCACCGTCCTTGAAACTACCATCTTGTAGTCCAGGAACCTACCCACGACAAATCTCTTTTGTCCGGCATGTTTTGTACTTCTTCTCGAGAGATTCCCAGAGAACCTTCGCAGAAGTCATGCCTTGGTACACATTGTACAGGGTATTGTCAAGACCACCCAAAAGGTAGTTCTTGCATAGGAAGTCTCCAGACAACCAAGTCTGTTTTCGCTCTTCCTTGGCCAATTCAGATTCACCCTCCACAGGACCCGGAGGATCTTTGAGGAATTTAGCCAACTGAAGAGTTGTTAGGTAGAACAGCATTTTGCTCTGCCACTGTTTGAAACTTGCCCCACCAAATTTCTCCGGCTTTTCTCCGTGGGAGACCGGTATTCTTGATATTTCCGCTAGCCATTTGTAGCTGGAAATTCAACAGGGTTCAATCAGTCTACGAAAGACGAATTGCACAACGATCAACGAATGATCTTGTTCAAAGTGATGTACTAGGTAGTCACTTGTTGTTCTAATGGACGAAAGTTCCAATAAACACAAGTCATTGAATTTTAACTAAAGATTCTTAAGGGAAATTGAACGAACGAATATTCTTCAAACACCTTTTCCAATAGGATCTTTTAGCAATTCACAACCCAGATTTACACTCTTCCAATAGCACAATTATTACGATAAGTGTAGATATATAAATGTCAATCAAGATTGGATGGAATTACTTGTGCAAAATTACACTTTAAATTCTCAACCATTATGCAACAACCAATCAATTTCAACTTTATCACTATGTGTATGCTTGTGATAATTGAACAACCTAATAATAACTTGAATATATACTACCAAGATTAATGTGATAACAGTATATGACTAACCAAGTTAATATTATTTAAGTTTGCAGTTTCTAAGAATTACAGGACTATTTCGTTAGTGTCGCGTTCGTATCTACGTTCGAACGAGACTGTCCAGTGTGTGTGCGTTCGTGTTGCGTTTGATAACGCGTTCGAACGATGTGTTTCCAGAGAGTTCACGTTCGAGTAGCGTTTGATAACGCGTTCGAACGGAATGATTCCGGAGAGTTCACGTTCGTATAGCGTTCGTGAACGCGTTCGAACGGAATGATTCCAGAGAGTTCACGTTCGAGTTGCGTTTAGTACGCGTTCGAACGTTCTAAGGCAGAAGGCTTTCGTTCGAGGTGCGTTTGAAGACGCGTTCGAATGTTCTTACGAGAATTCAAATTTTTAGCCTTCGCGTGCGTTGGGCGTTCGAACGCCCTACGGGTTTTTCATGCACAGTTCGTATTTTCCAGAAAAAATTAAAACCCTAACATGCAAATTACTATTTAATAACACGATACGATAAGTTCTTAAGATTGTTGGTTATTTAGTGTCATTAAACAACAATTAGCATGCTAAACAACAGAACAATTCACAACAAATCTACATGCAAAAACCCTAAACCAAAAACACTAGAAGACAAAAATCAGAAATTAGAAGTTACTGAGATTGTCCAAGTCGAGATGATCTCTGTCCTTAAGAACTTATTGGCCCCGTCACAGGTGCTCTACGGATCCGAATTGGCCAACGTTCTCCCAGGATAACTTGGATACTTCTTGTCCAAGGTGCACTACTTGACAAGTGTTTGAACAAGGAAGATGGTGGATCTCTTCTCAAAACAAAGGGAAAACAAGTGTCTGAGAATGCAGGATTTTTATGTCTAGTCTTTTCTGCCAATTTTTCAACCCTTAAATTTGGAGGGTAAAGCCTTCTTTTATAAGGCATGGAGGGGTGCCAAAAGGGGCACCCCTTGGGTATGGTTGTAACCCTTCATGGTTAGTAACCACCCCTCTCCCATACAAAAGACATAAAAGCCCTTTATAAATGAAGAATTTACAACAATTTTTTCAAACTTCAAGATCTGAAGTATTAAATAATAAAAAATAACAAACTTTGGATCTAAAGTTTTGACTTCGAATTTCCGAATTTTACACCAACTTCGATGTATACTTAGAAAAATCCAGATTTTCCGAAATATATTTCGGAAACTGTGGTTAGAAATGTAAATGACAAATGTTATGACTTATTTTGACAAACAAGTTTTTATTATTATTATTTTTATAAATTTCCCAAAAACTAATCTCTCTCCTCTCTCATTACATTTTATCATTAGGAAAAATGATTTGAGGGATAGTCATTTTTATTACCAATAATGCTAATTAAGATATAATAAAATTAATAATAATGAGTCTATATTCTCATATTTGATAAGAATGACAAATTTTGGATCTTAACACAAAATCACCATAATCCCTAATCAATTTCAATTTTGAAATTACTGTTCTCGATCTATTCCCTTAATTTTTTTTCCTAAAATACTTTTAGGAAGCTCCTTCTAAACTAATTTTTTGGGTTCATCCTTGTTAACCAATAATAATAATAATAATAATAATAATAATAATAATATAATAATATACTAACTTATTATAACTTAAAATTTTGACATTAAAATCTAATATATGGATCTTGTGAAATCCAACAATAAATGTTCAAAAGTGAAAAAGCGACGTCAGTAATAAATAAAAGGGATTTATTAAAATTTTAATCAAAATAGATTGTATAATAACACTTTAATTCTTATATTTTTTAAAATATAAATTTTATTTCTTATTATTAAACATTTTTCATTAATTTTGAAACAATTTTTATTCAATTAGTATTAAATGATCTATATACTCCGAAAATTATTTAAATATAATAAAAGTTAATTTTAAAATTGAATAAAAAAATAATTCAATTAACAAAAAATATTTAACAACATGAAAATATGCACTACTACATGGACGAAAACTTATGGTTCTTGAACTACAGTAATTAATATATCATTATAACAATATATAGGGTAGTTGAATGTAATTTTCTCTAAAAAAATAAAATTATTAAAATTATATAAATAAAAGTTAATGAGTCCCTGCCCAAAAAAGACAAAAGTGGAAGACTTGCAGCCTTGCTCTCTCAGTTCTCGATCCAAAATATACGATCACAGTGAGTTGTTAAGTTTCTGATTCTCTTTGATCTTTATTTACTTATTTTTTTATTTATTTATTTTGCTTAATTTGATTATATTATTACATTCTTCAATAGATCATCATTGTTGATAATTTGATTTATTTCTTCCTACAAACAATGCATGCTTTAAGATTCAGTGACACTACTCTCTAGTTCTTTTGCATTCATTGCCAATGATTCTTGGTACCCATTTGACCCTTTTACTTTTTCATGCTTTAATTTTCTCTCAATTGTGTTCACTTTGCAATACTTGTCAGCTGTCAATAATTTGTTTGCTTACTTGATCTGAATTAGCTTGATTTTGCTTGTTCATATAACTTTGTTTTTTGGAGGTGTGGTCTATTTGGATTGTCTAATCAGGGGATTTTGAACTTATATTCTTTTAATGTTGATGAAGGTCGTGTCTGGCACGATAGTCAAGTCTTAACTTGCTATCCGCTTAGTTATAGGTTCGAACTCTAGAAACAGTTTAGGTAAAATTGCATGTATCATGACTTTCCTCATATCCTATTTATAGCGGATGCCTTATTGATATATTATCATTAACGATAATTCTAGCGTCTGATTTCATTTTGTGTCGTATTCATTCTGTCATAGATTGAACCTTAAATGCTCACTGATTGCTCATTTTCTTGTTAGCATTTGTGTTACCATGGGTTTTTATTAAGGATTGCATTTTTTAGATAATTTTATCATGACAGTTTTCGTATGAATTTGGTTAATCTACATCAAGTTGAATCTAGTGTTATTTTTGGTGCAGGTATTTTGATTTGTCCATATTTCTGTGAAAGAGCTAACTGAAAGTTGTGTGAAAGAAAATATTGTCTGTCGCTGCTACTATGTTAAATTTGGACTGGTCAACTGGAAGAGTTGCGTAGGATTCATGGTTGTTTGCTTATATTAAGGGATATAGACAAATATTTTTTTATGGTTTCAGAGAATCCGAGTTTGTGAATTTTTTAATAATAGGCTATGATTTCTAGAAATACCATGGGTCGACCTTCACCACTACTTATGGTTCTTTTCACTTTTGGGTTCGCCTTTGGGACATATAATTTAATAACGATGATAATCCACAATAGATCTGTGAGAAATTGGGTGACTGGTGATTCAAATGGTGGGATATTCTTTGATCCTGTTGTCGAGATGCCTGAAAATTTCAAGAAAGAGAAGAATTTCAAAAGACCCTACCATGTTGCTTTGACAGCCACTGATGCTCCTTACAGCAAATGGCAGTGTCGCATTATGTACTACTGGTATAAGAAGAGTAAGGACCTACCAGGATCAGAGATGGGAGGATTCACACGAATATTGCACTCTGGAAATCCTGACGAACTCATGGATGAGATTCCTACAATTGTGGTTGATCCTCTTCCTGCAGGTCTTGATCGGGTGAGTTATTCTCAAATTATTATAATTATTATTTTTTAATGTTGGTTGGTTCTAGTTGCATTCTTGTATGCAATATGTTCATAGTACTCAATTGCTTGTTAGTGTTACAATTCGAGCCATTTAAATTCTCCACCACAGAATTAAATTAAGGACTAAGAGTGGTTAGTTAAACTACTAGTTACAAATTGCCGTGGAGACATTTTGTTGAGGAGAGAGTTGTAGGAATTGCAATCATTTGCTTTCAGTTTATATATGAACTACTCATGCCTGAGCTTGATCTTTAGTAAATCTCAGAGGACTGAATCAGTGGTTGTTAATTCACATTGGATTTTTCAAACTTGCACGTCTTACCTAATGTTTTGTTTTGGATGCATAAAGTGTTATAAATTGCTTGTCATTCTCTTAAGATATATTGGTATTTTTAGTTAAAAGACGTTTGAAAGGCCTGCCAGTTGCCAATTCAACTGTAATATGACCATATTATATATTGGCAAAAATTGTACTAGACGATGTGCCTTTCTCCTTTTCTTTTCCAATGTCAGAAATTTTAGAATTTATTTTTCTTGTACTCTTTTTGACATGATTCCAATTCTGTACTCAGGGATACGTAGTCTTAAACAGACCTTGGGCCTTTGTGCAATGGCTGGAGAAGGCTGAAATTGATGAAGAGTGAGCTTTTGTATCTCTGATGATCTCATATCAGGTTATAAACAGAGTTTTGAAAACCGGATCAGACCGGCCGGTCGAACTGGGAACCGGCCGCAAGTCTGGTCCAGCTAAGTGATAAAAACTGGCCTTCAAAAAACTGGTCAAAACCAGCGAACTGGATCGGACCGATTCATTTTTTTTTTAAAAAAACCAAAAACTAAAATTTGATATTTTTTGTACTTTTTAATTAAATAAAACTATTTATGATGTAGTTCGGTTCTATCGGTTTTCGGAACTGTTGAACCGGTCAAACCACTTAATCATTGAACCTTTTAGATAACCGGTTCAATCACCAGTCCGGTTCTGAAAACACTCGTTATAACGTACCTAACGAAATAGTGGAGGTGGAGCTCATTTGTGTTTTTACTGCTGCAGATACATATTAATGGCAGAGCCTGATCACATTTTTGTGAACCCTCTCCCAAATTTGTCACACGGAGGAATGCCGGCTGCATATCCATTTTTCTACATTAAACCTGAGAAAAATGAGAAGATAATTAGAAAGTTTTACCCAGAGGAGAATGGGCCTGTGACAAATGTCGATCCAATTGGCAATTCTCCTGTTATCATAAAAAAGGTGACACTTTATCTGTAGCTACTCAGTACTTTCACTGTCGCATGACCCATTGTCTTACTTGTTGAATTGATCATCATATTTGTTTTTGTTCATTTATTTGCATGTTGCATCTGAGAAATTGTAATTCCAGTGGGCTTAAAATGAAACATGTTGAATTGAATGCATTCAGGATTTGCTGCAAAAGATCGCCCCTACATGGATGAATGTCTCTCTGAAAATGAAAGATGACCCGGAAACTGATAAAGCTTTTGGATGGGTGCTAGAAATGTAAGTGCACGATACAAGTGACTTGACTAAATGTCTTCTACTTTATTTCAGTTCAGACTATCAATTAAATTTTATAGTATTTATATGCTTATGATGCATTTTCCTGGTTGAACTAAGGTATGCTTATGCTGTAGCATCTGCATTGCATGGTGTACAACATATTCTTCGAAAGGACTTCATGCTACAGGTTTGGCACCGAAAGTTGTGAATATCTTCAAATTTTAGGTTGATGTCCACCTTCAGTGCTTGAAATTAGATTGAGTTTTTATTTATTATATTTTCAGCCCCCATGGGATTTGGAAGTTGGGAAGAAGTTTATCATTCATTACACTTACGGTTGTGACTATAACTTGAAGGTAATGTGTGTTCTGCTCTTTTTTTTATAATGAAAATTTCCATCTGTAGCAATGTCCTTGTGAAATCTTGCTATTTCATTTGATAACAATTTTTCAGTTTTATATTTTATTGCGGGAAAGCTATGTGCTTTGCATGTTTTTATAGATCGTTTGAACTCACTCTTGAACTTCACTGATGGTTTACTAGCATTTCTTATGTTTAATTTGTTTTGCGTATATTTTTTTATTGTTGCTTTTCAGGGCGAGCTAACTTATGGTAGAATTGGAGAGTGGAGATTTGACAAGAGATCGTATTTGCGTGGACCACTACCCAAAAATATCTCATTGCCCCCTCCAGGGGTCCCTGAAAGTGTGGTACGTTTGTATGAGCATCATGACTTTTTCATTAAACCGAAATGTTCAACCGAGCTTTGCTGGACATATTTTGTTCATTCATGCCTGTGCCGTACTATGGGATTTATATATTTGCTCGCTGACATTAAAATGAGAATTTAACTGGAAAATTGGTTGCATTGTTGTAATACAGTATTCTTCATGTTTTGCCTATCTAGAACCGTAGATCATCAGAGTGCTAGCCTAAGAATATTTTAAATTTAACTAGTTTTTTTATTTTTTATTTTTTAAAGTTAACTAGTTACTAAAGAAGAATTGACTAATACATTCACTCATCAGAATATTTAGTTTGACAAATTAGCGGATCTAAGAAATGATGATAAACAAGAAAACGTACTCTGTTTTCTATCTTTGAACGAGGAAGGTTGGAAAATAACATATGGGAAAGGTTTTCAGATTACATTAATTGTACGGTAATGCATTTCTAAGATAATATCAGATGTAGTGGTTTTGTCTCTGAAACTTGTCGGCATGTCGATTTTAGTCCTATCAATACTGTTTTACTGAGATCAAATTTTGATTTAAAGACTTTTGTATGGCCATAAGACATGTCATTGTTAATTTTATTTCTATTTCCCCCCTTATATTCTCCTTTTATGCTATAATATGCTTGTTATTGACTGGTACTGTTTAAATCTTCAATACAAAGACACTAACACGGTAACACCATATATTAACGAACCTAGTGATGCATGAACACACACTCAAATGCTCTCTCTTTCTCTCAGTAATTTAATGTGTTTTCGGGTTGTCTTGTTTTCAGGTCACCCTTGTGAAGATGGTGAACGAAGCTACGGCAAACATCCCCAACTGGGAAACTCAGTAGATATTGGCTGGGTTCAAGGTTTTGACAAAACTCAGGAAAGTTTGAGGGAGAGGAAAGTTTTTCCATAGTGCAGCATTTCAAGAAAATCTTTATTTATATACACAAACCTCAGATTAATTATTTTATATTAAGAAATATAACAATAAATAACATAAGTAGGAAGCAAGAAATTTATTTATTGATGTTCTAAATAAGAGTTTGTAGAACTTTTTTTTGTTTTCATTCTTTAATAGTTGGCAAAGTCAATTTAAAGAGGTAACTAGATACAGAAGTGATTTGATTATCTATGGTGTCCCCTTTATAGAATTGTTTCACTACTTTTGGATTGATATATGTGTTTATATTTTAAATGGACTACTTATAGCATATGTTAGTGACAACAATATAACCTTTTGTTATGGATTTTAAGTTTTTTTGGGTTATTGGTAACAACATTATCCATATACATTTATTAATATTCGGTAGCACACATTGTGCTGCGTGGCTTGATGGTGTAGGATTCAGGACCTCAACTTGAGGTCCTGGGTTCGAATCCAGAGAGTGCGTTTCATGTAAGAGCCTGAGACAGTCGGGGTTTTTACCTATTCCGTTTAAGCCCGGAAGAGGTAGTTTGGTGGCGGAGTTTCCAACGATTCCAATAACGAAAATATGATGTTATGATAATACAAGTGTTTTCATGTGATAAATCATGCACCCGTTGTAACAAGTGAAAAGATTTCGATGTACACAGTCTTATTCCTATTTCCTCAAAACAGTTCAGACAATTGCTTAGGGATACTGCACCTACAAAATGAGCTCCCACTCTATGCACACTTGGAAAAATCGATTTCGATTTCGATTTCGAAGAGAATCTGCATGCCATTTACAGAAGCCATCCTCCAGAGCCTCTCTCATCCATGGATGCCGGCAACTCTCAACGGCTTCAGGTATAGCAAGCCACCGCCTTGTTCGAATGCTTTGTTCCGGCCATGACTCAAGCTCCTCCTCCGCGAGCAAAGCAAACATTGCAGCTTTACATAAACCTTCTGGGCTAAATTCATCTTGGTGTGTTTTACTCTTGAAATGATAATACCCCAGAAAATCCTGAAACATGTAAACAAAGTTACTGTCTATATCAAAAGACATGAACAATAGAGAAACATCACAGTACTTGTGTCAAACAAAAATCGCAAAACGTTGCTTAAAACATGTTAGCTTCTCATGTTGACTGAAAGCATCCCCTCACGCTTTAAATATCTACACCACCAAGCCACGTTCATTAGGGACTCACGCTCTAAATATCTCCCATTACATTATAATATATCCCTCTTATAGCTCAGCTATATAAATCTTGTCAGATACATTTTAAGATGATATTAATCAGAGGAAGTTATATACATATTTTTTTTATAATCGTTAGAAATCCCACCGTCAAACCACCCCTTCTGTGCTTAAGCGGAACAGGTAAATCCTCCGACTGTCCCAGGCTCTTACAAGAAACGCACTCTCTGAATTCGAATACAGAACCTCAAGTGGAGATCCGGAATCTACACCACCAAGCCATGTCCCTACATGCCATATATTTGACACAGAAAGAAAAATCATCATACTGAACAAGCATCTACATCAAATAGTAACTTTTATGAGTTGGTAAATTCATAAATCACAAACTAAATATCCTCGATAGCATGTATATTGTATAGTCAGTCATAAACATCATCCCATGGAATGTACAAGATATTATTTAAAGTGATATTGATATAAACATAACACATAAACAGTTAATAAATCTCAAAACTGGTAAGAATGCATCAATTGAAAGTAAAATTCACCATCAGATCCCCTAGAACTCCAGCTTCTTCAACAAAATGCCGAATTCCTAATAATCTGGTATATTTAAAAGAACTCAGTTTTATCTTCAATCAACAGAACTGCCAAAGATATATAAAAGAAAATAAAAATGTCATAGAAGCTTGTAATAATTAAATGAAATATAAAGCAAGAAGCAGACTCAAGCACCATAGAAATGTCACATATTTCAAGATTCTTAAGTAACATCCTCATTGTTCTAAAATTCGGTCAGACGCGGCGCCTCGAGTGCCGCCTCGCGGTGAAGGCTCTTTGAGATATCCGTCTCTAGCGTCCTTTAGAGATTTCCCGCACCGCAGGGAGTGAGGCGGCTCTGATGATGGGGTTTTGACCTAAGTTTCATGCCGCTAGATACAAATAATAGCATATTCAGGGATTAGTTATCAGTTGTATTTTGAATATACTATGAATGATGGATAAATAAATGTGTTTTGGACTTGTTGATGTTTTAATTATGCTGATTTTATTATTTTAATTTTTCATCATGTCTCAACGGCTGACCGTCTCGAGGCGTTATCCGAATTTTAAAACAATGAACATCCTCAAACAAGTATAACATTATAAAGCAATCGGCAAAAGTGTGATCTTTTTAATAAACAAAAACTCTAGGACGGAAGATGTTTCATGTTGGTTCATTGACCACCCTCTTGGGAAATCTCAGATCAAACTGCATCGTTTTGCTTTTGCTGCTTCTTTCATACGCTTAAATTTTATGATTGGAAAGGTACAAAAGGATATTTTGGGAGACCCTTATAAGAGAATTAGATGTTGTTTTTGTGCTGATGTTTGATAATGTTTCTCTTTTTGTATTGGAGTAGAATTGATCTTTTTTGTAAAGTGATGGACTTGATGTACTCCATTTCACTTTAATTTGTACTTTTTGATAGAAATAAAAGACAAATTGTTTCTTGACCGCCCAATGGTTTAGAATCTCATCTAGAGGTCCTGGATTCGAATCCACGGAGTGCGTTTCTTGTAAGAGCCTCGGACAGCCGAAGTATTACCTGCTCCTCCGCTTAAGCCCGAAAGACGTGATTTGACGACGAGATTTACAACGATTTCAAAAAAAAAAATTATGATAAAAGTAAGGAGAAGAAGACGAAAGCTTTATACCTTAGGAAACCAAAGTCCTGGTCCACTAGTTGAGTTAATCATAAGCACCTCAACAATCTTCTTAGATTCAAGATTACTACTCTCATCAGAATCTCTATATCTAAGTGGGATACACCTGCCAAAGAACTTCAAGAGTTAGAACTTAAAACCAAGAAATCTATTTGCAACTGTAATCTTTTACATCAAGAAATCTCGATCATTTTGACATTTTCCTACATAAATATATGCAACCCCAAACCAAACCTAATAAAAGTCTTTTCCTACTAGGTGAGGTCAGCTACATGTAGACCCGGCCGGCGGTTCGGTTCGGTTCCGAATCGGAACCAAACCGTCCGGTTCCAGTTCCACACTAAAGTGGAACCGGAACCGGAACCGAACCGTTCGGTTCCGGTTCCATCCGTTTTTTTTTTTGGCTTTATTAAAAATAAAAAATTGAGATTGATAAATCAATATAATTTACAATTATGAATTTAAATTTATTACATTACATAATTACATTAAATTACAAATAAAAAAAAATTATAATATAAATTCAAACCGGTTCCGGTTGGAACCGCTGGAACCGAACGGTTCCAGTAATTCCAACCGGTTCGGCTAGGGTAGGAACCCTAACCGAACCGGTTAGGTTCCGGAACCGGAACCTTAACCAGGTCTAGCTACATGGACCGTTGATGTCATTATGCTCTATCAAGATACCACAATATATCATAAAATAATGCCAAATTACACTTATTCACAGGAATATTTCATTTTTCCACCTCCCACAGTATACTTAGCTTTGTAAAATAAACATAAAAATTGACCCACCCAGAGTCAATGCAAGTGAATCACCAATCTACAATCATCTCCAATTCCCATAATCAAATATTGTTTAAACTTTAAACCCACTTCAAGAAAATTGCACAAGTAAAAAATAAAGAGAAAATATCACACAAAACATCCTTTAAAACAATATCATGGTAAAAAATCTCGAATCCAGATGTACAGTTTGAGATTCGATATGGTTTTTTTAAATCCCCAAATCATGATTTTTTGCCTAAAATTTCTCGAATCCCGACTTGAATTCGGGAATGGTTCAGGATTCTGGAAAAAAAATATCATTATTATTCAAAAATCTCAAATCCACAATCGAGACGGGACGGATTGTCACGATTGCCAACTCTAACCATCACAAGCCAAAATGCCA
The DNA here is from genome assembly GCA_019454045.1 of Zanthoxylum bungeanum. NCBI lineage: Eukaryota > Viridiplantae > Streptophyta > Magnoliopsida > Sapindales > Rutaceae > Zanthoxylum > Zanthoxylum bungeanum. The sequence goes on from SKCR01023771.1 coordinate 233,386, forward strand.
TAATACCGAATTTATATGTGGCACAACAAAGTATTCTAAAGCATAAGCAAAATCATCAATATTACACAATATTTGGCAAAATAATTAACATTCTTAAGCAACCCATATTACCCACCAAAGCTTTTAGCTAGACCCGGTCACGGTTCCGGTTCGGAACCGAAACCGAACCGGTTGGAACCAGAAGGTTCTGGTTCCAACCGGTTCCAGGATCGGAACCGTTGGTGACCGGTTTGGTTGGGGTTCGACCCAAACTCGAACCGGTCGGAACCAGTGGAACCGTACGGTTCCACCGGTTCGACGATTCCAACAGGAATCCTTCCCTAAGGGCTACTAGCCGTTGGGGCTCCCTGCCCAAATAAGAAAAAAAATTAAAAAAAAATTTATAAATTAAAATATAAATTACTAATATATCCCTAATAACGGTAATAAAACGGTTATATTTAGGGGCATTTTTGGTATCAAAAAAATTCTAAAACTCTATAAATATGATTCATTTTTCATTATTTCAACACACCAAATTCTCAACTCTCTCATTTTCTATAATTCTCTTATTCTCAATCCCACTTCAATACAATTCTCTTATAATCTTATTCTCAATCTCAATTCAGTTAGTTGTTAATTTGTTAAAATTTTAACAATTATTCAATTTTCTTATTTTTCTTCCTAATTTCTCAAACGAAAAATGGCAAGCTCATCTGAGAACATAATGTCAAATATGCCAACCCAAGAGAGCGGCCTTAGTGTCAGTGCAAAATCACGGAGAAAAGAAGTTAAGGCTTGGTCCTCAGATATTTTCAAAATTCATTTTAATTTGGAACGCCTAGAAGATGATTCACAACGAGCAATTTGCATCTATTGTGGGGCTACCTATAAATTTTCTGGTGGATACGGCAATATGATCAAGCACATGGAAAAACATCATCCAGTTGAATTTGGCATTGATACTACTGTGGGACACATAAACTGGGCGACGCATGCTGTTCCGGGCTCGCGGCTCGGTTGGGAGTATGGAGTAGCCCGCGGGGGACTAAACCGGAGAATGATGGAGTCGCCACCCGGTGTGAACCGGGAAAAAGATTTAAGGCCGCACTCACCCTCGCAAGGGAAGACCTCAAACCGTTGGGTTCGGAATGGTCCCTTACTTATGCCAGTTGTAATGAAATGATTTTTGCATTAATTTAATCGAATCTACGCAACATATTTCCAAGAGTATTCTACTTTTAAATTCACATGCATGAAGGTAATCATAACGACAAACATACAATATTTTCATAAGCATATTATATTTGATCATAGGCATGCCAGTGGATAGCAATTGTACAATCACGCATGAAAGCAAATCGGAATAACGGCAAGCATATAACTTCATAAACATGTTGAATGGATGAATGCGGAAGCATAAGTAGGTAACTATCGTGTAAACATGCATCATGGAAACGAACATGTAATCTTGTGAACACAATGAATGACTAAATGCGAGAACATGAACAATCAAAAAGGCAAATGACAAAATGAGTAACCATGCTTGAGATGTGATGAAAGAGGGCTTGTTTACCGTGGTCATTCGTGCGGCGTTCGTATCCGCATTCGAACGGTAAACAGAAGGTTCGCGTTCGAGTAGCGTTCGTAAACGCGTTCAAACGAAAATGAAACAGAATGCTCACGTTCGTATGGCGTTCGGAAACGCGTTCGAACGGAATGAGACCTGATGCATGATAAGGCAAAACGCATGCGCGTTCGAGTTGCGTTCGTAAAAGCGTTCGAATGGTAAACAGAAGGTTCGCGTTCGTATAGCGTTTGAGAACGCGTTCGAACGGGACCAGACCTGATGCATGATAAAACAAAGGAAATACGTGCGCGTTCGAGTAGCGTTAGTAAACGCGTTCGAATGGTAAACAGAAGGTTCGCGTTCGTATAGCGTTCGTAAACGCTTTCGAACGAACTGAGACAGAAAACATGCGTTCGTGCGGCGTTCTGAAACGCGTTCGAACGGGGTCACAGCAGTGACCTCAAAAAAAATAGTAAACAACATGACATATACGTGAACGGGTGAATAGATGACACCTAATAAATAATAACGGGCTACAATGCGCGGCAAAGCATCGTGGTAAATGATTTTAACCTCTCGACATAGAGGACCTTTAATCCAACTTACTAAGCTCATGCGCTAATAACATAATGCACATAAAAATAAAGACAACAATGTCGGACTTTGTATATCCGATTGAACACATCTTACATTCAACCGTAAATACGTCATCCGGCGCGGTGAAGCATCGTGGTAAAGGATTTTAACCTCTCGAAATGGAGGACCTTTAATCCGACTTACTAAGCCCATGCGCATCACATTATTACATAGACAAATAACATGCAGAAATTAAATAACAATAATAAACAAATAAAGATAACATGAAATAAAATATGTGCCGTATACTCAAGTGGTATGTGGAGTTGTATTCCGAGTACAGATCATACTACCGTCCATTCGGAATCGGCTATGAAATTTATGTCCGGGTTTCCATCCTATATACCACAAGAGGCGACACATTTTCCATTTTATTTAAAGTCACAACATGCATCCATGAACGACTCTCATACGAAATAAATAACTAAAACGATTAAAAGATGAATAAAAATAAATACGAAGAGTGCCCTCAGGTCTAACCTTTTATGCCGACTCTCGAAAGTACCGTACGCGGTCGTCGGAAGGGTGGATGCTCCGCAACTCCTCCGGTTCACTGGTTCAATGTTTCCCTTCACTGCTTGGCTGTTCGGGCTGCTTTTCCCTTCGTTTCACTGATGTTTTGCTGCTGATTTGCTGCCACTATTTTTGATATTTTGGCTACTGTTTTTTTGGTTAAAGGGCTGCTGTTTAGGGGTGAGTTTCAGTGGTTACAGTGGGGTTTTGTGCCTGTTTTGGTGATGCAGTTTTTTGTGGCGTTAGAGGACTGTTTTGAGGGGATTTGTGTGCTCGGTTTTGGGTAGTGAAGGAGTTGTTTTGCGTGTATCATGGGTGGTGTTTTTGGTTGGTGATTTTCGGTGGTGGATGGTGTTTAAGGGGATGTGTATACGGTTCTTGAGAGATAGAGAGAGTGGCCGAGAGGTTCAAGGTTATTTGCTTTGTGTTTTATTTGTGAGATTGAGCTAGGAGAGAGAAATGTTGGAATTGGGTTTCTTTTATAGGCAAAGGGCTAGGGTTTCCATGTGCTTGTATAGGAAGGAGACCAATTAGTGTCTTACAAGGAAAGCAAAAGATTGATTGGAGACAAGATTTGGTTAAATTGGGATGTGATTTATTTTGTTTAGGTAAGTGGATTTGTTATTTTAGTAGGTGATTATTTTATATTTGGTATGTGATTTTTAGATTTGCTTTAATTTCACCATGTGTTAAATATGCATTTTATTAATTGGGATGTGTTTTATGGGCTTTGGTGGGCTAATTGGGCTTGGATGTGAGGCTAGCAACAAAACCAGAAATACCGACACCGTTCGAACGCCGATTCGAACGCCCGCAATCTGCTTGACGTTCGAACGTGGTAACGAACGCAGCACGAACGAAAACAGTGAACTTGTGAAATGAATCCGAAGACATACTTATTCTGAATTTCCCCTTCTGACGTCCATTTCCCGCGACTTCTGTGACATAAAAGGTAGTGCCTCTAAATGAGACTCATCATAGGGACTTATATGCAAAAATGCAGTGCCTACAACGACGCAAACTCAAATGGTCAGGTACGCATCATCTAGTAGAGGTACGAGTGTTGTAGATTTATTTAAATATTCTGATGCAAAAAATAGAGAAGAATTTGCGAAATTAACTTGTATAGCACATCTTTCTTTAAGCTTTGGTGAAAAACTTCATTTTACTAATTACGTGCATAATGCTTTAAATCCTGCTGCATGTAGAATGACTCGAAACACAACAAAACGTCATATTTTTAAATTATACAAATATGGTAAAATTATTTTAAATGAAATATTTAAAGAGATGAAATGTCGTATTTCTATATGTTCTGATATTTGAAGTGACCATTGGCAAACACACTCATACATGGGTGTGACTTGTCATTGGATTGATGCATCATTTACCATGCAAAAACGACTTATTGCATTTAGAGTTTTTGATGACCAACATACTGCACATAATATTTATAAAATGATGAAGGTAATTTTTGATGAATATGGTTTAGTAGAAAAAAATTTAACAATTGGATTTGATAATGCATCTGCAAATACTGCATCCACCAGTGATTTAAAATCCTTATGTGAACCAAATTTAGGGGGTCGATTTTTTCATATTCTTTGTACATGTCATGTCCTTAACATATGTGTGCAAGACGGTCTAAAATTATTATCACATTTCCTTGATCCAATTAAAACGGCACTTAACTGTATTTGGTCATATTCTCAAGTTAGGAGAGAATTGACCAAGTTTTGTAAAATAAATGGTATTAAACCGATTAAATTTTCAAGAGATGTTCCAACACGTTGGAATTCAACTTATTTTCTTTTATGTCAAGCATTTCAATACAAATATGCATTATATAGTTTTTTTTCTCAACATGTTCAAAATATCACACTTTATCCTAATCAATGTGATATTTGTGAAATTTTTTTAGATATTTTAAGAGTTTTTAATGATGCTACTTTAGTTTTCACGGTGCTTATTATCCTACAGCACATTTATTTATTCTTGAGAGTTTGAATATTGTTGGCACTCTCGATGAGCATGTTGACAGTAGCGATCCTAATGATATTGTTTTGTTGGAAGCCATTACTACTATGAAGGTAAAATGATTGAATTATTTTAGGGAAATTCCTTTACTTTATCTTATTGCTGCTGTTTTTGATCCTAGATTTAAATTAGAAGGTTTGAATGGTGGTTTACAAGCTTACTATGATTATTTAGGAATATTAGATGAAATTGATATTACAAGCATAATGACGAAATTAAGAAATGATTTAATTGTTTTATTTAATGATTATATTGTAAGATATAATTAGGAACATTAGGTGAATCTAGTAGTAACGAACCGGTAATTCAAATAAGACTTAGCGCAGAGGATCGTTGGTTGTTGCAACGAAATAAAAAAACTAGGGATACAACAACTAATAACCCTGAATTAGATAATTATTTATCTACAAATTTTGAGTTTTCTAATGAAAGTTTATGCAGTAAAAATTTTAAAATCCTTGAATGGTGGAACCGGCATCAAAATATATATCATGTTTTATCAATTATTGCTAAAGAGATATTGTCAGCACTATTTCTACCGTTGCGGTTGAGTAAGCCTTCAGCTTGGGAGGTAATATATTGGAAGCTAGGCGATCTTCATTACATCCAACCACTCTAGAAGCAACAGCATGTGTGGATGATTGGACTCGAGCTGATCTGAGACAACAAGAAGATGCCCCCGATGATTTTGAAGATTTGTTCGATAATGCTTCTGCAAGTGCAACAACAAGTACAAGCGGAACTAGAGCCGAATGATTAACTGATAATGATGATTGATAATTGTAAAATTGTAATTTACAAATGGGATATGTCTTAAAATTGTAATGGAACTACGTCAGCTTTAATTTCTCTCACTCTTGGAGGATACGTAGGCAACTTAAATTTTTAAGAATTTAAGCTCAAGCTCTTCAATATAATAATTTTTTTATTTATAAAATTAATCTCATTTATTTTAATTAATTTTCAAAATTAAAAAAAAAGTTTGGAACCGAACCGGTCGGTTCCGGTTCGGTTCAAGGTTCCGGTTCCACACTTATGGAACCGGAAACCGGCCGGTTCGGTTCCGGTTCCGGGTCTACTTTTAGTAACTACATAACTTACAAGTAGCATATTAAAAAATTCAAAACAAACCCGCAACCCGATCCGCGCGGGTTCAAACAAAATTTGCAAAATTTCAACCGACCCAAAAATTTCGGGTTGGGCAACGAGTTTGATACTAAAACCCGACCCGACCCTATAATATTTTTATTATTTTTCTAAAATTTTTATTATTTTTTCTAAAAATTTTATTATTATTTTTTTAAGTTTTTACTATTATTTCATTTGTTTATTACTTTTTTGTATTAAAACATTATATATATGATAATTTTTGGGACATAAAAAACTAATATTTATATTTCAAAATAATTAATTCATTAAAAATGAAAATATTTTTTTAATGACCCGACCCGATTCAATCGGGTTCCACCTCCGCGTGACCCCGTGGTCCGATTTTTCTGTGACCCGACCCGATCGGATATCACAAAATTTCAAAAAATCCGAACCATTTGCGTAAACGTTGCTGATGCCGACCTGTACGGGCCACCAAATCAGACATGCTACTGTGAACGGATGTTTTTAATAATAATAATAATAATAGTATAAGAGTTATTATCAAAGAATGATGATGATGATCATTGGTGCATTTTCAAATTTGAGAATGATCACGGCTACACTTGATCATGAATCCATCAATGCGGCAATTTAGATTGACGGTGAGGATTAACATAGTACCCAACGGGTTAGATTTGGTGATGTTTTGACATCTGAGTTCGAATACAAAAAATATTTTTCTTTTAAGAGTCTAGGACAATCAGTCGTTTTACTTACCCAGTTTAAGTTCAAAATGAGTGTTTTGACGGTAATATTTCTAACGATTCCAAAAAAAAATGATCATGATCATACTAAAGGCCGCGATAAAAAATGATAATGATAATGAAAATAAAAGAGGTCCTAATTCTAATTTGTTTTAATTGCTGATTCATTCTCGTTCTCAAAATCTCCACACAAAAATTAAAATGATAAGAAATTAAAGGAAGCGCACAGAACGGATCCGAGTCTCGACATTCGGGCTGGTTAAAAGATTATTGGTAATTTTTCACGTCTCGTCTCAATAGGATCTTGTCCTATTTTGGACGAGATTTATGATATATTTTAAAGAAATTATCAACTAATCATGAAAGGATTTTGAAAGTGATATTGCAATACATGTAACACTTCGAGTTTATATTTAGTATTACATAGTTATTTTGCCAAATCGCCTTATTTAATTTATATTGGGAATGGAAATTATCTTTACAGACTCATACTCGATCTTAATATACCGGGCTTCTTTTGGCCCCATATCGAGAGAATTTTTGCCATCTCTATACACTATTATGCTCAATATGCTTGAGTCGACTTGACATTAGGGATGATAAAAATACGGGTCGGTTTTTTAAAATCCAATTTTAATAGATGTAACAATTATCTAAAAACACACAAAATTATACCGGACCCCATTCGAAATCCATTGACATGGTACGTCTAACCAACCAGTATAGAAAATTAACTCATAATCGACCCTAACATACCAGGCCTCCATATGTCCTATCTCAAGGGAATTTTTGCCATCATTCTGCCTTACCATCCTCAACATGCTTGAGCCCGCATGATAATATGGATGGTAAAAATTATGCTTGGGTTTTTAATATATTAAACGTTTTTTATTTATTATTTTTAAAAAATATATTAAATTTAAATTTAAAGTTTTTAGTGGAAAATTGAATGAGCTTTAAAATTTTAGTTATAAAAGTATGTATTTATAATTAAAAGTTAAAAAGTTAAAACTTAAAATGGAATAATTTGTTAAACTGGAAGTGATGTAGAGATAATTTGCTAAAATGATAGTGGTACGAATATATTTTTCTAAACTGGAGGTGGTTCATAGATAATTTCTCTTCACAATATAAATTAAATATAGAGTGAATATAGTATTTTCTCACAATAATATTTAACATTTTTTCTTACCATTAACGGAAAAGTAATTATGTGATACTAAACATAAACTCGAGGTGTTATAGTGTTATTATCATAAATTCTTGGAAGTGATATGTACTTTTACCTAACTGCATGTGATTCGTTGATAATTTCCTAATATTTTTTTAGCCCAATTTAAAAACGGGACGAGACAAACAAAAAATATCCTAAAATTTTTAAAGGGACCAAATTGACAATTCTCGTCACGTAGGGTAGTGGGTCAACTTGTGGGGGCTCTCGTCGCATAAATTGTGATTTTGGCCTTGGACTAAATTTGAGTTGAGTTTTGTGTCGAACTCAATTGTGATTGATAATCATTAAATAAAAATTTACATATAATTAATCTTAATCATTCAACACTATTAATGCACACATGATAAAAGGTTATTAAAAAAAAATAGTATACCTAAACTCGGCATTGGATCAGAATTCCATCATTTTTATCTCTTTTCAATTTAATTTATTTATGGCTTCTCTACGGATTAAAGATATTTTTCTTTTAATTCTAAAATTATGTGATTCAATGTACAAGAATTGAACATTATCCAAGTATAAAAAACATAATTTCAAAGTTTAAAAAAGTCCAAATACTCAAGATATATCAAGAAAGGGGTTCTTGAGGTTTCGTACAAATAAAGCTTCCGATGGTATTCTTATAAGTTTGGTATCTAGAGCTAAGGGTTCAAAGGTCAAGTTTTTCTATCTTTAATTACTTTCTTTATGATCTTTTTGTTATGTATTAGGTTAAATTTCGGTTTTTATATTCCTTTTAAATCTTACTCGTATATTGCTTGATCTAATCTTAAATCTTGCATCTTTATTAGAGTATTTTGTGTTTGTTTGAGTCAAAAGGTTATAAAAATCCAAATAAAAAATTTATGTTCGTTAATTTACAGTTTTGTCAAGTTTCTTAGTATTTTTGTATCTTATTTAGGGTTCTAATTTAGTCTTGTATGCGAGTCTTTTGCATGTTTGAGTAAAGTAAAAAATATATATCAATTTCGATTTTATGAAGAGTCAATTCGATTTTTGTAATTTTCTTTTGTGTTCTTATTATTTAAGAGTATTTAAGTTGTTCTTAAATCAATAAAGAGAGATGATAACGGTAGCTACATTGAGAGGGGTGTAGTATTTTTATGTAAGAATTTATGTATGTCTATCATTTTTTATCAATAAAATATATATAAAAAAAATACAAAAAAATTTGAGTTGTTCTTGAGTCAAACTTTGGATTCGATGACAAATCCTTTCGATGAGAGAGAATGATGTAATCCAAGGTACGAAAAGTCTAAAATACATAGTTTCAAAGTTAAAAAAAAAAAAAAAAAAAAAAAAAAAAAAATCCAAAACACTCAAGATATATCATGAAAAAGATTCTTAGGATTTTGTACAAACAAAATTTCCGTTGTTTCTATGAAAACGGTGGATTCAAATTCTTAAGTGTTAAATATTTTTTTTTTTGAATATTTTATATTGACAGTTAAGGTTTAATTAATTATACCGATCATCATAAAATAATAAACTAAAAAAAAACTAAAACTAATTCGTTTTGGACACCTAGCTTGGGTAAGGGTGGCAATTTGGGTTATGATTCGTTTATTTGTTCGATTCGATTCGCTTTAAAGCGAATACAGGTTTGAAAAAATGTATTCGTTTAATAAATGAGTCAATTCAATTCGATTAGTTTATTAAACGAATTTAAAACCCACTACAATTCCCTCTCTTTTGGGTATTATTTTTTGCATTACAATACATAGTTTCAAAAAGATTTTCTTTTAATTTTCAATTTTTTTTTTAAAAAAACTTTAGATTACTGGCATGTAGATTTTTAGTTCATAATAAAAAATTTAATTAGGATACGAGATGTTTTTTAATTCCGAGCAAAAATCAAATCGAGATTCAACATGATTATTCGATCCAAAATATAAGATAATTTTTTTATTCCAATTCAAAAATTCAATATTTTTTTTTCTCGAATTACTCTCAACTAGACCTGGCAACGGTTCCGGTTCCGGTTCCAAAACCGGAACCAAACCAAACCCCCAAACGGTTCGGTTACGGTTCCACAAAATGTGGAACCGTAACCTTAAGGTTCGGTTCGGTTCCGATTTCGAACCGAAACCGATCCAATTTTTTTAATTTTTTCCCTTAAAAAATGAAAAACCGAACTAGAATCGAACCGAACCGAACCGTTGCCACATCTACCCTCAACCACATAAAACAGAATTGTTGTCTTCCGTACGATACCTATGTTTTAAGGACACAGAGAAATCAATTTTCACCCCCAAAAAAAAAGAAGTTATCGACTGAACAGAATCATAAGACACGTGGCAAGATCAGAGCAATTAATATACTTAATGCTGGAGCTTGCAACTGTACGAGATTGCAGCTCGCTCGCCTCTTACTAACAGTAAGCAAAATTGGCTGTATTATTTCTGTGTCAGCAGTATCTCTGACACAATTTAAAAGCGAATAAATATTTAAAATACTAATAATAATTGAGGAACAATTTCTCTCCAATAAAAGGAATATTTAAGCTATTATATCAAATAGGTCCTTCATCTTATTAAGTATACCAAATTACCCTTATAAGATTTACAATCACATTTATATATCCTTTTTAAAACAAGTCTTCAAATAATATAACTTTTACAAATAGATCCCTCATGGGATTGTTTTAGTTGTTTCGTAAGAGAAGGATTATACACTAAGACACATTTATATTTATATGATAATAGGTTTTATGATCATGAACGGAATCAGATAATTAGTGCATAAATAGATCTTAAAATTAAAATAGCAGTTGTAGGATGTATTTTTTTTTTTTTTGAAACGATGGAAACCCCGCCACCAAACCACCCATTCTGGGCCGCGGCGCAGGTAAAACCACCGGCTGTCCCGGGCTCTTACAAGAAGTGCACCTCCTGGATTCGAACCCAGAACCTCAAGGTGAGATCCTGAACCCTACACCACAAAGCCACACCTATTGATGACTGTTGTAGGATGTATTCCGAATATAGATATAGACGTTTATGAATTTCGTAAACATATAAAACTTTGTATTCAAACTAAATATTATAAAATGAGTGGTGAATACAAAATACTTAGAATTAAGATATTCTTTTTAGGAAAATTATACAATAAATACCATAAGAAATTTAGATTTGAAAATAAACATATAGTAGATTATTTTAAAAGCAAATATGTAGAAATGATAGTACCTTAAAAGTTAAACTCTAGTCAACTTAATGGTTTAGAATGGAAATTATCAGACTTAAACACAGATAAAATTTTAGAAGTATCAAAAATCTGTCAAATATATATAAATAAACATAACCAAGCAATTAATATGAGATATATAGAACTATTAATAAATAAATATAAAACTCTGCAGTCAAATAGAGATTTTCTTACCCTTTTTTAGGGCTTTTTGAAATTTATGTTTATTTTCTCTATATTTATAAAATTTTCTTTTATTATATTTGTTATATTTTCTACAATCTTTATATTTATGTTTCCTATATTTTTTAGAACTTTTGCTAAGACATTAAACAAAGCATTAAACATCATTCGTCCCACATCTCCTATAATCATTACTTTTATAATAATACCTCTAATTTTGTTGACACCCTATTATTTATTTTACCTTTTAAAAAAATATTTTTATAAGTATGGATTTTAATTAACAAAAAAATTTGTAGGTACTTGATTTTCTTAAAAAAAAAAATGTAAAATTAGTTTAATGGACAATTATTAGGGAATTTTGGCAATTAACTCTTTAAAAGATTTATATAACCTCTATTTCGAAAAAAACTCAAAATTTGAGTTTTTGTTATAACAAAGACAAAAATAATTTATTTTAAAATCTCAAAACTTCTTCTCCAATTATAAACTAAATGTTACTAAAAAAGAGTTTTTGAAGTTAAAATTAGCCAATAGAATAGTAATGCTTAACGATCATGTAAGAATATATAAGAGACGTATTATTCAACACTAAAGAGTAATACAATCATTTTAATAAGAATTAAATTCTTTTTTATGCATTTATTATGTTATGTTGAATAACACTGTTGATCGATAAATTGACAATTTCAACCCTATTTACAAATATAGATGATAAAATGATACATTATTTTAAATATATAATCTGTCATAACATACGATTCGATATTTGAAGTTGAATTGCGATTAAATTTCAAATTTAAAAATTAATTAAGAAAAATAATTTTAATCAGTCATATTTTTTGATATTTTGGATATTCGATATTTAAAAAAAAAAAAATTAGTATTATTGTACAAATAGTCAAATACACATACTATTAACTTCCTTGAGGAATTATAAAAAGATTAGGGGAGCTCAATGTAACAAAGCCATTAAAAGAAAAAAGTACAGTAAGAAAAAAACAAAACAATTCATGTCAAAGCACTAAAAGATTAAAAAAAGTTGATTAAAAAAAATCATTAGTTCTTGGAAAGTGGAAGATTTTGACGCAGAAGCAGACATCTAGAGATTGGAACGATCTTCTCTCTAATCCAATTTACCAAAAAAGGTAATTTTTATCATCTCTGCATCATCAAAATCATCATCAACAAATCAACATACCCAGGTGAGGCTTAGTTCAGACTTTTGCTTGCTGTGAGTTAAATTGATCATTTTCTTTATTATGATTTCAGTATTTACTATTTATTTCAAGTTCAAAGTAGGTGAAGTTGATTCTAGCAAGCTCTGAAGTGGGATTTGTTGTTTTTGTTTTTGTTTTTTTCATTTTGTTCTGTTTATTGTTGATTTTGGTATGTGGGCATGGCTCGTTTGGTGACAAAACCTTGTAAAAGTGCATGTCAGACTAGGTAAGTTTCATAATATGAAGCTCCTGTAATGGGGTTTCTGTGTTTTCCTTTTGAAATTGGTTTCGGGGAATTGCTCTGTTGGTGAAGGTTTATTTTCTTCTTTTTAGGGTGGGAGAGTTTGGTATTTAAAAGCTACTCTAATTAGGGTTTTGTTTTTTCAATGGTTTACTTATGTGAATTTAACTTTTGGGTATTGTTGATTTTGGTATGTTGGTATAGCCCGTTTGGTGACAAAACCTTGTAAAACTGCGTGTTAGACTAGGTAAATTTCATATTATGAAGCTACCGTAAAGGGGTTCCTGTGTTTTCCTTTTGAAATTGGTTTTGGGGAATTGCTCTGTTGGTGCAGGTTTATTTTCTTCATGTTAGGACGGGGGAGTGGGGTCTTTAAAGCTACTCTAATTAGTTTTTTAGTTTTTTTTTTAAATGGTTCACTTCTGTGAATTTTTCTGGGTATTGTTGGGTTGGTGCAGATTTTGTGTTATATCCCAGGATTTAAAGGTTTGATTTTGAAGCTTTTGTATTTAGCTTTCTACTTTTAATTTTTCATTATGTTTGTTTGGCACCTAATTTATTGAAGACATGTTACTTTAGGTGACTTTGATGTTTATAAGCAGCTAGGTGATTCATTGTTGATTCTAATCCTTACCCTTGCTTTTTTTTTTTGGAAAATACTGTTTCCGCGATTTGAACTTGCGACCTCCAGGTCACAATGGAGTAATCTTACTTACAGTTACACCAAGGCTCATCTTCAACCCTACTATTTATATAATAGAAAAAAAAAAGAGAACACATGGCTTATTGATGTTGTTACCTAGAGTAGGTCAGTTAGATGTTGAATTATTTTTGTGCCTGTGGTTTTTTTCTGCACGTTCTATTTTCCGGTCAGACCCAACTGCAGGGATTATTTTGCTTGGAGTGTTAATTAACTGTTTTGGTTAATAAAATAGTTGTTTTGAGTTGATTTATTACATGGTTGTCAGTACTATGGTTTAAATCTCGGCTGTTTGGTTGGTGTAAATGTACACCAAAATATGGTAATTTTGATCTATAATCTTCTATAGAGAGTTTTCTCTGTTGATGCATAGGTTCTGCTCGTCCGTGCTGGAAGATATTGGAAATTGGTGAATTTTATTTTAATTTATTTGAAAGATATTCTGAGAAAGGGTATGTTTGTTTGCATTCTGGTTTTAGGGTAAGGTTGAGGAATTCTAATTTATTTGGGGAAGACTAAGGAGGTGATAATGATGTCGATGCTTGTGAAATAGAACAGTGAAGCCCGGGCATAAGATGAGAAGGAAGCAGCCAGCGGAATGCCGAGCTTTGATTCTCAGTTATCCAATTCCAACAAACTGTAAATTTCCTCTTTTGTCTGATCTCCACTTTCTATTTCGTGCGCATTTTTCCTGTTTTGTTCCCTTAAAATCTGCCGTTCACGACTTTCTTGTTTCCAGATGTGGCATTGTAGCTGCAGCTGATTTGTCACACTTTTCTATATCATAGTTATTATGATCTGAAGTTAACAGTCATTGTACATAATTGTCCATTTTAGATGTATTTCTTCTCTCTGGAGGGGAAAAATGGAGGCGCTGATGTCTGGTGAACTGGATAAAGGATAGGCGTGTCTTCTCTTGTGTTGAATTTGAATTTTACAAATAGAAGGCAAGGATGTTGTACAAGTACCCAAACTTATTAGTTTGACAGGATTACTTTTTTTCAGGAGGCTATATCACTATTGTAGTATATGACGTGCATAACTTAAGTATTTTGTTTCTAGGCCAAAACATCTACTGTTGAGTAGTAACTAGATTGCATTGTTTGTTTATGTTTTTAATTCTTTCAAACTTTTTTCAAGCATTTTCAGGTTTAGAATACCAAAAATTTTCCATTTCAAAGGAATCTTGATATTTTGGACTATGATTATTGATTGCTAGATTGTTTAGCATCATTAAATTTCATTAAAATACTTTTGTCCTTGGGAAGGGAGGGAATCCAAGACACTCCAGAGGGGCATTTTTTTTATTTATACATCAGGGACTACCCTTCTTATAGCAGTAGCCGCACTGGGTATGACCTTTTTTATACATTCAAATTAGGGATCGGTTTTGGGATTATTTTGTCTCTTTTATACTTGTTTTGGATTTGAAAAGGGCTGAAGATACTTGTTGCTCACAAATAGGTTTCTTGAGATGTATTTTATATAGTTGGTTCCCCTCGTTTCTTTTTTTGACTGAAATCTAGTAGCATATGTTTCTCTTATCTTTTTACCTTTTTTAAATTGCAAATTCTTTTTGTTTCTTTAAAAAAATGCCTTCATTGAAACATCTAACAATAGAGTAATGTTCTGATGTTGTATTTAAAGTGCTATGGCTTGTACCAACCATAGTTGTCAAAGGCGCGCCTCAGGCTTAGGCTCATACTACTGCTCCTCATGAAGGATCAGGCTAAGCGACCTTCATCAGGCGCTCGCCTAGGCTCAAAGGCGCGCACCTTTGAGATGCGCCTAGGCACGCCTCATAAAAATGTGTGAGAATTGAGAAAACCCCTACTATGGCATTTTTTCACTTTGCGTATGTGCATGGGTGACGAAATTTACTTGGTAATTTTTTCATCCAACATAAATTTTGTAAAAAAATACTATGGCACTTTTTTAATTATGATTTTGATAATTTCTTGTGCCTAATGGATGGTTTTTGTTGAATTTGAGTCTTATGTTTTTAGTCCGCTGTAGAATCATTGTTAGTTCAATAGACATTGTGAGTCTATAACCTAAAATTTAATGAAGCGTTGCATTCAGTTGCTCAGAAGGAAGTACAATCCAGTCTTATCATGCTGCTTCTTTTGGGGCATTTGAGCAATCAGTTCGAGTTCGCTTAGAGGATGCTGTTGACCTGACTGGGAGTAAGTATTTAATCGATGAACGTTTAGAGATCAGTAATTTTGCATCTTCTATTATCTCATTTGAGAGGATTATTATATATGTTGCATCCAGTGATATCTTGCTGATGCTTTTTTCCCTTCTTCCTTTGGAGTTATCACACTTTATGTGAACTTTCTATTTTATTCTTTACACAATCCATTATATTATATTATAATTTACCAAAAAAGCATCGAGGAAGAAACTAGTTTGCTATTTTTCCTGTGGTATCATATAAGAAAGCCTTGATCTCTGATCCTCCACTAGGCATTAAGAATAATGGATTATAAAAAACTTTCATGTTGTGGTTACTCTTCTGTTGCAGAACCAAAACAAATGATCATTTCTTCCTCTGATAGCTATGCTTCTATGCATTTTGATCAAGTGGTGTTTTGACTGAAACAACCCACCCTTCTCATTCCCAAAACCAATTCCTCATTAAATCACTGTAACTTGTGTTTGATGCATGAGCCATACATGTGAGAGTCGAGAAGATCAACAAGATATGCATGCGAACATTTGTATTTTATTTCTGTTATAATTCATGAAGGCAATTAGTTTATCCAATCTCTGAGAAACTTTATATGATGTGTTAATGTAGACACTTTTCTTAATCCAACCAAAACAAGTGGCCAAGCAATTACTTCTGATCCCCTCCATATTGACACTTTTGATAAGGTGAATTGCATATTTCCTTTTAAGCAACTATTCTTGAATTTGATCTGATTTGCAGTAGCCTTTCACTTAACTCCTATATGTCATTTTCCATTTCTTGATGTGGTATTACTTTTTTTTTCCTTAACCAAATCAGTCACCAACTGCATTAAGCATAAACCCTTCTACCGTCCAAGTGGTGTCTCAGAGGCTGCCGTTGGAAAAGAATCAACGATCAAATCCAGTTTCTATTTCTAGTGGTAATATTGAATCTAATATGGCTGATGTTAGTCCTAGGACAGATATCTCAACTGATGCCGACACAGATGATAAAAATCAAAGGGTAATGCAAAGTCTTCATTTCCGATGTTTTGCCAACAGTTCTGCTTATAAAATATTATTTTAGTGTTGATCTATCACTTAAGCACTCTATATCTGCAGTTTGCCATGGTTGTTGGAGCCTCTGATTCAAGCGACAGATCAAGGGACAAATTAGATCAGAAGGTGATACGTTCATTTTAACTGCATGGGTTTTCTGAGATTTTGTTTGATGGTGATCTTTTGCCTGATTATTCTCTGCAGACTCTTCGTAGGCTTGCTCAGAATCGTGAGGCTGCAAGAAAAAGCCGATTGAGGAAGAAAGTATGTATTTTACTTTTATACCATTGGCGTTGTAAGATCAAATTGTTTAGTTAAAATTTTGAGGATCCATAATGGTAGTGCAGGCAAAGCCTCTGTTGAAAGCATAGCCTTCCCTGGTCCTTTACAGTTATACCTTATGGAAGGATTGCTAGTTATTGGCAAGCGGTTATAAGTTAAATCTTTGAGATACAAAAAAGATGTTTCTCTAATTAGTAACTCTTTTGGCATTAACTGCTTCACCACCTGTTGCAAAAACTATCACAAGCTGTTTGGAAACGAAGCATTTCTTGTTACAATTATTCCTGACTTTTTTATAGTCTCCTGTATTGACTTGCATCCCTCCTTGCTCTTCCCTTAGGTATATGTTCAACAGCTGGAGAGTAGTCGTTTGAAGCTTACCCAACTTGAACAAGAGCTTCAGCGAGCACGACAGCAGGTTAGTCTTCAGCTCTTCTATTTTATCTACTTGATAATTTGTTTAGGTGTGAATAACTTGTAGTTTAACCTTTTCTTTGCTTCTCTTGTTTAGGGAATCTTCATCTCAAGCTCAGGAGACCAAGCCCATTCAATGAGTGGAAATGGTATTCCTTCTTTCTTCTACCTGAAGAACTGATGCCTCCTCTAAATATACTATTCCAAGAGTTTCTTAAATTTTTAGCAGTACGGAAGGTTACCTCTACTGTTGGAGCTTAAAAATTTGACTCTCAGCTTCTTGTTAATGAATATTCTATAATTTAAATGGAATACCTCTCATCATTGCATGCTGTGGTTCACTGTCCACATGTATGATCTACTAGTTGCATCATGACCTAAAAATCAGTTCCTCTTGCGTGATCTACTAGTTGCATGCTTGACCTTAATATCAGTTCCTCTTATTGATGATTTTTGTCCCTTCAATTTACATTGCTTGTGTATCCGTCTTCTAATGCATGAGTTAAGCCTTTGCTAATGAGATCCCTGCAGCCGGACATGTGTTAAGAAAAAACCAGAGCCATGAAGTGCAAGTGAAACTAGGGGTTCATGTTTGGCAATAGACACGTTTCATTTTACTGGTTGAGAATGGAAACTATTAATATCTGTGATTAGAAAAATAATTTTTAATCTCCAAGTAGTTTTCCCCTTGTCAGGTATATAGACTGTCCAATCTTTTCGGACACCAGCTAAAAAAGACGATTTCATTTAAATGCCATGTAAAACACAATGCAGTTTCCATAGACTGCACCAATGCCTCCTTTTATATTTCTTGTTTTTTTTTTTTTTTTTTTGTGGGTGTGGGGGGGTTGGGTTAGAAGGGTTTGGCTTTAGAAAATCATAAGCCATTTCATGCATGCTCGTGGCATAGGCTAAAAATTAGGGTGCCATTCTCTTTCCATCAGCTATTTATTTTTTCTTTCTTAATTATAGTTCATGATCTTGGTGTTCACTGTTCCTTTTAGGCGCGATGGCATTTGATGTAGAATATGCTAGATGGCTTGAAGAGCAGAACAGACAGATCAATGAGCTTAGATCAGCAGTGAATTCTCATGCAAGTGATACAGAACTTCGTATGATTGTCGATGGTATAACGGCTCATTATGATGAAATTTTTAGGCTGAAGGCCAATGCGGCCAAAGCTGATGTTTTCCATTTGTTGTCGGGCATGTGGAAAACACCTGCTGAGAGATGTTTCCTGTGGCTTGGTGGTTTCCGTTCATCTGAGCTTCTCAGGGTGAGTTCATTGTAATCTTGGAAATATTCTATTCCGTAAATATAGTTCTGAAAGATGTTATTGAAATGAAAGAGCAAATGAAGGGAAATTGCAATTTTATCCAAATAAGTTAAAAACTTTGTTTTTCTTCTATTTTTCAGTATGATAAAAGATGTTCTAGTTTTTTCTTTCTTTAATTCACTTTTTATTAGTATTTAATTGGCACAATCAATTTGATGTAGAACCCTTAATCTTAAACTCTCTTCAAGTTTATGTGGAAACAACTAATGTAAAAGTCCTTTGTTGAGGCTGGTCACAGGAATGTCCATCATATGTCCGACGACTGTTTCATCAATTATTTAGGGTTGAAGTCACATAATTTAGCTCGTAGAGTTAAAATTTTAAAATTAATAAACCTTAGTTGTGGAGAAGAGTCGGTTATTATAAAGAAACACAAAAACAGAAAAGAGGAGCATATTGGAGTTGGGTGCATTTTGCCTTTATCCATGTGTAAGAGACATGGAGAGAGAGTTGTGAGGGTAAGTACCTTATAAGCATAGAAAGGATATAGGCAGTGATAACAGTGTGTATGAAAAGCCTTCCTGATAGATGTTACATGGAGATTAAAGCAACGATGATTGCATATAGATCCTGTTTCTCTGTTTCCTGACTTAGACACTAATGCCTGTAAATTTGTGTTTGCATTGTCTGTATTTGTTAGTTATTGTTTCTTTTAATTTTAGCTAATATATATACATATAGCAGATCACCTAAATGTAAATGTCTTCATGATCTTTCTTCCTATTTTTTATGTGATCAAATCAAATGGTTATGGTGGCAGCTACTTGTGAATCAGTTGGAGCCTTTGACGGAGCAGCAACTTGTGGGCATTGGCAACTTACAGCAATCCTCCCAACAGGCGGAGGATGCATTGTCTCAAGGGATGGAGGCATTTCAGCAGTCCCTGGCGGAGACACTGTCTAGTGGATCTCTCGGGTCCTCAGGTTCATCTGGGAATGTGGCAAACTATATGGGGCAAATGGCCATGGCCATGGGGAAGCTAGAGACTTTGGAGGGGTTTATCCGCCAGGTCTTTTTTTTTTTTTGCATTGTTTCATGCTCATTTGAAGTTTCTATTCAACTTGTTTACGTGAAATGGAATCTGAAATTTTGTTTGGACAAGTTTAGTACTATTAAGGTTTTTAATATGATACAAATCCTGAGAAATTAATCCATGTCATGTTCTAATGAAGAGACAGATAATTGTGCATTATTATGGTTGTTTGTACCAATTGATTGGAACATCGAGTATTTTGCTGTTATAAGAGACTTTTCCACGGACTTTCCTTTTCTTTTGTAATAGCTTTTTTGGGTTGGTTTTTATGCGTTCCTTGTGGTGCTTCCTCCTAATATGAACTCTTTCTCACTCCTTCCTTACCTAATTGTTTTGGTGGTATTGCTATGTCAGGCTGACAATCTGCGGCAGCAAACATTACAACAAATGCACCGGATATTGACAACGCGGCAGTCAGCTCGTGCGCTCCTTGCAATTCACGATTATTTCTCCCGACTACGTGCTCTTAGTTCCCTCTGGCTTGCCCGTCCAAGAGAGTGAAGTGAAGATGCTTTGTAATTTCTTCTAGGTAGATTTGTGAAATTATGCACCTTGCAGTAGAAAATTCTGAATGACATCCTCACAAAGATATACTTGTTCAGAAGTTGTGACATTTTCTGTTTATTATTCTCCAGATAATCATTTTCACCAGAACTATTGCAATTGTTACTCCAAAGTATGTTCTTGTTGTAAGTTTGTAACTTGTAACAAACGTTTTCTTAAATGAATTTGACTGTTGGTCGAGATAAAAATGCTTTAGTAAGTTTTCTTGTTCATAGGTGGACTCTGGTTTCATTTGTTCAATTTGTGCTCTGTATTTAATGAAGATGACAAAAATTCAATTGGTTTAAAGAATGTCTTTCTGTTGATTCAATGGAATGATTTGACTGAGAATGATAGAAAATCCCGAATTATTATTCCTGTAGGTGCTTAAAATTGGTTCTGCCACAAGAGACACGTGTCAACGTAAGGAAATTCTTCTCATTCACACCTCATTATTGGAACTGCTGTAAACGAAAAATTATATTACGTGTATATGTCATCTCTCTCACAATAGCTGGGTCTCAAAACTGTGTGGGACCCCGCTGTTGTGAGAGAGATGATATATACACCCGAAACATGATATACCTTCTCACTGCAAACAGTTGCAACCCCACTAGGAGTGCGACATGTATTGTGCGATATGTGTTGAATTACCTTTATACTAATGATATGATATCAGAATAACATATTTCAAAAATTCAGGAAGACCCCGGAAGAATATTACTCCGAGATAGCATCACTCTAAAGCCCAGGAAGACCGAAAATAAATCTTATGATTAAAAAATTGATCTCCGAAGTAATATTACACCGGAAACTCAGATAACACACCAGAAATATCCGACACATGAGCTAGAACACTCCTAAGTACCCCGAAACCGGAATGATCATCTGGATTATTTCTGAGTAACCTATAATACGCCAAAGGACATGATGCCACCCAAATCTCTCTGTCCAATATAAGTCATGATGCATGTATAACTATGTCTGATATTTCTATGTTGAATATCTCTGCCCGAGATTAACAAGTCGTAATAATAATCTGCTTATGAGGAATTAATTAAACATGTAAACCGATAGGTGTATTGCTACCTAATGTTTCAGGATACACCATAATAAGTGTCAACCATGCAGATTAATAAACCATCCCATCACTGACGTCTCCACCTAAAAATCCCTTATATAAACAAATGAATGCAAAGACAAAATGAACTTTTTTTTAAAAAAAACCAAAAAAAGGAACATAAAAAACAAAAAAGAATTAGAAGAAAAAGAAATAATTAATAACAAACCCTTGTGTGAAAGCTCAAAAAAAAAAAGAAAAAAAGACTTCAGCATCAAGCCCAAAGCCAAAAGTTGAATTGTGACTAAACAAAGCCCAAGGAAATGAAGATAAACTTTTTACACACAATTGGTATTATTAGGGGTTTTGAACAGTTTGATATGAGGTCCGAAATGATTTTTTTTTTTTTTTTTTTTAATTTCAAATTCTAAATTTTCACTTAAAAATCTCAAATCTTGATTAGAATTTAAGATTCCAAATCGTTCGATTTAGAAAAAACGTTTCAAATCCAATTTTTCATCTCGAAATCTATAATTAGGATGAGATTGGCCTACCCCTACTAAGATTTAACATCAAAAAGGGAAATAACATAATAGTATAACCTTTTCATCGTTTCACTTTTAAAAAACTTTCGTGTTCTGAGCATTGTATTAAAAATCGGACCACTAATTAAATTAATGATCTAAAAGATTTAATGAATCACTAATTTGATCAATTAAACTGTTATGATTGAACCGATAAAACTGACTGACATCATAAATAATTTTAATTAATTTTTATTTTTTTAAAAAAAAATTCTATTTATTTTTGTTAATTTTTAAGGATAAAAAACCGACATGAAGTCAAGAACAATTCATTGATTCGCCGGTTTTGACACCCTCTGATTCTGAAAGTTTAACCAAAACAGACTCAGATTCATGGCAAATTTCTGATTCAATCGGTTCAACCGACTGGTCCGGTTTTCAAAATACTGGTTGGTTCCGAGTAGCTCTGATGATCGATTTGCTACACACATCACGGCAAATATTTCAGTAATTTAAGACACAAAAATAGATAGATGGCCATTAAGCAGCATTAACAAGAGTAGTTGATTCATGGGAAAAAAAATATATGGTGGTTATGTTTCATATTATTACTTGGGATGTCTGTCAAACAGTGAAGCTTCTTCGGGTCAGGACCCAACACAGACTGACCAATGACGTGATGCCAAATGCTCTTAAAAAGGCAGTGAGTAATGGCATGTCATTTGAGGGGAGTGTCTGTTAATATTTGAGACATGCACATGAATATGTCATCGAATTTTAAATCTTCATCCTTGGATCATAGGAGGCAAATTTAAGAAAATTAAGTATTTTTCCATCTTTCTTGATGACGTCTTTTAAAACTCTTGAAGAGAAGAAAAAAAAAAAAGTGGAAACAAAAATTGTAGTGGCTTGTCTCCTAGTTGAAGCATATAGCTTCTTAGTGAAACATATGAATAGTTGTCTTAATTGCTTAATCACGGAGATGGAGATGGAGATGGAGACAGACAGACAGTTATTTCAAAGAGGAAATTGAGGTCCAAACTGTAAAGCTAACAAAATTGGGAATGTGAGGTGGGTAGCAGATACGATGATGCTAACTTTTTTTTTTTTTTTTTACATGCTAAGAGATTGTTTTTTGGAAACGTTAGAAAATATCGCTACTAAATCATCCAATTTAGGGTTAAACGGAACAGGTAAAATCTTCAACTGATTAAGACTCTTACCAGAAATACATTCCTGAATTCGAATTTATAATCTCACGATCAAATCCTAAGCTCTTGAACCAATTTGATGCTTTTAAATAATCCTGGTTTCTTCCTATGTATTTCTTGTGGAATTTCTTGAACCAATTTGATGCTTCTACATATTTGATTATAAATTTTAAAGTTGCTACTTGCCCTTGGAGATTAATTTTACGGGTCATTTTATCGTGGCAAAATCAATGGGATACATTCTTATCAGGTTTGAGGATTCAAAACATACAAAAAATCAAAATCTGATTAGATTCGGGGTCCCATTTCAAAATTGCTTATGTGGAATCAAGTTGGGGGGTTTGGTTCGGAGTTTGACATCGAGCCCTTAATCCGACCCAATTACCAAATTTAAAATCATTTTTATGCAAGACTATCACAACATAAAGAAGAGCAGAAAGAAAGCTGAAAACGAAAAATGAGTATTCATTGACACGTGTGCAGGAGTTTTTCGATTGGCAGAAAAATGAGACCCACGAGGTTAGTTATTTCATTAGTATTAGCATAGTGAAAAAAACAAATAATAAAATCGTTCGATATCGAATTTGGTGAGTTTATAAGCTAACTTATACTCTCAGTACAATACTTATAAGTTAGCTTATACTCTCCACCAAACGGCGTATTAATATTTAGTGACATCTGGCAACTGCCTTGGAGGCCAGGCAACAAATTCTCCTACAAAGCAGCATTAAAAGGCAACTTTTTTCTTTTTTTTTGACATTTTATTGTAGTCAAGAGAGAGGGCAGTGTCCAGTGTGCTATTTATGTTTTAGCTAAAACATGCCATGATTAATCGGAAAAAGTCACTGCCATCGCTATATCTAAGAATTGAGAGCAATAGAATTTACAAACAAACATTTTCAATACGCAGCATGCATAAACTAATTTAGGAATCAGGTTGCTCAGATTTTAACACTGCACCTGATGAAGACGCACCACTCCCATTTTGAAGGTAGAGGCTGTTGGCCACCATTGAATCGCTAACCAACCCAACATCAACATCAACATCGTCAAAGTTGAGCGTGCCTCTCACTTTCCGGGTACTGTTGGCCGAAATAAAATGCAAATATTGGCATTAATTATGTACTAGTAGAAATATAGTTTAAGCTCTAATAAAAGGAACACTACAACTTTACCTGTTTAAACGGTGATTGATGTCAGTCAGATCCTTAGAAGGGCTCTGGTAAGCATGAGTGCTCTCTCCAACACAAGCATAATAGCTTTTTGAGCTATGTGAGATCAAAGCATCCATCTGTATGCATGAAAATAGAATGAGATATTCATGAAAGCCTACTCTACATCTATTCTCTTATCACCATAGCGGTAACATAAAGGAGATACCCTCCAGTAAACACAGCCCTGAACATTGCGGTTCTTTCCCTTGAAGACTTTGGTACAAGTGAGATGCAAAAGAAACTTCTTTCGACCATACCACTTCTACCACATGTAACTCAAATGACCTTTCATTATTAATACAAATTTTTCAATGTCTATTTTCCCAAAAGAATTGCCATATCCACACTTGAACTAAATGCACAATATTACCATCAGTGCCAGTATGGTTGCAAGGTGAGAAAAGCTTAGTAACTCTGCTATCCTTTCTAAATGATCTTATTGCATTTCTCTAACGAGTTTCTAAAACTCAACCAAAACCAACAGAAATGTGATAGTCAACTTCAAGTTCCCAGTGTTTTAATTTCCTTTAGAAAGCAACTCCATAGAGGTATACAAAAAAAGGGAGCTGGATTTTGGTTCCCAGTGACTATTCAAACAATAAAAAACACAAGGGATTGAAAGGCTTCCGCGGTAATATAGCCAGAATTAACATTCATTTGTTCATTCAGTCTTGTATACATAATTGCTCTCTTAGTTCATTTCTTATCTTTCCCTGCACCTCATTTATAAGAACCTCCAGATTACCAGTTCCCTTCATTTTCTCAAAATGAACATGAAAGAGAAAGATGCCAAACACCATAAGGTTGAAAAGGTTTTGCAAGCTTAATTTTGCTCATGTTCTTGGCTTATGTCCAAAAGATTTATAGATAGAAGTAGAACTAAGGAAGAGTAATAAGAGTGATGATAGTGAAGATGGTAACGGTGCATCTAAAGATATTGTTTTTCTTATATTTAAACTTTTAAGCCGAACATGAAAAATATAGATAGATTTTTTTTAATAATCAAATAAATTAAACCTCACATGCTTCACAGGTTAAAAGTTAAAGCACACTTCAAAATTAAATTGTAAAATAACTTGTGATACAGTTAACTGGTAGCAATCTTTATTTTCTCATCATATTCTGACTATTTCATCCAAGTTAAGAATACTATTAAATAAAGTATACAAAAAAGGAACAACAGCAAGTACCTTGGATGTCCGCAATGGGGAGACATACACATTGTGTGTAGCAGATACTTTCCTAGGGGACATATCGGGGAGGGCTGGAAAAGCTGATACTTTAGGTGATCCAGGGCAATGACCTGATTAGACAAGGAAAGAAAAATTCTAACTTATTAGGCAATGGCTTGTAAAAAGAAACAAACCAGCATCAGAATCATAAGTAACTGTAGGAAAGAGTATACCATCATTGTTATGGTTGATTTCAGATGTCCGGTTAGTCTTCGTGGCCGTTCCAGCAGGACCAAGCTCCACCAACAAAGGTTTTACAGCAGGAACAAATATTTTGTTGTAAAATGTTATAATATCAACATGATCCTGCTCTGATCTCTGTTTCCAAGCCATTCCAAGGGTTAGCAGACTTCTCCTACAAAATTGACACCTAGAGAGCAAGGACTCAACAACATACCCCATTTTGCCGGGCAGATGACCAATCAACAAACACACTACGAAAAACTTGAGGTTTACATTGTGGTTGCTTCCTATAATTATAGATGATTTCTCTGAAGGTCAAGTTCAGCTGAGAAATCTGCAGGCCAGTAAACAGAAAGAAGTATTAGACTTAAAATGTAGACAATAAAAAGCAGACAAGAATCCCTCAAGTAAGAAAACCTTTGCAACTCCATAGAAACAACAGAGGATAATCTGGTCAATATGACGGTTAAAGAAGAGAGACGCCCGCTGACTAAGTATTTGCTGGAACAGACAGTAGACACTCTCCCTTATCTGCTGTGACAATTGTAATCTCTCCACCATAGCATTGATTCTGACGGCAGCCAACTTATTAATCTACATACACAAAGCATGCACATATGTGAGTGCTGAAACAGAAGCTGGAAAATAAAGGAACCATAATTGAATCCTAAGAAAATTCAAAAGTGAGACCATGTGCCAAACTCATCACCAGAGCAACAAATTTACACAAGAGGATGCATAAAACAGATTAGAGAACTTCATAAAATAATTTTGTGACTTCTGAACAATGTTTAAAAATACGGTGCGGCGCCTCGAGGCGGCCGGCCATTGAGGCGTGAGGCGGGCGCCTCGATCGTAAATCGAAAAAATAATCCAAAATACATTCATTTCTTCATAATTCATAGTATGTTCAAAAAACTATTGATAACTAATCCAAAATACATTAACTTCTTCATAATTCATAGTATGTTCAAAAAATTATTGATAACTAATCCCTAAATAAGCTATCATTAGTGTCTAGCGGCATGAAGCTTGGGTCAAAATCTTTGTCATCATCAGATGGCTCATCATCCAAAAACCCTAGACGCAAAGAACAAATTCATTAACAACAGTCACAATCTTTTTTTTTTTTGTTTATAAAGAAGTCAAAAGACGACGTTTTGGCACCCCAAAACGTCATCGTTTCGGTGGGAAAACAAAAAAATTAAAAAAAAATGTATGAACGTGAGGCGGCCGCCTCAGACCGCCACACGCCGAGACGGCGTGAGGCGGCCGCCTCACGCGGTGAAAGGCGGGAAAATTGTCTACAACGCATTAGGCGGCGCCTCGAAACGTATTTTTAAACACTGCTTCTGAAAGAAGAATTTGAGATCTTAATTGCAGTAATACGTTTTCTTCTTCTAGGTTATTCTATGCTGCAAATTGGCATGATTTTGATACCATTTAAACACAAACAAAAAAGAGCAAAGGACAATCATTTACAACCAGCCACAACTTCCTCTATAAAACTGGTTGATAAAATGGCTTAACACATCTAGAAATATCGTAGAACATCTACAATCCTAGCACCCATAAGAAAGATGCAATAGAGCCGGGCCAATTCAAACTGAGTTTGTCACTTTATAAGGCCTACTATTGTGGATATAAGCCCTTCCAGGACCAACAACCTGAACCCCCACTCTGAAACCTCCCAAAAAGCAAATACATAAATTAATAAACAAAATTATTTTAAAATAAATTAAAAAGAAAGAAAGAAAAAAGCAAGCCAATGCCTCCAAATATTTGAGGCATGTAGATAGTGTGATGGGAAAACTCAGTTAGATTTGTGATTTGGGAAAGCAGGTCAATTTTGAATTATGGCTTATTATACCTTGCTAAAGAATATGTTGATCCCTGTTTCTGCACATGTCTCTCCTCCACCTCCAGGGTTTGGCCTTGTTGGGCTGCATACACAGCCAAATGATGAGAGAAAAGAAGCAGGAACATGGTGCAGATAATCAAATCTGTTACTTCCTAAGCTGTAAGTTCAATGAATGGTACCTGGCAAAGGCAGACTGTAAAGGAGGTGGCAACAGCTTCGATTTAAGGTTATTGAAGCCCAGTAAGCGATCCTTCACCGGCGAAGCAAAGGTATTTCGCTCCACTAACACACTTCGGTAGTCTGTACATGGTCTCTTTGGAGACCTGATATCACCATTCTGACCTGAAATAAGATAACATGATCATTAAGTTAATTAAATTGGAAAACGCTTCAACATTAGAAGAAAAAAATTTAAAAAATAATTTCAATCACTACTACAAATAACAAGCTCATAAGAATGGGAAGAGGGGTGATAAACAATCAGATAAGTATTAGCCATAAGCTTTTTCCATATATCATGACTAGCATGTTCCACATAATAATTTGCATAAAACTGAGAAATATTGCAACTTCAGATGAAGGAGGGGTGATAAAAAATAATTTCAATCACTACTACAAATAACAAGCTCATAAGAATGGGAAGAGGGGTGATAAACAATCAGATAAGTATTAGCCATAAGCTTTTTCCATATATCATGACTAGCATGTTCCACATAATAATTTGCATAAAACTGAGAAATATTGCAACTTCAGATGAAGGAGAAGAAATTTATGAAAGAAATAAAAAATAAAAAGTGAAATTAGATATACCTGGTGAAGTCTCATGTTTCTGCAAAGAATGTACATGCGGCAAAAAGGCAGAAGAAAAGTTAATGTGCATTGCAATTGCGTCCAAGGATGGCATTGGGTCTGCTAATAATCCAAGACGGTTTATCTCTGCCGAGAGGGCTGGTCTTGCAACTGTCAAAGAATTGTACATTGAAGAGCCCTTTTCCCACACCATGCTCTCCAAAAGACGCTCTTCCAACGAATTCAAATGCCGCCTTAGTTCTCTTGGGAGGGATTCCTCATGTCTAATGAAACTCTCTATGACCTTGCTAAGGTCAAAAGCCGTAATGCCAGTTCTCTCTAAAACTGCAGGGAACAACATTGTGACAGTCTTATGTGTTGCCAGAACAAGTTCAGCAGAACAGGCAAGCATACATCTGTGGAACCTCTCGTTAGTTAATAAAGAAGTCAAATTTGTTGCATGCAACACTTGTGCTTCAGCTGTACACATTGCTTCCAAAACCCTATAATATAACTTGAGGGCTTCGAACCTTCGCTGTTCTGCCCATATGTTGTCCATCAGATTTGCACCTTGGGGGCTTCCAGTTACACAGCGCTCTCCTAAACCACTACCGGGAAATATAGCTTCCAATATTATATATGCCCTGCGTATCACATCACTGGTTACATCCTTATCACATGATTTCAAGAATCGCTCCAACTCTGCTGAGGGTTTTGATGGAAGTGGACAAATAACTGTTCTCAGCCACTTTGCAGTAGTCATTGCTGTACTCACAGGTGTAGCTGCCATCTTTGAAGTAGCGCCACCGGCAATGCCATCTGCATGAGATGCAGAAGAGCGATGGGGGGAGAGTGGACTAGTAATTGTCTTTGCAGGAGAGGCCAATGAATCAAATTTTCTCTACACACAACAGGATCAAGGATGCTCAAATGAAATGCTTTTACATCAGTGAGAAAACAAGAGTAAAACTAAAAAGAAGCTTATGGATTTTAAAAGCAATCTTCATTGAAATATACCTTGGCACCAGTTATATTCACGGCACCTCCAGACAAACTTCCTGAACCAAGCAAGCTGACATCCTCATTAATAAACACCCTCTCATCCAACTCACCCTTGTTACGAATTGCATCTTCATAATCCTTCTCTAAAACATTTAAACTGGATGATAGAGACGATTCGTCCATTAGATTTTCAAAATAGATCAGACCATCTGCATTGAGTAGTTTCAGATTTTCACGAGCATCAGTAAGCAAAAGCACATTGGCCAGACCACAAACAGATGGGAAACTTATCAAACCAACCTGTGTCAATATTCTCTAAGTTTTCGTTTTTACATTCGGATGCTGAACAAGGCGTTTTCTTCAATAGATCTGCTATTAAATTATGAGTCTTCTCCAATGTTTTCCTCAAATCATCCTCTGAGGTGTCATAAATGTTGCACAGTGATGCAATCAAGTCAGCGCCTTTGTCGCGTTTCTTAACTGGAGCACATGTTATACAAATCAGTAACACTGACAGAAGTCAAAATCTTAACTCCAAAAATTATAAAAAAAAGAAGGATGAACCATTAAAAAAAAAAGTACCCAACACCATCCTCCCATAAAAAGATATAGAAAATCTTATAGAAGTGGGCAAAAGAGCAAGACAATTACCAAAGCGTGAGGAGTCATGGATATTGAAATTTCGGAAGCGAACAGGCACATGTATGATCAAAATAGCCTGTTACAGATTTGATTATGCAGTAAGAAGATATGATGCTCCATTTTGTTTCTTAGACAATCTTTTACAAAAAGTGCAGCAAAAATATAAGTTCTAGAACGGAATGATCATGATGAAATTGTTGAATGTACACCATGTAATACAATGAATCCTATATAATTTGAGTCTTGAAATGTTGAATATGCATTTTCCTTTTTTCATTCTAAATGACAATCGCTATATAGTATCAAAATACTAAAATCTAAAACAAAAGGACACCAAATATATTTATGAAGTCTCAGGTCTTCAATCCTAGAATCTGTAACTACTGAGATACAGTTGAAGAGGAATGTAACTAACCAGTATGGATACCAAACCATTTGTGCAAGTCACAAGATCTTTGAACCGGCTGAATGCATGTACACGTAGTGCCAAAAATAGCAACCATCCAAAACGATGATAGTCTGCAACATCGCCAACGGTACTGGCAGCAGCTAACTGCTTATCACCATTTGCATCACTTAGAGAGAAGAATTCTCGATATATACGTTTATAGTACCTAGAAACATTAAATAATAAGATAAATTGTGTGAACTTCCGCACTGCTCTGGATAAATATAGCACACAGTAAATAGAGCATTTAAAAACTTGACATGGCAAAGCAAGGGAGTTGCAACCAGCCAAATGCCAATGACAAGTTTTCTTTTAAAAATGATGAATATGAACAAAGAGTAGCAAAACAAAAAGACTTGCTTAATGTGGTTAAGCAATGATTTCTAACTATATTTAGGTTCTTGATACAAAATTAGTCTAATCATCTTGAATGTATGAAACTATTATCCTAGTGGTAGCATCTTGAATGAAACCGTTATCCTAGTGAAACCATAATCCTATTGATGAATACCAAATAATCTTAACAGACATATACATTTACATCAATTTTCAGAAGCCTTCTTTATCGTCATAGAGTACACTTTCAGTTAGAAAGATAAGAAAGAAGCACGTAAACAACTGCCTTGGCTCCCAAGGAACCACACGAGACTTGTGTCACTGTGCCAACTGAAAACACCAACTATGACCAACACCGTCATTTCAAGTTTTCATTCAGCACATATCGTAAGTGCCAAGAATTCACTTCCAAGACATTTAAAAATAAAAGAGGTTAAACAAATATGACATCAGTAACTAATGGATCAAGGCACTAATTATTTAAGAGTTAAGAGCAGGACTTTGAGGTGCTTAGATGCTCACTTGCTTAAAACATTGAGGTGCACAAAATTGGCCTGCAACTCTTTTGCCTGATTAGGAAAAAAATAAGAATAATAATGAGTGATGAAAAATCATGAATTTAGATGCATGTTAATACAATCTTTAAAAATATCCAGTCAGTACCTCAAGCCTGTTCTCCCAATCCACCCCATAAATGTTACTTAATATTGGACCAGCCTTGACAAGAAACTGAGGTAGCTCTTTAAAAAAATCCACAATGCTGTAGAACAAAAAAGAAGAAAAAGTAACTTAAAACAGAAACTTTAATTAAAAAAAACTACAATTAAACTCCATAAGTTCACATGGCTCAAGGACAACATACTTCAGCTTCATAGCTCTCAGTATGTGGCATAAATTGAACTCATTATCATTAGATCCCTGCTGCACATTATCTCCATTCTTCTCACCCAGCCTTCTAACTGAATATAAAACAAATGCAAACCAAAACCGCTCGGCTTCTTCTGTCTATTAAATAGTAAAAAGGTAGGTTAACATATTTACCTTATTACTACATGGAAATTAACCACATGAATACATGCACAGAAAAGGGAAAATACCGTTCCACTTCCAATTGAGGAGATATTTGCTAACAAGAGTTGTTTTGTTTCTCTAAATAGCTTTACAGTTTGCGCAAAAGTATTGTCGTCGACAGATAATCCATTCTGCAATCAAATCCCATGTTTAATACAAGAAACTATTTAAAAAATATGCAAAAGCAATAACAAAGAAAACTATGATTCACAACAAAACCCCAGAAAGTAAACAGTACAAAATGCTATTGAAATAAGAGAAGAAAATGGGAGAACAAAAGTAACTGAGAAATAAATTTTTTTTAAAAAAAACCTTGCACAGATCAGTTAATCGAGCTTCAGTGGCATCATGATCCCCAGCTTTGGGTTCAGAGTCGCTGGATCCGGCGACTGAGGGCTTTGTGTCTTCCATTTAGCTAGTAATCTTAACCTGTTCATTTAATCAAAACTGAGTACGATTCTCAAAGTTCAAGAAATGTTAACAAAAATTTAGTATTTAGCTGGAATTCTAAACAAATTTACAATCAGAAACGCTAAAATCATGCTCTCATTGACTATAACTTCACAAGCAGATTAACAAATTTGGAAGCACAAAAATTACTACTACTGATATGGCTTCGTAAAGCTCAAAACCGACACACACTTTGCATCCAAAACTAACAAAATTACCCAAATTTACAAAACTCTTTCAAGAAATCAAATTAAAAACGTACGATTTCGGAGTGCAGATCTCGAAATACGAACTGTCTATAGATCAAGGAACAAAAACCGTAGCTCCAATTCCACCAAAACGGCGGCGTTGCGTCAGATCGATTGGGTTTTTGCTACAAACCCTAAAAATTTTCCCTCGCTTTTTGTTTCTTTCTCTCTTCCTCTCTCTCTCTCTCTGACTCTAACTATTACCTTTGGGGGGCCTCTTTTTGGGAAACCCTATCGTCTCAGCGCGGGAAAAACAACATGATGGTGGAAAAACACACATGACATGCGTAAGAAACATCCATACATCAATAACCAATGAGAAATTGACACGTCATGTTGCAATCTGAGTCATGTTATTTTTACCGCCAAAATTCCACGCTTTTGCCGTAACGGCGCGGTAACGGAGAGTAAGATCTCGGAAAATGTGAAGGGCACCCCGTGTGGCTGTGGGACCCTTTGTGTCTTTATTTGCTTGCAATTTGTCGTTTTGTGGAAGCAGGGGAGAGCTTCTATTCTCTGCGCCGGGCTTAGCCTGAGCTCTCTTTTCCACACCATTCAAAAGCCAATGTCCGTCAATTTATTGACGTCGTTAGTTGTTGACATCGTCATTAAATTTAATTGTTTTTTAAAGGTGAAATAGACAAATAGTTAAAGTTTGACCCAGTGTTAACTTTAATAAAATTATAATCTCATAATATGATATTATTTTTTTATGTTGGCTTAAACTCTAACGTTTGTCCCGTAATTTATAAGTTATCTTATATTTTCTATCAAACACACTCTTAGAGTTTTAATAGTATTTCGTCCGACTCTATTTAATAGATTGATTTGCTTTTTTTAATGATTAAAAAAGTTTAATTGATATAATTAAAGCAGTAAATTTAATTAATATTTTTCTAATATGTACTTCATTAAAAAAATTTCACTCACATATCATTATAGCTTTGATTCTATTATGTCATTTTCACATTGAATGAGGACATATTAGTAAACTATTTTAGAAATTCCGCCATCATATTATTCTTTTCGGGCTTAAGCGGAGCACGTAAAACCCAAAATTATTTCAGACTCTTACAATAAACGCACTCCATTGAGTTGAACTCATGACCTCAATGTGAGATCTCAAACCCTACACTACCAAGCCACGTCCCTTAGGGACTAGTAAATTATTCATTTTAACTTATTTTCGTGGAGTATAATTTGGGACGACCAAAAATAAATATACAACCTATCAAATAGAGACGGATGAAGTAATTAATAAGAAAAATACAAAATAACAATAATAAAGGATTAGAGGAAATGTCATAAATCATATTTTAAAACCTAATCTGGTCCATCAAGATGAGGAGAGGATAAATGTGTCGAGGTCAGACAGTGGATCAATCTAGGATCGACAATGAATTAAATTAATTTTTTTAATAATATTTTTTTTTTTTATAAAAAGCAATACTATAATTTAAATAAGCTAAATGTTTTTATATCTTTTGGTGGTGGGATCCACATTAATGGTGCAATCTTTTAAACTATAATTATAAAGTGCAAAAATGCTATTTTGCAGGAGAATTTATTCGAATTGGTGTCCGAAAAGATCAACATCAAAACGACGTGACTTTGAATTTAAATTAATATCAATTCTCCATGAACAGTGATCATGACTTATTTTGTTATGTCGAGACATTTTTAAGAGTGCGTTTGATAAAGAATATTGTGAGATAATATAAACTATATTATAAGATATGAAACAAATACTAGAATATAAGATAGCGTTAAAAAATAATCTCATATCATGAGATATGATTTAGTGAACGTTAACGCTAATATTAATTTACATGTTTTATGGAACGTTTTAACATATGGCATTTCACACACTGAACTAGAATCTGCAATGTAAATTATAAAATGACCTTTCAACAATGACCATACCTAATACACTGAAATTTGAACAACGAATAAATGATTTACCTACTACCAAGCCTGCCATTTTCCTGCTACTTTACATAGTTGAAGCAATTCTAATTTCGGTAAAGGTAGTTAGAAAAAGGTATCACAGAAAATTCACATGGTCGCAAAGAACAAAATGAAAAGAGATAGATAAAAAGCATCGGCCATTTCCAGGGAGAACCACAGAGAGCTTGTATCCATTCTCTGCGTCGTTTGCCATCGTTATGCTTGGGACTAGTTTGTGTCTTTATTGTCTGTCCACTACCGATAATCTGATCTGTAATGGCTAACTTACACTTCTTCGTCATAATCTTCCTCGTCTTCATCTATCCTTCTGCTGAGGTTTGCAATCTGAAGAGGGTCGATGGCCATTCTATCCATTTCCGAAAGAGACCAACCTGGATATTCTTCATGTTTGGTCTCCTCAGAAGGCCCTGCTAATGAGGTTTGGGTTGGACCGGTTGGTGCTGCTGGAGCCACAGTCTTTGTGTCCGCATTCTCATCTAAATCGGCATTTAGATCAAAATTTCGTGTAGCAGGATTAGCACCATCACTGCCTATGACATTTTCCTTTGTTGGCTCCTTCGAATCAGAGGCATTATCCACCAACATGGCGGCGTTTGAGTTATCACTAGAAACATGCTGCGGAGCTGTACGGAGTTCAGGCTCAACCTCAAGATGAGAAGGGCAAGGCTCTCTTTCTAAATTACGAGAAGCTCGTCCACGACCTCTTCCTCGACCCCGGCCCCTCCCTCTGCTGCTGCTAGTAACATGGCCAATCTCAAGCTGTAAAGAACAAAAATAAAAAACTTAGCCCCATTTTCCAACCACTAAAGAACCTAAACAACCTACTTTCCATGTCCATCTTTAAGTGGAAATAGTATGTTTTAAGTAAACTTTTAAAAGTTCATCCTGGAAATTAAATAGATTGACGATTGTTTGAAAATATGATATCATCTAAACTTGAGTTCCTCTGTTTGACAATAATCCATGGGTCGTAAAATTTGGAAAAATAATTACAAAGAAAGAAATTCAAGACTGATAAATACCTAAAGACAAAAGAGTGAGTTAATATTAGGAAATACTCTCTTTCCATCTTTTTTTTTGCAAAAAAAAAAAAAAAAAATGAAATTAATATTATGATTATATTCATAAATTAAGTTTGTCTAAAAGGTAAACAAGCAGAGATTGGCATGCGATTAACAAAAGAAAAGACAAAAGATAATTCCACTTTTCTTTAAAATATTGAAAGGACTATCTTACCATCCTGCTCCTCTTCGACTCTTCATCACTGTCATTGCATTCATCACCAGCAGCTTTCCTGGAGGAAAAAATGTTGACAAGTAAATATACAAAACGAACAAGGGAGAAGAGAAAGAACCACATCCTCTTAACCTTCTCTTAGAAATGGATCGATCCTCAGCAGCAGCATCAGAATGACCATGACTATAGTCCGGAACTCTGCTGACAATATCCCTCAGAAAATCAAACACATTATAGCTCTGAACACAGTGTTTTCTGCAGTTTAGGAGGATGGTTATGTTAGATAAATCGGTAGGAGATCATTGTCATTGTGTGTGTGTTACTTGTCAAATTGGACAAGAACAGTATAAATGGGGAAAAGAGACTTTGCTAAGTTGTGAAAAAGAAAAAGAATAAATGTACCCAACAAACAAAGGGTTTGAACATGGTAAATTTCAAGTTGCTACTACTATTAACAGGTTTCTCTTCATGTATATACATACATTTGCTCCCAAATAATCCTGAATTCTTACTGCTTTTACACTGCCATTCTGCCACAATTTCTTTTCTCAATTTTCTTTTTGTTTCATTATATCACATTGCCTCAGTTATCTTATCATACTTTTGGCTGGTAGGCACTGTTACCGAACATATAGATAATTATTATAAATGAAAAATTCATGAATGTTTATCAGACAAAGCTCTGTGAAATTAGAGAAAATCCTCTTATTATTGAATTAATGAAAACTGTACAAGTATGGGCTTTATACAGCCATTAAACTACTCTAGAAAAGGAAATTAGATCTATCCTTAATTACATGATTCCACCCATAATTACATAATCAAATCTCAAAGATTATTGCCATAACTCTAGAGATATTTTCCTAATTCTAACACTTCCCCCTCAAGCTGGAGCATATAAATTATATGCACTTTGTTACAAATAAAGTGAATACGAGGACCTCGAAGAGACTTGGTAAGAATGTCCGCTAACTGGCCTTCTGAGTTGATAAAACTAGTCACTATGCATCCAGATAAAATTCTCCCTGATAAAGTGACAGTACACCTCTATGTGTTTGGTCTTCTTATGAAACACATGATTAGATGAAATATGAAGTGCTGTCTGATTATCACAAATTAGCTTCATTTGCGCCCCCACCTCCAAATTTTAATTCATGTAACAACTGCTTTAATCATACCAATGGTTCTGGCAACGACATCTTGTTTCTTACTCTTCCAATATATCATATTACCTCCAATTAAAACACAATATCCTGTAGTAGACCGTCTGCCTGAGGAAGAACCTGCATGGTTTGCGTCAAAATACCCAATTACCTGAGTGTGTCCCTTATCTTCATATAATAATCCTTATTCTGGTGCCCTTTTGATATATCTAAGAATGCGTATAACAATATCTCAATGACTCTCACAAAGAGTTTGCAAGAACTGACTAAGCACACTTATAGCAAATGAAATATCTGACCGAGTAATTATAAGATAATTCAGCTTCTCAACTAATCTTCTGTATCGTCTAGGATCATCCAATGACTCTCCGACTAGTTTCCTATATTTCTCAGGATTCTCCAATGGCTCCCCCTCTTTTGGTAATAGTTTAACATTTGGATCCATGGGCGTGTCAACAGGTCTGCAATCTAACATGTTAGTTTCCTGAAGAATGTCTAAGGCATACTTTCTTTGGGAAATGGCCACACCAGTATTAAACTGAGCTACCTCTATGCCAAGAAAATATTTGAGTCATCCCAAATCCAAAGTCTGGAAATAATTAATTAGGTGTGTTTTCAACGGCTGAATACCCTCTTGATCACTTCCATTGATGACTATACATTCATATAGACTATCAAGTAGATGCATTTGCCATTGAAATGGTGATAGCAAACAGAATGATCAGCTTCGCTACGAGTCATGCCAGACTTTTTAACAACAGTAATGAATCTCCCAAGCATGAGAAGATTGTTTTAAACCGTACAAAGAACGAAAAAGCCGACATACCAAGCCATACTCCTCTTGATCACTTCCAGTGATGACTATACCATTCATATAGACTACCAAGTAGATGCATTTGCCATTGAAATGGTGATAGCAAACAGAATGATCAGCTTCGCTACGAGTCATGTCGGACTCTTTAACAACAGTAATGAATCTCTCAAACCAAGCATGAAGAGATTGTTTTCAACCGTACAAAGAACGACAAAGCCGACATACCAAGTCATACTCCCCCTGAGCAACAAAACCAAGTGGTTGCTCCTTATAGATTTCCTCCCAAAGATCACCATGGAGAAAGAGATTCTTGATATCCAGCTGATAAAGCGGCCAATGACGCATAGCAGTTATAGAGAGAAACGGTCGAATGGAAGCAATCTTGGCCACATGAGAAAAAATTTTACTATAGTCGCGACCAAATATCTATGTATAACCCTTAGTAGGGGTGTTCATAGGGTCGGGTTAAGCAATTTTAAAATTCATTTTCGGGTCAATTTGGACCCGACCCGAAATGTCGGGTCGGGTCACAGGTTTAGTTCAGAAAACTCGGTTGGACACGACCCGACCCGAAGTAAATGATAATTATAATATATATATATATATATATAGTTAATGATACAATTTTGACAAGAAATAAATTTAGCTGAAATGACAGGGTCTTCATTTAGTCTTCAAACGGTCCAGGTTCGAATCCCCATTTCAACCACTTTCGAAATTTTTATTTTTTAAACAAAATATTTATAATTATAATATATATATTTTATGATACGATTTTACCCAGAAGCAACTGTTGCTGGAGTGGCAAAGTGTATACTTGGTGTTCAAGAGGTCCCAAGTTCGAATCTTATCTTCCACAATTTCGATTTTTTTTTCTTTCATTAAAAAGAAAATGGTATTGCTGGGAATCTAACCTAAGATTTCGAGCACAATATTCAGAGCTTTTGCCATTTTAGCTACGTACGCATCTTGTAAAATTTGGATCAATAAAATATATATATTATATTTACTGCATATTATGTTGACCCGACCCGACCTGCAGTTTTTTGACCCGACCCGTTCTGACCCGACCCGCGCGGGTCATGTACTTAATTTTCGGGTTTCGGGTCAACTGACCTGATTGACCCGACCCGACCCGTGAACACCCCTAACCCTTAGAAACCAGATGAGTTTTAAGATGATCAATTTTCCCATCAGGATCAATCTTCACTATATAAACCCATCGGCAACCAATTGTATATTTGTCAGGGGGTAAAGGAACCAAATCCCAAGCGCTACTAGAGTGCAAGCCAGCCATTTCATCCATCATCGCTTGCTTCCACCTTGGATTTGATAAAGCCTAACTGATATTTTTTAGGAATAAAAACAGAAGACAAAGTGGAGACAAAAGCACAATATGGAGCAGATAATAAACAAGCATAATATGCTTCAGATAAAGTGACATCCTGAGACGGTTGTTCTGAAGAGCCAGATGAGCCGGCCATGATGGAAAAAAAAAAAGCTCGGAAAAATATAGGGAGACTGGTTTGAAACACAAGAAAACGGACATTCAACAATGGAGGCGCTTGACGCATACGCGTGGAGGTTGCAGCGGCGCTTGGGTACTGTGATGGCAGTGCGGTTTGGAGGTTATGTAGATCGGCGTTGTCTGATTACGGTGCTGGTGCCGGTTTGTTGGAAAAACGGCATGAAAGGCGGCAACAACGAAATCTAGGGTTTCGGAGTGCGTGTAGCGACGGCACGTGGAGGCTGCCCCGGCAGCGCGGTTATGAAGACATGGATATTGGCGGCGTCTGTTCACTATGGTGGTGCCGAATTTCTGAAACGACGACAAAAAGTGATGGTCGACGACAGCGGTGTTTGAAGCGACCTGCTGGATTTCGCCGGAAAGAAAAGAAAACCCTAGGATCTAGTTGGCTCTGATATCATGCGAAATTAGAGGAAATACTCTTATTATTGAATCAATGAAAACTGTACAAGCATGGGCTTTATATAGCCATTAGACTACTCTAGAAAAAGAAATTAGATCTACCCTTAATTACATGATTCCACCCGTGTTCTAAAAGACGGCCTAGGCGGCCGCCTAGACGTCGTCTGGGCGCTAGGCGGTGCCTAGCCATCCTGTTTTTCCGTGAATCGGTGGATTAGGCGGCTCTTCACGAAAAAACTTAGAACTACGAAAAATGGACCCATTTCGATGCGTGAATGTCATATCGGTGTCGACCGACATCGTCTGAATATGATGGACCAGTGCATGTGCCAAACGGCCACCAGCGGCGACGGCGCGTAGGCTACACACTCCGGTAGCCGCCGTCGGAACCTCCATCGACAGCCACCTGAAACTCCCAAATCCCCCTTTAAGCCTATTGAACCCAAATTTTCAAACGCTAAACCCAATTGACCTCAATTTGTCAAATTATAACCCTAAAACTAATTAAACTCAGATTTTCAAACACAAATCAAAATTTTTTGAATAAAAAATAAAATCGCCTAGTCCGTTCGTCTAGGCGCCGCCTAGAAGGCCTAGGCATTCCCCCCACTGCCCGAATAGTACCTAGCGTTTTTTATAACAATGGATTCCATCCATAATTACATAATCAAATCTCAGAGATTATTGTCATAACTCTAGAGATATTTTCCTAATTCTAACAACTAGGAACAAATCTAGTCACCTCTTTTATGTGTCTTCAAGTTTCTATTTTCTCATCCTGGGTTATGACACTGTAAGAAGTCACTTTTTGTGTAAAAATGGCCTAAAACAATTCACAACTCAAAAGCATAACTTCCAATTAAACACAAACACCAACTACAGCTATCTTACCCAATCAATCATATGCAAGAATCAGAATATTTCTCATGCACTCGGTTTTAATACATGTTCTCAGTTTTGATACATGTGACCAAGGCATTGTGGAACCATACCAACCATAAACTGAGCTTAATGATAACATGATTTTGAGAAACAATCACAGACTATGCTATTCTTTTGAACCATATCTTCAACAATTTCAACGGTCTAGCATGAATTTAATACTTCTGGATTAGGATAAAAGATTATTTATATGCACTTTGTCAAATGGACATTCTAACCCATGCTGATTATTGTATAAACATTTCCTTTTAACTGAAAAAGAGTTAAACATAAGTATTAATCTACAATTTTTCTTACACAACTTATTATTCTGCTACACTTGGTACGCAAATCAGAAACTTCAAATCATAGACCTACTGATGACTTATTCAGCAACTACATAAAAATGAAGTCCATATTCAGTTAGTTCCTCTTTAAATCTAAAGATGCTAGTAAGAAACACATGGGAATGTAATGCTGACAAGAGAACATAGTCTAATTCAAGTTCACGTGTTGATTAAAGAAGAAAAAGAATTGAGCAAAAGAAGGCTATTGACACTTACAAATGCAATGAATTCATGGTCTTTGCTCCTCGTTGAAGGGTTATCTCATACGTACGATCACATAGGTCTTGCAAAAATAATTCCAATGCTTTTGCTACAATAATACCAAAAAAGAGAATAACATAAAAAGCATTGATGACACAACCATGAAGACAAAAAGCTAAGCAGTCAGAGCTACTTACAAACTAGAACAGGCACTGCCAATGCTATCTTCCCGACATCTTCATCAGCTTGCATTATCTTTTTAATTCGAGCCTGCACATTTTTTTTAATTGTCAGATTACAAGATTAAGTCACCAAGAAAGTAACTGCAGGAAAAAACCATAGAAAGGTAATGAACATTTATCAATTTCAATTCCCTCTAAAACGAGCAAGGGTGCGGGGATGGAAAAAAAAGAAAAGAAAAGAAAAATTAAGTAAGAAGAATAGAGATATTCTAAGAAATCAATACTCAAATAGTGCACTAAAGGAAAAGGGAAGCCTTCAAAAATGAAAAATAAACTTCTGAGAAGTCACAGTTATGAAATTAAGAAACCCAAGAAATCCCGAAGAATGTAACACCTACAAACTGAATTCAGAACTAAACCACTAAATCAAGAAAAACAACCCACAAAAACACACAAGCAACATAAAATTTTCCATACAACTCCCACTAAATTATAACCATCCATTGACATTCAAACTACACAGTGTAAACGGATCATTTAGATCCTCTTTAATACCTGATAAGTCAACTAACTAGCAACTTCATTTCGTTACAAGCCACAATCCTATGATGAAAGTATCTAAAACAAAAAAAACAAGACAAAACCCAGATCATATTTGAACATAAATCACCCAAAACTGAATCTCTCATCAAAAAAATTCTACAACACATAGCCATCATAACAAAGCAGTAAGTTCCAAAATTAGGTCAAAAAAAAAACACCACCATCACACATACCCCATAAATCCCTAAAACAGAACCCACTACTAAGTTTTCAAGTTTTTTTTTTAAAAAAAACAAACAAACAAACAAACTCAAATTACGGAAAAAAAATAACCCAGATAATATATTCCCACAAATATTACAAAAACTAAAAACCTATCAACTGACTTTCATCAAATAAAAAAAAAAAAATTATCATAAATTATCAATCAAACAATCAGTAAATTAAGCTACGAATTAAAAAAACAATGAAATAAAAAGAGAGAAGAGGAGACTCACAGCTGGGAAACGGGTATCGAGCTTCTTCCTCATAACGATAAATTTGTAGCATTAAAGCGAAAACTATATTTTATATAAAACAGAGGAAACAGAGTCGATTATTTATGTCTTTTTCAAAAGAAAAAAAAAAGAAGGGAAATATAAATATAATGATCACAAAAAATCTAGTAAATAAAACCCATCTCAGATCCGATAGTCTCCTTTTTCGTTGCCCAGAAAAAAAAACCAGTCTTGTTACAACGGAATATCCGTCCGTAGTACAAATTTGGCGAACAAATAAAATTAAAAAAAAATTAAAAATTTAAAAATTAAAATTGTAGTGGGAAGATAAAGTGACAAGACATTGAGTAAAGTTTATAACTGCCTATTTATAAATGTACACGTGTCAAATTGGTCTTTATAATGTAGTAGTTTTGTTTTCCCTCTCCCCGTTTTTAACGGATCAGGGTGCGTAACTAGAGTCCCCTCGTGTCCACTTGATAAGTGATAAAAAAATTGGAGAGAGTCTCTCACCAAATCTAGATCGTTTGATCAAAATCCAATGATTCAGATCATATCGAAATAAATTTTAGTACAAAATATATTGGAGTCTCAGACCCTATTTTTATAACAACTGTTTAAAATATCTATATTATAAAGTATAATATTATGTGTCATTTAGTGAGTGAAAGATAATTTAACGAATGATTATGATTAAGAGAGATAATATATTCATATGTCTATGTTTATGTGGTTTAATTGGAATCTCTCTAAAAATGGCAATTGCATATTACCAAACAAATCAAATAATATAATCATTTCATTACAAAATCTCTCTGAAAATGACAATGGTAGATGATGCGATAAATGCTGTAATATCGTGCAGTAGACACTGGCAATATCGTGTGTGTGATAAAAAAAATATATAAAAAGGATTGTGTTTGATTATAGAACTTGTATCCAGTGACCAGTGTTGAGTTTAGTTGTATTAAATTTCTTATAATTTTATTCACTCATGTTTTAAATATAATTAACAGTCAAAATATAATTATATTTAAATTATTACACCAAATACATTTTTACCTTTCAGTTTTTTCACATAAAACTTTATCTCAAAATAAAATATTAATT
Source organism: Zanthoxylum bungeanum (assembly GCA_019454045.1). NCBI lineage: Eukaryota > Viridiplantae > Streptophyta > Magnoliopsida > Sapindales > Rutaceae > Zanthoxylum > Zanthoxylum bungeanum. Next base: position 276,766 of record SKCR01023771.1, read on the forward strand.
TTCATAAAAATTACTCAAAATAAAATAAGGGCAAAACAAAACAAACTCATATAATTGGCAACCTAAACAACATCAAGTTTTTTCAAATTCTTAATGCTGTTATGCATACTCAAAATAGAGAGTTTCAAATTCCTTATAGAATATGTAATATGCTTATCGTTGTACTCTATCCGAAATCATTATTTCATTAAGTTCAATATCTATCGAAGACAAATTAGATATTCTTTGACCTCGCCTTACTTGCATTGTACATATTCAAGCCATCTTAATCATGTCTCTCATTTTCTCTAACGAATCAAGCTTCCTATTCAACACTAACCTTATAAATTTTCTGTATAATCTCGAATAATCAATAATTACATCTAAAGAATAAGAAAGAGACATTACATTCAAATTTTCTATTATAGTTTCTACTTAAAAGCTCATATATATATACTGTTTTTGTTTTTTCAATACCAAGACTCACCTCTCCACTTGTCAAGATCTGCAAAAATACATATAATCTTGAACAACATTGAATCAAAAATGTGTTTAGAATTACATCAGTACGTGTATCCTAAATTGATGTTTAAGACTACCGCGGACCGCCTTCCTAGTACCTGCAGAACTTATACCAGAATGATAAATATTTACAGCTACAGCTACTGATCAGATTCAGTTCTATTGAACAACTTAATTCCCCAATATATATCCTCGCAGTGCCGCAAATGAGGAACAATAGTAGCAGTATCCACTTCCCTTTTCGCCTTGCAGTCATAAATTGGAGGAGCGTGAAAACAAGGCTCCATTGACATGGCTTGACCACAAACTGGATCTGGGATTGTTTTATTTTCTATCTTGTATAGAATCCATGGCTTCTTACCTCCAAGACCTTGTGCCACATAGCCAAAGGTTGACCATGCGCTTGTGACTAAAACATCTGTCATACTCAGAAGATTGATTTCAGCCCATGCTTTCTGGTTGTGCATGTTATTCTCGGACTGTTGTTCTTCTTCGTGACTAGGCTGATAAACATCAACCACTTCCCCATTCAAAGTTGGATGCTTCAAGTACATATCCTTCATTTTCTCATAGTAATAGGGGATCAAAGATGTTATAAGAACAGCCTTTGATTTCCCTTTTCCAGATGGAGCAACTATGGATTTTCCCAAATCCACTTGAGGTAACAGTTTTTCCTTATCAGTACAGGTCAAAATTTGATCCATAACTAGTTGAAAAGGACTTGTTTCATTATCAAAAATCCTTATTTGGATGCCGATTCGCTCTTCAGCTTTGGCCATTAATTTTTCGTAGTAGCTAGTAATTAGATTCCATACTTGATTTGAGGGATGAAAAAGGTACCTTCCCAAGTGATGGAAAACCGTTTCTTTGTCTGGAAATAGCTTGCTTAGTTCCTCCTCAAAAGATGACATCAGGAAAAGAGATGGAAGAAAGTAGACATTTGACTTCATAATCAACCATGGTATGTTTCTGAGTATAGTTTGATCTTGATCACAGAAAAAGAGCTTGTCATGATGATCATAATCATGAGATAGATAGAGATAAAGGTAAGATGGCAGCAACTCTGTTGAAGCATTTATCGTATTGTTCTTAAGCATATTCCCATAACTTCGAGCATAATCCTGTTCGAAACTGTAGAGTTCATTCTTGAAAGGAAAGTCCATTGGCAATAACCATGATGCATCTGGAAATGGCTCGCAGAACAGATTGGCCATGTCGGGTTCTTCATTAATGAGCAGAACTCGGTTTGTAAGAAGAGCATAAAGAAAAGCAGAAGTTATGCTCAATATCCTGTTTCCCAGGCCACAGAAAGCTACCCAAACAACGTATCTACACTCAGATGAACTATCAATTTGACCAGACATCAGTTCTTTTAAGCTTTTCTTGTATGACTTGGTGGAAGGTCCGCATCTTTTATGAAGCTTTTCATATTCTCGTAGCTTGGAAACAAGGTAGGAAGAAGGCTTATGCAGTGAAGATTTGCGATATGAGACAGATTGGTACCTGCTTAAGCAAGATTTTGTCCCGAAGTCTGGTGCCAGAAGTCCATCAAGCAGTTTGTCGCTGTATAGTTGAGATGAATAAAATCTTAAACCTGAAAATTGGAAGGAAAACGTAGTGCAATTAACAGCTAAAAGACTGCAAGTGATGCGAAAAACTCCAAGTTCTACAAGATATTCAAATCCAAGCAACGATAACTTCTATTAACAAGAACATGCTAAGAAACGCCTATAGTGAGATTCTAAATACACTAATGATCCATACGTGTTTGCCAATATCTTGATCTAAAAATTAAAAGCTAGCAGGTAAAGGTTCAACATTAACATAACATTACACAAGACCTTAGCTCTTACATCTGCTATCATATTTAGTTTTAATTTCCAAAATTGCGAAATTTTTTAACTAATCTGGATCCAAATTCTTGATAAATGCCTACTTACTTCTGCTAATATGGCTTGAAAATTAAACTAAAGAATCAATGAACTTACCAGCACCAGTGATTGGATTCAACCCTTTATCTCTGAAAATCAAAACGACTATGAATAAAACAGGCAAAGCTATTAATAAAGCAGCCAATTTTGGAAACCGTGTCATGCTGAACCGCTGCAATTTGGAAACTTTTCGTTGCAGCTTGCGATTTGAGCTTTGAATGAAACCATCTGGAAACATTTATGACCCTGAAAAACATTAATTAACAAAAATCAAAACTTTATTTAGTAATATTATTAATGACACCCAGCAATTTAGAAATTAAAAGATACCCAGAAAGCAAATGAAGTTTAAAAATCAGATAAATTAATTAAAAGTAAAAAAAAAAATGGGTACCTGATGAAGATGGAATGATAAAAGGGTGATGATAAAAACTTTGAACAGATTGTTGATTTGGGTTCAGCAAAATGAAACTGGTCATAATGTTTGATTTGATTTTTTTGCTTATAAAAATCAAAACAAAATGGCAGGCTGGCAGCTTGTAATTGAATTGAATTATAAGATGATGGTAATAATATATATTAATAATATATTTATTATTATTATTATTATTATTATTATATGAGTGATTCAAGAAAGGGACTGTATTGACTTTTCCATTGTTTTGGCCAAGTCAATAAACACTTGCAAAAAATTAATTCAAATAAGTTTTGTTGTAATATATATATATAATTTGCGTCTATTAGAGATGAGTTTTGTATCCATACAGCTATACGGGAGATAATTTGAAATATTATATTTTATCATTAAATTTATAATAAAATAATGATATGTCGGAATCTTAATTGACTGTTATATTTTAATATTAATTGTTAACTAATTAAAAATAATAAAATGTTATATTTTATATAGTTTTAATAATAAAATATAATAATGTAAAAATTTACGGTAAATTATAAATATATTATATTTTAACCATTCATACATACATATATTTTTTTCCTCTCTTTTGTGTGGTATTATCATGTGTCGCTTTAAAACTTTGAAATATTTGATGTAATTAATAAGTTAATAAACTTAATCTAATGATAATATTTGGTGTAATTAATAAGTTATGAGCTTAATGCAATGAATATATTTTCCACTTGTTGATGGAGTTTTTTGGGACAAAGTACTTTGAACAGTTCGAAAATGGCAAAATTGAGATTTTCCCTTCTAGAGGGTCAAGTGTTCAGAGGGTTTGGGTTATTCCTCGGCCAGAAATAGAGTCCGAACATAGTTTTCCGAATATGGCCAACCAGAGCACACAGTATGGTACAGATTCAGAGACCGACCACATCAGAGTAGAGATCGATCACGGAAGATGGGTCAGACAATTCAGGACAGTTCAGACCGACCACAACTGGAGCCTGATAGCTCAGTTCAGTTATGTTTCACCTTCAGTACCACGAATAATGAGCTCGGACGTTTTGGTCGGGCCGATATTAGTTTGGGTAGTCTGGTTAACCATCTGGCCGATCATTTGGAGACCGATGTGTGATCAGGGCATCTCTGATATGTGTTATTGTACGAAAGATCTTTACAGGTTGGATCCAGTATATTGCGTGTGGCAGTGGAGAAAACAGAGTGAGGTGACAGACCGTCAGGTAGCAGGTTTTCTTTCAGCGAAGACAGTCTTGGGGCAGAGAGTCCGTCAATCAGTCGGAGACCACGCGGGAAGCTTCATAAAGTTGGGAGAACAGTGTTGTAATTCATAAGCATAATATTAGAGTTAGATTTATTTGTAAAGAGGATAACAAATGGATAACAAAAAAAGAAAATAAGTCTTACTTGTAAATTTTGATAAACAACTCTGTTTACGTTTAACCTGCTCCCAAAACAGGTCGGCCGAGCTCGTTCCAGTAATAAAATACCCCACCATTTTGTGACCGTGGACGTAAGCTGGATTCATTCCGCCGAAACACGTTAAAACTCTCTTGTCAACATGTGCGTTATTCTCACTTTTTACTACATTTGTCTTTGGTCTTCCCATAACCAAACAAATTCACAGTTGAATGAGGATTGTCCCGGGAGCACTATCCCGATATTGCCCTTGAGACGAAAATCATCTGTCAACAGTTGGCGCCGTCTGTAGGGAATCGATCAAAAAGCAACTTACGTAGTAAGACGATGGTAAAAGGTGGAAACCATGGGTCGTTGGAGAGTTCAGCATCAGAGTGGTTTGGGAAAACGAAAGAAAGGCTGGATGAAAGAGAAAGTGAGCAAGCATAGGCTGGTCAGAACGGAAAAGGGAAATGGATCACAAGGAGAGAAAAGGTCGGGAATAGCTCTCCTCATTGTGCTGTAGAATGAATTTCAGACTAGAAGTTGTGATCGGACTACGAAGCAAGAACCAGAAAATTATTGTAAGATTATTGTAAGAGCCTTTCTCTAAATGACCCGCAGAGAGTTGTAAGAATGGTGGTAGGTCCCTTGAATATGAATAAGGCTTTCTCTTTTGAATTAAAAAAATTGTCCATTTTACTTGTTTATTAATTGGATGCGAAATATCTGTTCAATATTCATGGGATGTGCTCGAAGCGAATGGGTGATTGGCGGTCGGGAAGGGCACCAAGCCCGTGGCACGCCAATCTCGGGTGTCATTATCAAACCCCCGGGTGGAAGTGTTCCGACTTGACTTCTTTCACCTTTGAGGATCCATAACGCGTCAAGGGATGTGGCACATGCGTGAAACGCGCGAACCCCTCGTGGCACACCAATCACGGGTGACATTATCAAACCCCCAAGGCCGAAGTGTTATTGCCTCATGGCTCGCATTTTTTAGGAATGACTCGGGTAAACCGGATCCATGGACGTTTCTCCCCCTGCAGGTCGACTGGTGAATCCCGATTGAAGACTATCAGAGAGTATGGCGTGGGGATGGCTTAATTGCCTCCATGACCATCATGCTCTCGGGTAAACCGGACCCATGGAGGTTTCTTCCCCTGCGAGTCAGCCGGTGAGTCACGTTGAGAACCATCAGACCACCTGGATTGGGTATGGCCGAATGGTCCCCTTGATTACATGAGTCTCGGGTAAACCGAACCCATAGAGGTTTCTTCCCCTACGAGTCGGCTGGTGAGTCCCATTGAGAACCACCCAGGGAGGGCACACACGGGGTGTCTTCCTCCCCCGTGGGGATTTGCCTGACCGCCCCGTATTCGTAGCCTGGTTAGCCAGGACACTGAATTGTAAGGTTCAGAATTGTGTTTTGGGAGGCATCGGGCAGACGCTACCTTATGGCACCCGATTTATTATTTTCTTTCTCGGATTTATAAGCAGTATGTGCTAAGTCACCTCCCTTTTTGTTAACTTTATCTTGTTCCGTTTTCGTTTTTCGCTGATGCTTGGTAAGGGGACGCCCGCACCGAGATCCGCAGAGCCTCATAGGTTGAAAATCTTCCATCGTGTAAGTCTCAGATGTACAACCAGCTCGGGGCTGGATTCGTTTCGCCGAGTCTGTATTTTTCCACCAGCTCGGGGCTGGATTCGTTTTGCCGAGTCTGTATTGTTCCATCAGCTCGGGGCTGGATTCGTTCTGTCGAGTCTGTATTGTTCCACCAGCTCGGGGCTGGATTCGTTCCTCCGAGTCTGTATTGTTCCACCAGCTCGGGGCTGGTTTCGTTCCGTCGAGTCTGTATTGTTCCACTAGCTCGGGGCTGGATTCGTTCCGCCGAGTCTGTATTGTTCCACCAGCTCGGGGCTGGATTCGTTCAGTCGATGCATTGTTCCACCTGCTCGGGGCTTGATTCGTTCCGCCGACACTTTATGTTCCACTACCTCGGGGTCGGGTTACGTCCCACCGAGAGGTTTTTCATCGGCATGGGGTTGGAGCATCTCTCCCATGACAGGTCTATTGGTCCGGGGAGGTAACATTCCCTCGAAGCCAAATGTTCTACTACCTTAGGGTCGGGTTACGTCCCACCGATAGGTTTTTCATCGGCATGGGATTGGAGCATCTCCCCCATGGTCGGCTCTCTATTGGTCCGCGGAGGTAACATTCCCTCAGAGCCTATTATTTTTTTAGCTCGAGGTCGGGTTACGTCCCACTGAGTGCATCATCATCGGCTCGGGGACAAGCTTTCCCCTCATGTCCGGGTTCGAATTGGTATGGATCATGACCTCTTCTCACATCCAGATTCGAAAGAACAAGTTAGCAAGTTAAAAGTTGGAATCATGCTGAGTATGTAAGGCTGGAAATGGAGCATTCAGAGATAAGCATCATAAGAGGAAATTGGGCAGCATATTTATTTTGATCTGGTCCGGAAAGCATGATCTATGATATAGGCTCGACAGAAGAGATGTCAGTTTCGATCTGGATGACAGAAGGAGCTTCGTCTTCTGTTGGGACGACTACCAGAAGGGTAAATGAGGAATTTGCTTCAAGTCAGAGAATCATTTGGATGAGCTTAAGAATCCTCAGTGATCGAGCACATGAAGATGGCAAATGAATACCTGAAAAATGTGTTTCCTGGAGCGACCACCGACCGGTTGATCAGCACACCATCTTTTTTATAGTTCCCGGTATCAACTCGCTAACTCGTTGATACCGAGAACTATGAGACAGATGTTGATGAAGTTTTTTTGTGAAAAAGTACTTTGAACAGTTCGGCAATGGAAAAATTGAGATTTTCCCTTTTAAATGGTCAATTGTTCAGAAGGTCTGGGTTATTCCTCGGCCATAAATAAGAGTCCAGACATAGTTTTCCGGATCTGGCCGACCAGAGCATACAGTATGGTACAGATTCAGAGACCGACCACATCAGAGTAGAGACCGATCACAGAATATTGGTCGGACAGTTCATGACAGTTCAGACCGACCACAACAGGAGCCTGATAGCTCAGTTTAGTTCTGTTTCACCTTCAGTACCACGAATAATGAGCTCAGACGTTTTGGGTCAGGCTGATATTAGTTTGGGTAGTCTGGTTAACCATCTGACCGATCATTTGGAGACCGATGTGTGATCAGGGCATCTCTGATATGTGTTACTGTACGAAATATCTTTACAGGCTGGATCGAGTATATTGCGTGTGGCAGTGGAGAAAACAGAATGAGGTGACAGACCGTCAGGTAGCATGTTTTCTTTCGGCGAAGACAGTCTTGGGGCAGAGAGTCTGTCAATCAGTCGGAGACCACGATGGAAGCGTCATAAAGTAGGGAGAACAATGTTGTAATTCCTAAGTATAAAAGGATAATTAGATTCATTTGTAAATAGGATAGCAAATGGATAACAAAAAAGAAAATAAGCCTTACTTGTAAAATTTGATAAACAACTCGGTTTACGTTTAACCTGCTCCCAAAACAGGTCGGCCGAGCTCGTTCCAATAATAAAATACCCCCACCATTTTGCGACCGTGGACGTAGGCTGGATTCATTCCGCCGAACCACATTAAAACTCTATTGTCAACCAGTGCGTTATTCTCACTTTTTACTACATTTGTCTTTGGTCTTCCCATAACCAAACAAATTCACAGATGAATGATGATTGTCCCGGTAGCACTATCCCAATATTTCTCTTGAGACGAAAATCACCCTTCAACACCACTTTAAGGTAAATAAACTTGATCTAATGAATATATTTGTCATTTTTAATAGGTGAATGAACTTGATTTAATAATAGTATTTGTTATTTTTAAATTAATGAATTTTGTCTAATGAATATAGTTTTCATTTATATGTAATTTTGTGCTATTACAATTACGGAGTTGAGTTCAATGTAATGGATTTGTTATTGTTATCACTATAAATATATGTATAACCTTATATTTTGACAACAAATCTGCTAAAGTGACGCATGTTATATAAGTATGTTAAAAATCTAAAATTGATTATAATATAGGGCACTATGAAGTCATATTCGAGTTTGTGGGGCAATTGAAATTTGAAAGATTTAGAAGCTTATATAAATACATCATGTAATTTTCAAGACTCATATTTGACGGATAAGATGTATTGTTAAAATCTTATTTTAATTTTGATTGGACGATTAAGACATTACAATTTTCTTTTGTGTTTATTTTATTATTTCATGTTCTTTAAATAGTTTACACAATATTTGTCTCATGTATATGTTATCTTAAAATATATTATTTACTTGTAATGTTTAATTTTTACTACCGCAACAACGTGTGGGTAGTCCCTTAGTTGTTATGAATTTCGTATTAAAATATAAATAACGTAAAGAGAGAAAAATGTATACCTCCATTTAAGCATGCACACGGTTCGGTTATGGTTGAAAATCGTAACCGAACCGTACGATATACCGTTTTCCAAAGCTGAAATCGTAAATCTTAATTGTAATTGAACTGAACCGTACTGTTACGGTTGAACCGTATTTTTGTTTATTTTTTTTAAAATGTTATAAATAATTTAAAAAATTATTTAAAAATTATGATTCGACCAGATTTTTTAAGCTTGAATCAGATCCGGTTCAACCGTCGGTTGGAAATGCACCAACCGTAATTGAATCGGACCCATCTGATTCGGTTGCGGTTTGCAGTCCGGTTTATTAAAGGTTCGGTTGGTCAACGGTTGATCAACACTAATATTACGTGGCAGTTTATGACAGGTCGGTAGTATAATTTCTGAAATGGCTGCGTATTACCGAATTAAAACTTTTCTCACCACGCGTTTGGTTTTCGAGAAAGTGTCTTCTTCGCTGGGAAATTTTTTTATTTTTCTCGAGAAATGGGAACCCTAACCACGTTCGAATGAATTGAAGAACAACAGACGGCTTCCCTCATTGATCGTCTTAACGCCGTCTCTGCATCTCTTTTGACGATCTCGTATCAACACGATTCCACTCAGCTCAGGTATCTGTTCTTCGAACTCTGTATGTTAACGGAAGCTGAATTTTTTTTTAGCATTTAATTAAATAGAGATTTTCAATTTTGGTAGTGAGCTGCTATTTGATTGTATTGTTATTTTAAAACAAATATATTTTTGTATATATTAAGATGGTCAACATCTTGACCTTGCTTATTGAGCTTGATTCTTTCATGCATGTGGAAATTATTGCATAGGATTTGATTGCCACCTCACACAATTGTCAATTTTTTCTTCAATTAATGTTTAGGCATTACAAGGATCAATTTTTTAAAATTTTATTTAAAATTTTCTAGAGGGCACAGGGTATGTCTGGAATTGAAGTGTTCTGGCTTTTAATCTCGCAGCTGCGGTGAACTGGAATAAGTAGCTGTTGAGTTTAAGTGGGTGGAGGGTTGTTAATCATTCGCTTTTAAGTAAAAGTGGGTGTTTGTCAAATGTTATCTTAACCGTCGTGCTTTCCAACTTAAGCAAAAGTGCAAACAGTTACTTACTTATAGTATGGTTTCGTGTTGTGAAACTTTAAGGGTTTTGGATCTCAATGGCATTGTCTATGAATCATGTTCTAAATCCATTTTCTCTGAAAATAGTCAATTGTTGACCTTATATATTTAAGTTTGTTCGTCTCAGATGTAGTTTCACTTAGTTTAAGATATGTGCTAAAATCCGACTGTACATCACCATGCAACTGTATAAATCTTCCATTTAAGAGATTATCCACATTACTTCTGACGTGAATATGGCAACTTGTCTAGAGCTCGATTTAGTGGGAAAAAGCTTGTTGATAAAGAGATCCTTCCATTGTCAACTAATGCTGCTACTGCTAGGGTTATGTTCTTACTGAAAAAATACTGCTATGGTCATGCATTGCAAAGTCAAATGCTATTAGGATTAATAAATGCATAAGTTATGCATGAATTTTTTGTTTTGCAAGAACAAGAAATAGCTTTCAACTTCATAGGCTATTGGAAAGCATGAAAATGCTAATTTCAATGTGCATGTCCAGAATTTGGACGTCTGATTATTAGGGTTATATTGAGTTGAGTCCTATTTCTTGTTATTTTTATTTTCAGAATTAGTATTGACCATTTGTTATGCTCCCTTAACTCGAGATTTTTCTAATTCTAAGTCTGTCTGTATGGTGGCTATAGCTGCAGTTTGTGGATCTTATTTTGACCGATTTTTGTTGTGGCCTTGCATGGTCTGCTTAGAGGTACAAAGCTTGGGTTAACAGTGAAATTTACTCCTTACAAACTTCAATATGCAATTTACTCATAAAAAAAAAAATTGAATCTTTAAGTTTAGTTGGGCCCTACTTCTTATTGAACATGTAAGGAAACCTTTATAAAAATGGTATAATTTTCAATTTAGTACAGTTGAATGGGAGAATCTGCTAGCAGCTTAAAACCTTTAGTTATACCTATGACTACTTCTCCAGGTATGATTGCTTCGGTTTTCTCATTTCCTTTCTTTTTATTGTTCTCTAAATTAACATTTTCCTAAATCTCTTGAAGATCTTGCATCAGTTTTACCTTAAGCCATCAGTTTTACCAGTATATGTACTCATACTAGTGATGACTTTAGTTGTCACTCAACCCTTATTCACCCTTTTCTGGCAAACTATGTTGTTTCCTTTGCTTACTTTTGTTTCTAACTGTATTTTCTGTCATTGCTTTATCTATCAGATTGACGTCTTTGTAACAGTCATGAATTATGTTTTCTTATATTGTTTTTACTCAATATTATGTAGCGAATAGCTGCTGAAGCAAAATTATTTTGTACATAAGATCTGCACTTATAGTGTCAATTTTCTCAACATCTTGAATTAAGCAATTGTCTTTGAGTGCAGGGAAATGCATTGTTAATGATGAAGGTTATGCGTAGATTATTTAGATGACGTAAGACTGCACAAAGAAAAAGATTCCATAGAAGCAAGCTGGCTGTATTACCAGAAAATAAAGTGAATTTAAAATAAACTGGTAGCAAGGCTATACTTAGCTTCCTGAATTGAAGTAGGCTTGAAAAAGATAAATCTTGATTGGTTCTGTATTACAGGAAATAACGAAAAGAGTTTTTAGTTGCTGGATGCTTGGGTCTCTTTGATTACAAGTCATTACTAGATAAAGTATTGACTTTAAACTCAGAAGCATGTTGAATTTTATCGCAATTAGATCAATCATTAACTTGGATGCTATGTTTGTTTTGTGTGTTTGCTTTATTAATAAACTTCATTGTTGATGCAATGTCTTTTTTTTTTTTACAATTTTGGCATCATTACATCCATACACTAGAGATGTGATGCCAGATGATGTTATATATAGTCTTTATGCGGTGATTTTCTCATTCTGTTGATGATATGGACTATGACGACATTTAAAGTTATGGACTGCTTGGATGATGTAGTTATTTTCTTGTTGAAGAATGTGTTGTATTGTGCCATGTTATATTGCTAAAATAGGTAGTTATATTTTTTTCTTATGGAAGGAATGGATCAATACGACTATCAAGGACAGAGAAGGGAGATGAAGCATAAAGGAAGGAATGTTGTGTGGTCAATTGCAATGGACAAGTGTCTAATCGAAGCTCTTGCTATTCAGGCTAGAACTGGGAATAAAATTGACAAGTGCTTTAACGAGAATGCATATACCGCTGCCTGTATTGCAGTCAACTCCCGTTTTAATTTAAACTTAAATAATCAAAAAGTTGTTAATCGTCTAAAGACAATTAAGAAAAGGTATAAGGTAATGAGGGATTTGCTGAGTCAAGATGGATTCCATTGGAATCCCAATACAAAGATGATTGAATGTGCTAATGATGATCTATGGAAGAGATACATTGCGGTAATTCTTTCCTTCAATTTGAAATTCAGCAGATTTTACATTCTCTTATCTAATACCAGTGAGCTTTAATTAAATGGAGTAGGTACACCCTGACGCAAGAGGATTTCGAGGGAAGCAGATTGAGATGTATGATGAACTGAAAATAGTCTGTGGCAATTATCAAGCACCAAGTCGTTGGGCTAAGAAGAAGGACGGAAGTCATCCGACTGAGATTAAGATCTGTGAAGATGATTCTGCATCATTCCCTTCACCTAGTTCAGAAGAGGCAAGTGATACAGATGGAACAGAGTCATATACTGGATTGCCCGAATATATGCAAGATGGTAGTCAAGATCCTCCTCTTGTACCACCTTGGAGACAACTTCCGAAAAGATCTCGTGGCTCGGATGCTCTTCAGGATGCCATGCTATCAGTGGCATCTAGCATTAGGCGCTTGGCTGATGCAATGGAGCGAAGTAAAACTGCAATCAACGCCTCGGAACTTTTACAGGCTGTAATGGAGATCGATGGTCTGGAAGAGGGTAAACAGATGTATGCTTTTGAGTATTTGAATGCAGACCCCATTAAAGCCAGAGCCTTCATGACATACGATCCCCGAATGAGGAAAATATATTTGTTCCGACAGTTTTGGTGGTGGAAGTGACTAGTCGCTTAGCTTGGGATATTTTGGGTATATAGACTACAGAATTGTGGGACTGCTTGCGCATAGAACGTTTTTGCATTGACGTTTGGAGGTGAATGTACAGATCGTAGATGTTTTCAGGGTTAGTATTTATGGACAGAAGCCGTTTGCAACCAGAAAAGTTTCCAGCCCTCTTCGCTGCCTTGACGGATCGAAGCTAATTGTAGGTATAACGTCTTCACTTATTCTGTTTCACTTCCTTGTAAAGACAGACACCGTGTTGTTCTTGAAACAAAGGTACTTGTAGACGCTAATTCTTTTACGCCACTTTGAAATTTATTGCGTCGTTGTCTGCTTCAAACTCTGTTCTAAGTCTGTGTTTTGTGCAATTTCTACATCTGATTGCTCTGATGTTTGAAGCCATTTTTGTTCTTGCACTAATTGTGTTTCAGTTTTGAGTTTGGTCTCAAGTAATTTGTTTGATCATATGATGATGGTTGTTGGAGTTGGATACCCTTTTTGTTTTTTCATATCTTTTCAATAATCATGTTTACAAAAGTTGGAGAAAGTTGGATTTTATTTTGTAAAATTTTAAAAGCTCCACCCTGATTTACAACTAAATAATACAAAAAATTAAAAATTAAAAATAAGAGATTTTGGTATAAAGAATTTATTTATTATGTTTAATATTAAAAAATTCAAGTTCAATAATTATTATTTCAATTTCAATATCCGAAATGGATACAGAGTATGTAATCGGGGACAACCCTGAGTTATATTAAATTACGAGTTCTTAAATTGGAATCCTCGATAAAAAATAAAAAAATATATAAAAATCGTATTATATATTAAAAATTAAAATTTTTCTAAATTCCGGTAATTTTAAACACACTTTAGACTCCAGCTGCCGTCTTTATCTATCTACTCTCTCCGGTCTCCATTACTACCACCACGGCTAGTAATATGGTTTTTATTAGAAATAAATTGTTACTCAAAAGTCAAATCTGAATATAAGCAAATGAAAAAAAAAAGGGCTGATAAATTTTACACAGAGAGATTGTAAAGGAGAAGGCGAAGACGTGGAGATATGGAGAGAAGGGATCAATCTCAATCTCAATCTTATCATCGACAACGTAGAAATCATTCATCATCATCGTCGTCGTCGTCTTCTTCTTCAATGGGTCACCGCCATAATCAGATTCGAAGCAGAGTCACCAGCTCAGCCAATAAAACCAATTCCTATGTAAGAAATAACCCAGAAGCAGAAAGCGAAAATATAGAAGCAATTGTTGGTACTTGCCCATTTATGTGCCCAGGTACCTTTTTTTTTTTAAACCTTTTGCTCTTCATTCATTCTGGGGCGGCCCTAAATTGTCCTAAATTTTTGGATGGCCATGTCTAGTGACTTGAAATATTGTAATGAAAAGAACATAAACGAGTTGTTAGAAAAAAATAATAATAATAATATTGAAGTTATGTTATACACTTAAAAATTGAAATATTTTGATTTGCCAATCGCATGTGTAGACTGTCGCAGGGCCACCTCTGCATTCATTTGATTTATCTCTTACTCTTGTTTTTGTTATTGTTATTGTTATTTTTCATTAACAGAGGAGGAAAGGCTCCAACGGCAGCGCCTTCGAGATTTAGCTGTCTTTGAAAGACTTCATGGTGATCCTCGCAAATCATCTCCATCCCTCGCTGTTAAAAAGGTTGCCTTTTATTTTCCCTCAATATTAATTTTTTTTTAAAGCTTATATTGCTACTATTGTGTTAGTTATGTAGCACCAATCAACAGTGGTGTAATCAGAACATAATTTAATTTTCACAAAAAGTGGTGGATACTCGGGGAAAATTAAAATTTTGACACATTTAACAAATTTTCAGATTGAGTCCAACTGCTCCGCTCGCCCATTAGTGGCTCTGCCACTACCAATCTATGAGTAACTCCTCAATTGCCACTCATTTAGGATATAAACTTTATATGTTTAGGCAGCATTACTTATGCTAATGTTCCAGGGAGAGTTTCACCTACGACTTTTTCAATCAATTAGATGCTCATATGGAAGATTTTAATGTAATGAATGAAAATTTAAAAATGCCCGGTGTCTTCAACTGGTATTACTAATTACACTAATTATATGCAGAAAACACTTACCTTCATTCATTCTTGCTAGTTTTGCAGAACGATGTCTGCCAAGGAAATGAAACCATCAGATGTGCGGCCTCTATCAGTACTGGAAGAAACTTTAAACTACCTTTTAAACTTGCTGGATTCTACAGAACATCCTTTTGAAGTGATACATGATTTTGTCTTTGATAGGACAAGGTCCATAAGGCAAGACCTTAGCATGCAGAATATTGTCAATGACAGAGTAATCGACATGTATGAAAAGATAGTAAGAAATTTCTCGTTCTGTTACTCTTCTTTTATCTCTCGCTAACATACCTTTAGCATATAATTATGATTCTTTTATGAACAATCATCTTTACGACTAATATAATGCCCTGTAAATATGTGTGCAGACAGAATAGCGTTCCAAAGCATTGAAAACAGTTTTTAGATAGATAACCAAAATGAAGTTTTTCTATTGGATACAAGTAACTGACATGCAAGTAGAACTTCAGTAGATATTAGGGGTGTTCACGGGTCGGGTTTTCCGGAAATTTTTTTGGCCCGATCGGGTCGGGTCATCGGGTCGTCTGACCCGAAACCCGAATTTTGAGAAGGTGACCCGCGCGGGTCGGGTCACCTCGGGTCGGGTTAAAAAACTGCGGGTCGGGTCGGGTCAACATAATATATAGTAAATATAATATATATATTTTTTCTTGACTGAAATTCTGCAATACCGTGTGCAGCAGAATTGGTGAAGTATTTTCAAAGTTTCAAAGAAGTTGCCGGTTCAAATCCCTACAACAATTGGTTTTTTATGAAAAATTAATTTTCTAAATTGCTAAAAGTGAGATTCGAACCTGCATTCTTCTACCGCCTAACTAAGATAGCTTGCCATTTGTGCTACGCCTTTTCATTGTGAATGTTATACTACTAACAATATATGTATTATAAATATAATATCATTACATCGGGTCGGGTCGGATCAGACCCGATTTTGCTGAACTAAACCCGTGATCCGATCCGAAATTTCGGGTCGGATCGGGTCAGACCCGAAATTAAAATTTAAAATACTTAAACCCGATCGGGTCGGGTCGCTGCGGGTCGGGTCGGGTCGCAGGTCGACCCGACCCTATGAACACCCCTAGTAGATATATAATGCACTGTAAATATGCAACTCCGGATAAATTTGATATAATCTGCAACTTGAAACGATTCATGAACTTTTCTCAGCTCAGGTTTTCAGATACACACTTTTGATAATCATGTAGTTGATTGCCTATTGCTCAGTGTGGGAAAATTTATGCATGGTATTGATGGCTTCATCTAATGTTGAGTCCATATATATTTCATCCCGCAGGTCAAATTTCATGTCATATCTCACCACAAGTTTCAAAGCAGTTACAGCTGTTCAAATATTTCTTCCTTACATTACCTCAACTTGGAGCAGCTTACGAAGGCTTTGACATCTCTATATAATCTGTATGAAGCTAATCGGAGCTCCAAGCCTATTCATGAGAAGGAAGCAGAATTTCGTTCATTTTATGTGCTTCTTCACCTTGATTCCAATGGTCAGCTAATGGTTGGTTTCCACTTTATTGTGTCATTGTTCTATCTCTCTCCCCTTATTGGGGCCTTGTAGTGTCTTGAATTCATAATAAATAGCTAATTACGAACAACAGGGGGAGTCGCTTTCTCTGTGGTTTCGTCACGTGCCTTCTCCCATTATCAAGTCAAAAGAAATGTGGTTTGCTCGCCAAGTTTTACGGTAACAAACAAATTTCCATACATCCTATATTCCTTACACTTCCTACTTGTCCAAAATTGAGATGTTATTCTTCTTTATCCCATATTCAATGATAAATTCATCTTCTCACTTTTCAACATATGAAAGGTACTTTCGGATGGGAAATTATAGGCGTTTTTTGTGTACTACTGCTGCGGAGGCATCGTATCTACAGTACTGCATTATTGAACCTTATATTGCGGAGGTAATTGTTACAAACTTTCTCTTACGGAATTCTAGTTATATAGCTGTTACAAAATTTCTTGAATATAATTAACTTAAGGCGTTAAAATGGGTGAGGTGTTGATTTTGGATTGTAGGAAATTTCTCTTAAACAGTTTTTTTTTTTGTACTTGTCACTTTTCTTCGTGGTGCCTTGGAAACCATATTGAGAATACTTTTTCTGCTGTCTGTTTATTTTTTTCGATATTTATAGGTTCGATCACTTGCTTTGTGCTGTATAAATAATTGTGGCTATAAGCTCCATCCCTATCCTTTAGGGCATCTATCCAAACTTTTGATGATGGAGGTATGTTGACCAACAGGTGGAATTTATTTGTTTTGTTGTTGAGAAAATGTCATTGAATATTGAAAGATGCACGTGTTCCTTTTAGGAATCAGACGTGGAATTATTTTGCAATGCCTGTGGCCTTCAGTCTTGCACGGATGAATTAGGAAATAAATTGCTACCCACCAAGCAAACAACATTTTGTCGTCCCAAGGGTGGGTTTCAAAATTATAGCTTTTTGGGATTCGAGCAACTTGAGAGGTAACTTTTGACATGCATTCTGACATTTTTTTTAATCCTATTATTACCTTTCCGGTGGTTAGCCAGACCTGAAGAGAAGGTTTAAAGAAAAGAAAGGTCTATGAAAACCATATTTAGGTATTTTGACTTGCTTTAAAGGATCTACTAGAGTTGTAGTGTGAGATGTATATTTGTGTTCGTTTGCACAATTTATTCAGTCTAAATTCTAAATTATATTACAACTTAGCAGCCGTAGGGTACCCCACATTGTTCTATAACTTCTTTCTATGGGTGCTCTACAAACATTTGGGGCAAAAGAGTGTCTGTTCACCAAGTTGGTGGTTGAAAAATAGATGTTCCATAATGTCAACAAACTTGCTGACTGCCTTAGAAGAAAAGTGGATTCTCATGAAAAATTCATTGATGTACTTATTACTGATACATAACAGAGAGATTAATAGTATTATACTTGCTTTAAGAGTCACCGCAAGTGTGCTGAGGCAGAGGTTTATTTTTTGAGAATCTTCCTCAGAGTCTCCACCGTGGGAAGCCTCGTGCACCGGACCATCATTTTTGTTTCGCTTTCTTGCCATAAGAAAGGCTGTGATTTCCTAACCAGCTCCGGTTCCGGCTCCGGCTCCTTCCCTGCTTATGCAGCAAATGAGGGCCGTCTTTTTGTTGTGCTTGTTTAACAGCAGCATCTTTTTATTACCTCATTCCGAAAATGCTCCTGTTATTTTTTGATTGACACATAAATGCTCCATTCAAAATTGCAGGCAATTTGAACTTTGAGCTGCTTAGATAATCAATCTTGCACCATTGAAGACTCTTGGCTGATCAACTGTTGTATCAAATATTAAATCATGCCGAAGCTTCCCGCTGTATATTTGAATGCCCTTTATGCAACTTTTGTGTCAGAATTTATAACCAAAATTACTGAAGTTTGGTCATTTTTAAGTCCTTTGATTTTGTTTACAGAATCCTTATGCAAAGATGCAAACATAACTGGGGCAAAATACATTATGAATTGCATTTCATTTCAGGATCAAATTGCAGTTACCCATTGACGTGGAAATTGTATTCCGGGATGAAAAAATCACCATGAATTCCAATCAATTTTTTAATTGAAATTCAATTTAAGAATCGTAAATTTTTAGGTTAAAATTCAGAATTCGAAATGAAAAATTGGAATTTTTTTTTTAGATAAATTTTCGTCCCAAATTCCGTCTCGTATTGTATGAGATCTTGAATCTCATTTGAGATTTTGTCAACCTTGTATGGTACGGGAAAGTTCTTGATTAAACAAACAAAAATATTAAAAAATTGCTACATGTCGATTAATGATAATTGGATGAAATTCTAATTATGAACGAGAATGGGTCTCTCCATCCATAAAAGTGAGGAGAAACTGAAGCAATCTTCATGCCCAAAGCAATGTGACAATAAGAAACAGAATAAAAGCCAGTCCAAAGCAAAATCCAACAATCGCCATGAATGCCTGGAGACGGCAAGAAGTAAATGAGAAACACACAACTGAACAATAAAGGTCGTATTCGGTGTTCAATGTTCCCGCTACAAGCAGGGTCTAGAGATAGTCCTGATATACGCAGCTTTATAACTGAACAATATAAAATATGAAAACAATAAAAATAAATAAAAAAAGATTGAAAATTTTAGTCTAACTTGCCTTTCCCTGAGATTCAAAATTAAATTTGACAGTGAACCACGACAATCCTCTATCTACAAACGGTGCAAGAGCAAGAGCCCTGCGTAGATAGAAAGAATTACTTCAGAATTAACTGGTTCTTGAATGGAAGATGCTTTAAATGTTAATTACAGATGGAGGAAAAAAACGATAAACAAATTTTAAATCTATAAACATGCGGCAATAGAACAATGTTCATGACACATTAGATTATTTCTTAACTCAAACTGTTAAATTATATACTAGATTACAGGTAGAAAAGAATCTAAAATAAATATATAACTGCAATAGCATGAGTCGTTTGATAATTTCTCTCTAATAATTTTGGAAATGTAACTCACTACAAAAGTTAAAAAAGAGAGAGATTTGCCCTTCGGTTCAGAGAAGGTTCACACCGCAATCCCCACTCTCTCAGCCCCTCCAGCCAAAGAAAGAACCTACTCCTAATTAACCGTCCTAAGTCCGCAGAAAGAACCTACTGCTTTTGTATTCCATATCTATCTCCAGATAACTCTGGATGAATCCTTTTTAACTTCGGGATGGACAATCACCAACTAACATCAACCCTCCGATGTTAACATAATCCTTGCACCGCCCTTGTACGTGCAGCCATGACATTCCCCCACCCATTAAAATACAGGGATAAATGAACGCCAAATTTTGCACGAGTTATAGACGCTCAAGTTTGCTTTTTAGCGAACATTTTGATAAAAATAAACAGGAACATAATGACACTAGTGAATGCTAAAACGAAGAAACAAAATCTTAGTTCTAGCATCTCATCCTCGAGCTCTTGCAATTGATAAATTAAAGCACTTAGTTGAACAGTCTGTTCTGGCTATATAGATAGACAAATTAACTTTTAATCAAATATCTTATATTTTCTGGTTTCTGTTTTTAAAATTAATAAAAATAGAACATCAAGCTATTAGGCGACTACTAAAATCAGGAAATAAATTCCAAGCTATAGCAGCTTACCCTGCGGCTCTTACAAGCTTAGTAACCTGGCTGCCAGCCCATACCATGGCCATTACTTTGAGAAATCTGCAAATCATTAAAATTTTCACATGAATAATAGCCTCAAAAGCACAAGGAGAGGAAGATTCTACCTCTCAACAGCTGCCATATAACCCATTCGTCCAGGTACTGGAGCCACATAAAACCTAGGAAGCAAGTGAAAAGGTGCCTTGTGTCATTGACTACATGACTGCATAAATGTATTCGAAGAACATACACATTCCTATGCCGTCATGAGAACACAGTTTTCTGGCATATTTCTTCGTAATTCATACATTTAGTAACTTTTGATTTAGGAGAGATTTAGTAATAGTGAAAATACATGCTACTCATTAACTACTGTCAATAAGGAAACTGAAAACTCATGATGCCTGTTGACTATAACTAAGAAACATAAAGAACTGGACTTATGAACCTAAAATGACCGAATCTCTACCTAATCCCAAAACAAAATGTTAAATCTGCGACTTCTTCAAATCTATGCATTTTTTCTGTTGAGAGGATGGACTAATGAAACAGTTTTGAACTTTACATGAGCAACACTTCATAAATGTGACAAAAATCTCTCTCAAAGAAATTGGTAAACTAAAAATAAATAGAGCTTTAAGTTAAGAGCATGCATCAAGTATAAAGACGGACAAAAAGAAAGAGCTGATTATTATTAATAGTGTAAAAATGATGTTGAGAGTGAAACACATTTGCAAATCTGCAGATGTGATGTCTCAAAAAATAAGTATTTTCCGAGTGACAGGAAGGCAAAAGGTTAGAATCTATGTCCGTGATAGCACTTATATATGTTTGAAATTTAAAGTTCCAGCATCATAAATGCACACACACAGGAATCACCAAAACATTGATAAATACTATGGACATATTATTTTACTCACCATACCAAGAGAAATGTTGTGAGATAGTAGGCTGTGTTTAGTAGCCCATATGACAAAATTCCAGAAATTCCATATCTCCTCAATTTCTTCAACACCCTGACAAGTTAAGCAAGCAACAGAAATTGTAAGAAAAAATGCCCAAAGCGACAGTAGAAATTGTAAGAAAAGATGCCGCAATATGTTGCAAATGCACAACAATACTTAGAATGTAGGTCAAAATAAATTCAAAAATTAAACAAAATGAAGCAGACGTAGACTAGCCATCATCATAATGTCATCAACACAATTCAGTAGCATTTACAAGGATAAAAAATATTGCAAGGCAAGTGGTGAAGTACTCTTTTGATGAGAAAGACTCTTTCTGACTACTTTCAGACTTTTCCATTGAACCTTCAAAAACATCAATAAAGCAATTTCATGAAAAATTGAAGGTTATATATAAATGAAAAACTAGTTGTAGCAGCATAATTATACATTCCAAAAAGCAAAAAAAAAAAATGCAAGTTTGTAAACACAGTAATTAAAAATCCTGTTCCAAGGATATGAAGTACCTTCGTCATTTGGCGAGCCGTTGATAGCATCAGAAAATCCACCGGACTAATCATACATAATCAAATTTTAATCAACATTTTCAATTTTCAATTTTAATAAAGGCCAGTCTACAATATAGCAGATGTAACACGTCATAGCTACCAGGTTTTTCATTATATTTCCCAAGTTTTATGCTATATTTTTCAACTTATGCATTACTGAAGGAGCACAAGTTATCACCCCAGTGATCATATTGTCCGCTTTGGGATCAGGTAGGCTATAATGGACCTACATGCCCGGCCTAGGCCGTACGGTTTTGTTCCCCAAGGAAGCAGCCCTTGCAAAGTGCAAAATCTCTAGCCATTTAGGTTCTTACAATATATCAAGGGTACCATCATGGTACAGTAGCCTGATGGTACCCTAGATACATTGTAAAAACCTACATGGTGAGATAGCATCAGGGTTCAACTTCACACTTTGCAAAGGGGGAGATTTCTTTAGGGAACAAAGCCGTGCGCTCCGGGCCAAATACCTGGGCCCACCAGAGTCCAAAGATGACAATATGATAAATGGGTGATAACTTGTGCAACTTCAATTATATTTGAAATTTTTAAAGAAATTAGGAAATGTAAACCGAAATTTTACAAACTGTTGGGTGTGCAAACAAAGTCCCAAAGTCCCACATTGGTTAGAAATGGGGAAGATCATGGGCATATAAGGATGAACATGTATATTCATTGGTATGAGGCCTTTTGGGTATAGCCCAAGAGCAAATCCATGAGGGCTTAGGCCCAAAGTGGACAATATCATACCAATGTGGAGATAAGTGATGTCCTAGGTTCCTTACAGGTGGTATCAGAGTCATGCCCCGAAGTTAGCCATGTGGATGAATCCTCGGAATACAGAACAAAAGGTGGTGAGCCCCGATCGTGATCCGTGAATGTGCTCGGTTAGACAGGCGGTGTGCTTCGGTCTTCATGGACGTGTCCTAATCCCAACACGGTGAAGAGGAGTTGGCCTATGCTAGAGTAGACGGACAGATGATCGTTTGAGGGGAGGCTCGGTGGTCCTTTGTGGTCCTTTGTTCGAGGGGAGGATTGTTGGGTGTGCAAACAAAGTCCCAAAGTCCCACATTGGTTAGAAATGGGGAAGATCATGGGCATATAAGGATGAACATGTATCTTCATTGGTATGAGGCCTTTTGGGTATAACCCAAGAGCAAATCCATGAGGGCTTAGGCCCAAAGTGGACAATATCATACCAATGTGGAGATAAGTGGTGTCCAAGGTTCCTTACAAGTGGTATCAGAGCCATGCCCCAGAGTTAGCCATGTGGATGAATCCTCGGAATGCAGAACAAAAAAGGTGGTGAGCCCCGATCATGATCCGTGAGTGCTCGGTTAGATATGCGGTGCGCTCTGGTCTTCATGGAGTGGACGGATGGATGATCGTTTGAGGGGAGGCTTGGTGGTCCTTTGTTCGAGGGGAGGATTGTTGGGTGTGCAAACAAAGTCCCAAAGTCCCACATTGGTTAGAAATGGGGAGGATCATGGGCATATAAGGATGGACATGTATCTCCATTGGTTTGAGGCCTTTTGGGTATAACCCAAGAGCAAATCCATGAGGGCTTAGGCCCAAAGTGGACAATATCATACCAATGTGGAGATAAGTGGTGTCCTAGGTTCCTTACACAAACTTATCACAAAACTTGAGAAATATAACGAAAATTTGAGAAACTGTAAGTGAGGATTTAGCAGCTCGATTGTAGCTTTACACTAGCAATAAACACTATCAAATTGCAGACATAAGTAATGAAACTGAATATGGATGATAAAAATTGTCTTACTAACATTACTGTCAGCGTTAACCGAGCAAACTGATCGATAATTGCTGTGATTTAGAGACCAATTATGCGATTTCCACGAGTAAAAGGGCGTGCAGACCCTTGAAATTTTCACAATTGTCGGAAGCTCATTGAAACCCTAAATTGAAAAGAATCATAAAGGATGTAAATGTAATTTATGTACTGGACAATTTATTTATATTTTCAAAAAAAAAAAAAACGAAAGAAATTGCTTCCGTTTGATAACATACCGAGTGATGCTGATAGCGATTCAAGATCTGAGGGCTGATTCTGAGGGAGAGAGACATCATCAACATCAATGGAGGAGGTTGCCGGATAATAGGCGGGAGAAGAAGCTCTCCCACTCTCACGCTTGGAAATGACCATTTGGGACAA
The DNA here is from genome assembly GCA_019454045.1 of Zanthoxylum bungeanum. Classification (NCBI taxonomy): domain Eukaryota; kingdom Viridiplantae; phylum Streptophyta; class Magnoliopsida; order Sapindales; family Rutaceae; genus Zanthoxylum; species Zanthoxylum bungeanum. Next base: position 300,548 of record SKCR01023771.1, read on the forward strand.
TATCCGCGACCCGAAACCGAAACCGAATTCAATATTCCATATTTTTATTTATAATTTAACAAAATTTACGGTTAATATCATATACGAAACCGATAGAAAATTTAGATATATGAAACTATTTAAATAATTAGAAATTTAAAAATTAAATAAAAAAAAGGAAAAAGAACTATGATGAAGTTCAAATAATTAAAAAATTAATTAATTACTTATTTGTAAAATTAATTTTAATGTTATAATTAATACTATTATATTATATTATTTTATATTATATTTTATATTATTTTTTACTCGGATATTGGATTTTGGATACCTAATTTTATATCAATAGTTAAATATTTTTTTTGTTAATTGAGTCACTTTTATCTAATTTTGAAATAATTTTTTTATTAATTTTAGACAGTTTTTGAGATATTCGAGTCAGTTTACGCTAATTGGATGAAATACAATTTAAAATAATAGAAAATATTTAATGATAGATACTACATGTTATATTTTCAAAACTATAGAGATTAAAATATCGTTATATCGTTATAAGTTCAAATCCCTACGTCCTACGGGGTACTCATGAAGACTAATGAATGTGTGAGTTAAAAGAAATCTAAAAGAAATAATTGAGTCACTTTTATCTAATTTTGAAATATTTTTTTTTACTATTTTTGAATAATTTTTGGAATATTCAAGCCAGTTTATATTAATTAGATAAAATGTGATTTAAAATTAACGGAAAATATTTAACGATAGAAATTACATGTTATATTTTCAAAACTGTAGAGATTAAAATATCGTTACAGTGTTATGAGTTCAAATCCCTACGGCCTACCGGGGACATAAAAGACAGAAGCTACTTCTTGCAGAATCAAAATATCAAGGATGAGAAAGGAGACAATTCCATGGAACAGCTGGGAGAACAAAGCTCTGTTGCAAGCATCAAATTACTTCTCCAAATAAAATTCAATAATGATGATCAAGTTTCTTATAATGAAATGATTCAAAACGATTTTTACATTTTGAAATCCTTATTCATAATAAAATATTATAATTAAAAAAAATTAGGGAAGCTTATGGCAATGGCCGGCTCTGACAAAACTAAAAGTAAGCCACTTGTCACCACAATCATATTTTAGAAATTTTCATAAATATTTTTTAAAAATTTTCCGTAGATTCGAACTCATAATTATTGATAGAATTAGAATAGATAGTTTCTGTTTCCTACTAACATGAGCGTATATGCTTATTTTTCTATCAATCTTTAATTCTAATCTTTCTTCCCAATCGGATATTATGGTGTCCGTATAGACTGAATCATGCATTCGAATTTACATACAATAATATACACCTCTTGTAAAAAACAAGTCGGAGTTAAAATTTGAACATGAAAAGAAAATCGTTTAAGGATAAATATGATAAAAACTAAAAAAAGGGTATTAAAAGTTTAGAAGGACCTAAATGGGAAAAATAATTCCTTTAAAAGATGAAAGTGTTATTCTCCCAAATAATAATAAGAGAAATTATCAATTTAAAAATTCAGTCAAATCCGAAGACTTATAAAGTATATCAATTTTTACAAATTAAGGGTGGAAGAATGCTAATTTCCCTATAACTTTGGGTGGAAATACATCATTAATATATTCCGATGGAAATTGATACACTTTAAAGAATACAGGTTGATTAAACTTTTGCCTAATTTTAGGTGAAAGAACGATAATTTCCCTAACAATAAATAATAATAATAATGAATAGTTTGATGGTATTTTCTATCCAAGTACTTTTATTGGAAGTGTTTTCAGACTCCACAAAAAAAACACTTTCTGAAGTTTCTCAGAATCTCAAACTCCCCAGAAGCCAAAGTCAGCTGAAGAACAAGATGAAGGATCCTCCATTGCAGAACAATAGCAATAAATCTGCAACTTCATTTCCTAAATCTTCATCAAATGATCAAACTTTGACAATCTCTACAGCATTAAGCACAGAAGTTTCAAGTTCTGGTGACACATTTTCCATTGATTTGAATAAAGATAACACAAGCAACCCAGATGCTAAAGATCAAGCTCATGAAAGCCAAAAGCAAACAAGCAACAAGATTGAAAGTTGGCTTGCAACGAGTCCGAATGAAGTTTTTGGCAACTGCATTTGTTCAATTTGCAATAACATAAAGACCAAAGATAGGGTGGAAAAGAGACTTCACTTACTTGAGCTACAAGCTGCAACTGATAGATTTTCGCCGAAGAATTATTTACCAGAAGGTGGGTTTGGTTCTGTTTTTAGAGGAGAGATGAATGGGATGGTGACTGCAGTAAAGCAATATAAAGATGCAAGCAACCAGGGAGAAAGGGAATTCAATTTGGTCGTGTTGGGGTCTTGTTCTGAAGGAGACCACAGGCTGCTTGTTTATGAATATGTCTGTAATGTCTCTTTGGATCAACACCTCTCAAGTAAGATCACACAAATTTAACTAGCAGCTTTTACTTTAGAAATCAATCTGTTCCACTGTTGCTCTTCTGGTCTAATTCAGAGGAAAATGATCACACAGAACACGCTTGCAGACCTCTGAGCTGGGAAAAGAGGATGAAAATAGCACTGGGGGCAGCAAAAAGCTTACAGTATCTGCATAAAAACATCATCATCCAGAGATATGAGACCAAACAACATCCGTGTAACCAATGATTTCGAATCACTGGTATGTCAACACTTTAATCCCAATTCATACAAGTTTGATTTTGCTCAAGTGCAAGTTCATGTAACATTATTTGTGTCAGCTTGGAGATTTTGGCCTTGCAAAAACTTAGAGCGAATATTTGGATTAATCTACAGAGATGGGATTTGTGGGAACTCTAGGATATTTGGCTCCAGAATATGTAGAATGTGGGAAGTTATCAAACAAAACAGATGTGTATTCATTTGGAGTGGTTCTGTTACAGCTATTAACTGGACTCGAGATTACTGACAAGAAACTTGGAGAGAAAAGTCTCGTGGGATGGGTAAGACTTGTATCAAACAACACCATACACACAAAATCTTAGATTGCTAAGATGTTCATCAACTATTTTGGATGGTTTGAGTAGCAGGAAAATGCTGAGCAAAGATCCTCAAAAGAGATTACCAATGGATACGGTATGTCTTCTTGCAAAGGATATGCATGTTTGTTACAAAACTTGATTCCAAGCTCTTATTAATTATCAATCAATAAATTACAGGTGGTGGAAGCTTTAAAATACCTGATGGAAGGCAATGCAACTAGCAATATCAGAGGCTTCTCCCCAGTGCCATCAGATTATGAAAGATTGAAAGTAGCAGCTACTGTGACTCGTCTGAATCACCATCCGAATCTGAAGATACAAACTTTAGTGTAGATACTACATCAATAAGAAGCATGAATGTAAGGTTCCCGCCAACGCCACCCACGCAAACTTTTCAAAGACATCCATCATCACCGCCATCACTAGCTGACCAGAAGATCAACCGCATCCGCACAAAGAAGAGGCGAAGTGCTTTATGATGAGATGATCATTTGATACAATGCCTCTAATGTTCAGTTTCTGTGACAGTTAAAGCCTAATAATATATGCATTGTGCAAGAAGTCTTGATGCAATATTATGTATTTACCTGATGAGTTGATGTTTTCATATGCTACAAACTTCTATGAACAAATGAAACTTCAATAACGAGCCGTGGCTACAAAAATGTTACAAGTTTTCACATAATTATATCGTACAAGATGCAGCAACAGAATTTGGGAGTAATCAACTGCCTAATCTGATGTTTTAGCCACAGTAGTTTTTCTTCAGAGTTGAAAGAGACATTCAAAGCATAAACAAAAACTATATATTTACATATACAATACTGGTGACTCAATATTAATTCAAGTGTTGTAATCCAAGGCTATTGTAAAATTGAATTAATATCAACTGTCAAGCAAAATGGGTGTTTACCAAACGCTATCTATCACGCGATCATCAAACAAATAACATATTGGAAGTGCAATTTAACAATTGTAACAAAAGCCTGGATGCATTCCTGCACCTGGTCAGTTCCATATTGGCATATAGGCATCACATTGGTTCGGAAAGGAAGAAATCAAAATCCACAAACAAAATAACCATGACTCGGTACAAATCATGCCACAACTCTAATCACAAACAAACTTTGAAATCCAGGAGACACCAGGAACCGACAACCAATATTAATAAAGCGCCAAAAGTTCATATTTGACAGACAGACAGCAGACTTCAAGGGAATTCAGACATTTGACAGACGGCAGGCATGTTATTCCATGCACAAGAGCTGAACCCCCAGCTTTGACTTGATGTAGAAGTTTCTGCAGGCATCTGCTTATATTCACTGACCAAATTATCATCAAGAAGGGTTGCTATAGCATCAGTCATGACAGTTGGGTCCTGAACATAAGCAGAACCATGCTCACACCAATCAGAAGCTAGTAAAGCAGGCTGACTAACATACAGGTTACTATTTTCCTTTTCTCTATCTGGAGTCCATGTCTGGTCAGCTGGTTCCGAATTCACCTTGTGTCCTACAAAATTAAATGCAAGTTGAGAAACTGTAGTCCAAACCAGTTCAACAAGCTGGAGGAATTCATACAGTTTTACAGTAATTTGATGCAAGGGGTTCAAAGACAAACCCATAAATCACACCTAGAAAACAATCCAAACATATGGGGTTAAAATCAAGATTATTTTCATTCATAAACCAAAATATAGATGCTTACCAAATGTCTCCACAGGCGCTTGTTCATCCATGGAACTTCCACTGGCACTAAGGGGAGTGCACTCGTTGAAGAGAGGGGTTGCAGAATGACCTAATGGAGAAAGGGTATCACTATAGTCTTCCCACTCAGTTTCACAAATATTCAAGGTGCAACTATCAGCAATATCAGGAGTAAGAGAAGACAAATTTGAAATCTTGTCCGAGGAATGATTCTTCAGAGTGTTAGACTCATGGATTAAAGCATCTAACAAGCCACTGTTACGTGGTGAAGGATAACCTGATTTAACTGTCCCAGTTGGTGGAGACTGGATAAAAGCATCAACTGTCTCAAGCAAAGGTTGTGGGGAAGACGGTATTCCCCAGGCACCTAAATCAGTTTCTGTATATTGGAGTGAAGGGAGCTCCAACTTCACAGCCGCCAAAGTGGACTTAGAAGCAGAGAAATTGCCATTTGAAAGGGTGTGGCTACCCTGCAATACCCCAAAACACTCTGGGGTTTGGGGAGTAGGATCAGGATCAAGTGGAAAGGAGAGCCCGAAAGGTCGAGCAATCTTATCAGGAGTATCATTGTGGGACTGGTCAAACAAGAGCTCATTTTTCAATTCACCATAGCCAGAAAATAATGGCACCGATTCTCGAAGACGCTTCTGTCTATGCATTGGCGGCATGAAGCTGTATTGAGAATCCAGACCTTTCATCAGCATGGTGCTTGCAGTAATATCAGGAAGCTCAGGTACATAAGGTAGAACACCCCGGTTAGCCTTTAAACTGTCGAATACAACATCAGGTATCTCATAACCATTGGCCTGCGAGAGATCATGATGGCCCTTATCCCCACTATTAATTCCATTGATGTTCTGGCTTTGAGACTCTTGCAATGCTTGGAAAGACACTTCTGGAGGATAAAGAGGTAAACCAGCACGTTGGTGTCTTTTAATTCGGGTATTCCAGTAATTTTTTATCTCATTATCCGTACGACCAGGTAACTGGCAGAAGGAAAAATATTATCTTAGATAAAGATAAAGACACCTATAATTAAAGAACAATCAGATATATATAAAATTATAAAGAATCAAATCGTGGAAACTTTTTAATTCATTGAATTCAAAAATATCTTTCAAATTATTTGAATATAAACCCCTTATAGAAAATAAAATAATTATACATAACAGGTCATTCTTGTTATACTATAGTTTTGACATTACACAGTTCACCAATACAACAGACTCATGCCATCTTCAACAATTAAGTATAAAAAACTAGATTTTCACCTCTTTAACTTCTAAAATGAGTTTTAACAAAATCCAAATCCAATATAACGTGTCTTTGAAAAGGATAATAATGTGTCTAAAAGGTTAGAACTACCTTGATTGGACTAATATATAGCTTTAATATTTTTTCTGAAGTCCCCTAAGAAAGTTCTAGCTCTCTTACGACTGTAAAAAAATGCTGAAAAGTGAAAACTTCCCATAATCTCATTATAGTTATTTAATGGATACGTGTGTAAATACTAAGCTTTTTCCATAATAGAGAAGAAAAAGTGTTTATCATTTTTCACTAAAAATTTAATACTAAAAAAGTCTATAGGGATATCAGCAAAAGAAATTTGACATCTGACATGATAATAACGAATTAGATGTTCGTGATAATGATCAATTACCATACCGAAAAAAGAGCAAACCATATTTTTCTAGTCATTTGTACATAAAAATCCACCATTCATTCAACAAAAGCTATTTCAATAAACAAATATCTCCATTTCACCATATTCAAAAGAAATAAACTAAAGACTTACATGTGCAGCCATTCGTGCCCATTTGTTTCCCATTTTGGCATGGAGCTCAACAATCAGCTGTTCTTCTTCTTGAGTAAATGCCCCCTTCTTTAAGTTTGGCCTCAGGTGATTTGCCCATCTCAATCGACAACTTTTGCCACAACGGAACAACCCTGAGTCCTTTTGAACAGCATTCCAGTTCCCCTCCCCATGTTTCTTAACATAGTCAATCAAGATATCATCTTCAGCAGACGTCCATGGTCCTTTCTTCAGTATAACTCCTCGAGCTGTACCTCCTCCACCTTCATCCATTAATGGTGAATCAATCTGATCATTGGAGAGCATCATGTCATCGCTTTCATTTGTTGAGCGACTCATTTCTCCCTAGAATCAACTAATCCTTGGCCGGAGCCAAGAACCATTCAAACAGCAGGGCGAAGGCCAAAATCCTGAAGTCAAAAATAGAAAAGTAAAATTAACAACAAAAGAAAAGGTTGGAGATATTTCATCTCTAATTTATATATTTCCTCTCTGGGCTCCCACTCCCAAAAGTTTTTTTTAAATATTCCACGTATGCTCTCTTTGTGGGATTAACCAACTTCAAATGGACCAAAACTGGCATTGCCTTGCACAAATATAGCTTCGCAAATTAAATCTAAAAGCCTCTTGACAAAAAGTATTAAAAAAATACATTAAATCAAAAAAACCAACAATGTGATGAAAATGCATTATAGCTAAAGTCGAAACCAAAGTAACTGGGATACCCATCTGAAAAATTGTACATAGCTCATTTAGAAATGCAGTATAATTCATCAAGCAAATAGGTAAGAGAGCGAGACAAATAGCTAAACAAAGCAGTGGAGCCACATATGGTGCCCCTGCATTGTTAAAATGTTTCCTATAAATTAAGGAAAAACTTAGTTTGTTAATAAGATAATTTTATTTTGCACCCGCTAAGATGAAGAGTATCTACTACTTTTTGTGAAGATCAAAATTTGCCCTTGCTGAATCAATGTTCTAGCTAGGCCACTGATCCAAAGTGTTAAATTCTACAAACAACGAGAGTGGCTAAAAGTATAACTAAAAAGTACTGATATCTGAAAACCAAAAGTGGAGAAACAGTGAAATAAACTTAATGCGCTGAATTAAATTCTGTTGCCTAATATGGAAGCCAAATAATCCACCAAAAAGGCCCTCATAATTTGAAAGTAAAGCAGACCCATCATGCAGAATTTATTTAGTCAACCATTAATAATAATCACACTCATAATAAATTCAACATTAAGCAACAGTGATTAAACAAAGCTAGTCAACTAAACAGTATAACAGAATTTGATATCTTACCAATATTACTGTAACAAATTTTCAAAAAATAAAAAATCTCAAAATGGTAACTTTTTACCTCAATTAATTCAATCTTTACAAAATTCAGTTGACTTAAAAGAAAAAGGGAAAAGGGAAATTAATATACCTGAATCAGACTGAATTAATGCAACCAGAAAACAAACAGTCGCTTTTATTAACTCAATTAAAGCGCCTTAATGAGCTAAGAGCTGAAATGAAGGTCAAAATTGAACTCCTGAAAACACCAAAATCTCATATTAATTACAGCAAATCCTAGCCGAAATTAACTCCCAAGTCCCAACAAAAATACTGGGATCAAATTAGACCCTAATCTCTCCTTGTCCCAAAAATCAAAGGTTAAAATTTTAATATATTTTCTTCAAAACAAAATTGACCCAGATAGAAAACGCGCCTGTAGATTAAAAAAAAAAAATACAATCCCTAGACCAAATGAGCAAAAAGAAAACAACCCACCAAAGGAAAAAAAATAATCAGAGCTAAAGTAAATTAAAAATATATTTTTTTTAAAAATCCTAACCGGAAATTGTGAAAGAGTAGCAACATAATCCGAGCATAGAAAGAGTAAAACATTGAGATCTAAATAAGGATAGAAAAGAACACAGAGAGTGATGTTTAAAAATCAAAATGGTGAGTGAGAAAATGAAAGAGAGATTTGATTTTAAAATAATTTTTAAAAAAAAAAAAAAAGATAAAAATGGCAATTTAAGAGAAATATCAGGGGAGATAAAAGAGGAAAGAGTACCAGCTCATTTCCGCTTTTTTAGGTACTTTCAGCTAATCCTTTTTCTTATTTATAGGCTTGTAACTTGTAACTTGTAATCTCTTATAATAACATTCTAGTCCTTACACTTGTACATAATTACAAATGAGGAATTGTGTTACAATTTATATTCACACGGGTCTTTCTGCATTAGGATTGGCAACGGTAAGAGACGGGTCGACATTTGTCAATCATAATCTTATCTCGTTTATATGATGGGATAAAAAATTATCTCGATCACATCATGTTATTTTTTTAAGATGAACAAATTTTCATATCATGTCATGTATTTTGTTAAATCTCGTCTCGTCTCATTAAATCATGTCTCACTTATTGTCTCATATTCACACGGGTCTCTCTGCATTAGGATTGGGAACGGTAAGAGAAGGGTCGACATTTGTCAATCATAATATTATCTCGTTTATATAATGGGATAAAAAATTATCTTGATCACATCACGTTATTTTTGTAAGACGAACAAATTATCATATCATGTCATGTATTTTGTTAAATATAGTCTCATCTCATTAAATCATGTCTCACTTATTGTCTCATATTCACTCGGGAAAAAATTATCTCAATCTCATCCCGTTATTTTTTTAAGACGAACAAATTATCATATCCTGTCCTGTATTTTATTAAATCTCGTCTCGTTAAATCATGTCTCAACTTGTTAAAATTATGTATCATTTATTGTCTCGTTCAATCCTCCTTAAAGTTTCGGGATATTTTTTATCCCGTCCGATTTTCAAATTGGGATCGGAACAGGAAAAATTGATAACCCTACTCCACATTCAAGTAGTCAATCTCAATTCTCATGTTAACCGTTCACCTGGTTATGATTTTCCTTCTCTTTGTTTTTTAAGAGGACTTGCCTACTATCTAATACAACTATATAATATTTTCCATATAGTATTTTACTGGGAAAAAAAAATCTCTAGAATTTTAATATGTCATATTCTAGAACTAAGATACATATGAAGCAGGTAAAATAATTACAATCTTCTTGATTTATTTAATAATTCAATCTAGTTAATATTTTAATTTTTGACATAATTAATAAATAATTGTATTTAGTGGTTCAAAATATTATACTAATACAAGACACCAACTTAATTGTTACTTGTACTGTACTCATAGTGGCTCGACCCTTAATCAATTTAGGCGATCGTCTAAGGCCTCACCCCAAATATAAGATCTCATAAAAATTTATTCCTATGCATTTAAGTGTATTATGGAATTATTATTAATTATTATGTAAAAATAAATAAATTTTCTTTAATTTATTAGTTAATTGTAATATAGAATTATTAAAATTATTATATTTTATTAAACATTTATTTTGATATATCTTATTTTCCAAACAGATAATATAATTATTTTATTTTTCTGAAAATATCTCTAATTTAACAACATATCGCTAATTTTTTTTCCCTGGAGGTACTAATGTTATATTTTCTTAAATCAATAATTTGATGTTATTTTCTCACAATCAGTTGTTTCAAAGTTTCCAATAATTTACATCACTCGGGAGAATGTCCAATTATAATGGTAATTTTCCTTAAATTAGTCAGAGGTAATTAGATAAGAACGGTCCCAAAAGACGTGGTTTGGTGATGTAAGGTTCAGAATGGATAATTTAGCGGTGAGATTTTCAACTATTTAAAAAAAATATATATTATAGATAAGAACTTAGGAATTGAATCACCTTAATAATCAGAAAAAGATCAAGGTTTTGTAATAAGATCGCCATGGACCGTCAAATCATATAATTTATTCATTACTTATTGTCTTATTCTGATACCAATACCAGGTATTTGGGTCAAGACTTCGGATCTAGTTGGGTCCGGTCATCATAATAATAAGAACAAAACCTTGAAGGGATCGTACTGTAGAGTTGAACCACCTTAAACTGTCGAAAAGTAAAATATATTCTTATGTACTCTAATATTAATATGGTAATTATTATAAAATTATGATCGGTCATGACTTCAGAGTTGGGCTACCATAAACCGTAAAAGCGCATAATATATTCTTTACATAATTTGATAATAATTGGAGACAGTTTGAGTGTTGTAAACCTTGTCATTATTTGTGATTTTATATATTAATATTGGAAATAAGAACAAGAAAGAAATAAAAAGTGAGAGAAAACGAGTGGAAAAAAACTTGGGACCACAATAATTAAATATTTGGTTATAATAAATGTATTTAGACCCGGCCAAGGTTCCGAATGAATAGAAAACTACACCGTGTATTCTTTTAATAGAAAATTATAATTAAATTATTTTTAATACATATAATATTTTTTGATTAATTTAAAATTAAAATTATATACTCATTCGATTCGATATTTATCGAATATATCTATCATTATACATCCGAATGAATCGACATACCACCTCATTTAGTAGATAGAATTTTCTCAAATGAGTGCAAAAGTTTTCTCAAATTTGACTGATTTTTTTATTGGCAGCAAAATCTCTCAGGTTTTTGATTTGAAAATTGATCCTCCCCCTTTTATCTCCCTGTAATTTTACGACAATGCCCCTCCCTTTGTAATTTATCACTCATTCAATTATTATACATGTCAAAAAATTTATATTTATATATATATTAATTTAAAAATAATTATATAATAATTATAATTTTCTTTGTCATTTTATTAATTATATTTTTTTTGTTTTGTTAATAAATATTACAAACTACATATTTATTTATTTAATTTTTTGATTCATTTTTAATTTAATTAACGCTACTTATGTATAAAAAAAATATAATTTTACCAAATAAAATTAATTTATAAAATAATTAGAATTGTTACGAAGTATTGAGTATATCACCAAGTGCGTCAGGAGGAGACTTTGGAGGCAACATGAATTAGAATTTATGTTTTTATATTTTTAAGTGTAACTTTTATGTTGTTATTTATACTATTTTTTAAATACATATATTTTAATTTAATACATACGAATATTTTTATAATACATAAGTAGCGTTAAATAGTTTAAAAAGAATAACAAAAAATAAATGAACACAAAATAAATAACAATAAATATGAAATTTGTAATATTTATTAAACAAATAAAAAAATATATATATAAAATGCAAAAAAAAAAAAATAAGAAAATAAAAAATTATAAAATAAAATAAGTATATATGTTATATATATATATTGGGATATATTTGGTTTGTTGAGGGAGTGAATTTCTAAAAATTAAAGGGGTAAAATCGGAAATATCCAAGGGGACAATGGGGGTTGAGGAGTAGTCCTCTTTTGATTTTGCCATGTGGGGTCGTTGACTCTTAGGGGATATATTGAATTGAGATTTTAAAATACTATTTTAAGTTAAATAAGTCTTATGGTATTCAATTAAGACTTTTAAATAATCTAAAAAGTTTTGTGGTATTTCATTAAGACTTTTAGGACTTTTTAAATAGGGTGTTCAAATCCAGTAGTATTCAATCATGACTTTAAACAAATAATAAAAAGTCTTTTGGTATTGAAAAACTTGTTGATTTTGAATGATTTTTTTATATGTGGGATTGTGTGAGACTTTTTAGTAGAAAGTATAAATATCAAATCTATAAAAAATCTTACCCTAATCCATCAGACTTTTGACAGGAGATTTTTTTTAGGCTAGAGAAGAGAAGGAAAACAGACTTGTGAACTCTTCGTGAACAAGATACTTTTGTGTTCCAATTTTTTTATTATGTGTGGATCGATTATATTTGTAAACGAAAAATATATAGATTGATGATATAGGTTTATTCCTGAAATATTTGATTGTTGTGTAATTTTCGCTGTTGTTGTGTCCTTTATTGAATCTCAAAGTAATCTCACTGTGAATCCGATTTTAAAGATTAAAAACTTCCAGTTTGATTTTTCAACCTTAAAAAATTGTTGTTTTTGTAAAGTACTTACTCTCTTAACCTACCACAATCTGTAAAATGGCTTTAGAAGTAGTATTCACATATCAATTTCAGAATAAAATAATTAATGATGTGAACGAATTAAAAGTTTTTAATCTCAGGCTAAAAGCCATTTTGAAATGAATTAAAAGTCATTTTGAACGAATATATACCAAACCTATATATTTTAATCATGTTATGATTTGTTGAACTATTTTTTTATCATTCCCCTTTAGGTTTTACTTTGATTGAATTAATTCAGTTATAATTTGGTTGAACTATTGTTATTATAATTTTTTTGTTTAAGAAATTTGAATATTAGCTTTTACTTTGATGAATATTTAATGTGCACATGATGATTTATTGGTATCAATTTATCAAAAAAAAAAATTTAACTTATCAATTTATTTTTAGTTTTGATATTCCACTTCCTATAGATTATGTTTGGATGAATTTTATCATCAAATTCCATTTGTTTTATCAATCTTGATTATATGTTCCTATACCATTTGAGCTAAATGCATCGTTTGAAAAAAATATACTTTGTTTGTTAACATCCAATAAATTTTCTTAACTTATTGTTTTGCAGCTATATATATATATATATATATATATATATATATATATATATATTATGGATGTATAATATCATAATCGCACATGTACGAAGGTAACGACATAGAGGAAGAAAAAATTAATGATGAAGATATGGATGATGAACAATTTTATGAAGTCATTTACTGTTCAATGATGACAATTTATTTAATAATGCATGTGTTAAATCAGTTTTTGTTTATGATGTGTGGTGAACATATTGAACGTCCATTAACTCGACGGCGAATTACTATCATTGGATATGACTATTTCATATGGTTCTATTTCATATGATTCTATTTTCTGTTATTGTTGATGTAAATGTCCACAACTTGAACCAATTGACTTTCATTAGCTTTTTTTTTATTTATGGTTACCTTCCATATAATATATATTTAAAAAAAAAATCTATATGTAGTCATTTCAAATCTTACAAATTCTTATGATATAAATCTTTTAAAATATTATAAGTAAAAAATCTTTATTACAAAAAATGTCATAAAATCTTATAAGTCATTACATTCTTTAAATGTCTTTTAAAATCTACTGGACTTATTTATCGATAAATAGTATTTTAAAATCTCAATTGAATACACCCCCTTAAGAGCTTACATTCTTCTTCTTTGTTCATTAGTTAAAATCAATTAAAATCAGTGTACCGACCCGATATTACGTGTTTTTTTCTAAATTCAAAAAGTTCCAACTCATTTTTTAGCCCAAATTATTTTGTTTTGATGATAGAAATTATTAGAATTAATGACTATATTTTTTATATATGTATTATGTAATTATATATATATATATATATATATATTAATTTTTAATTAAATAAAATTAATTATGACGTCAACCAATTCTGTCAATTCAACCGAAATAATTCAATCGATCGAACCAGTAATTCATTAAAACTTTTAAATCACTAATTTAATCTGATTTTTTTTTTTCAAAATGATTTTCTCCACAAATGCCAAGCTCAATTTTGCCATGCATGTGATATACTTAAGTTATTCAAAATATTATAATAGCTAAACAAATTCATTACAAAACAACAACTACTAAATCTAAAAAAAAAAAAAAAAAAAAAAACAACTATCACTCTTAAGATTTGAACTCGAGTTATCAATCAAATAAAACTACTTAAAAACCACTCGATCAAATCCTTGAAAATTATCTAACTATTTCAATCCTAAGAAATCTCTCAACTCTATGAGGAAAAAATCCTAAAAATTGCTTTCGTTTTAGCCCAAGTCACCATCACAGTCCTTATGACCGACGTCGGGGGACTTTCTGTAAGAGTTTGTATATCAAATAGTGATAGAAATCCCACATTGGAAATGTAAAGGGAATATGGAAAGTTTATAAGTGGACTTTGCACACTAATATTAAATTGGAATGATAAGGCTTGGGTTTGGGCTTGGGCTTTGGTGTATGGCTTGGGTGTATGGTTGCCATGACAATTACTATATTTAATATATATTAATTAGTCAAAAGATGGGCCTTGGGCTCTTGTGATTAATTAGTCTCCCTGGAAAACGTTTTTCTTTTTAATTATTTTGGATTTGAACTTTCAGAAGGATGCAACCCTTCAATCAAACTAGAAAGGTGTCACACCATATCATCATCTACTGTTCCCAACTGTCACTATGAAAAGAACAGTATGTTGAATCCTAGTGGCAGACGTCCGAAGAACTACAAGCACGAGGGTAGGGACGAAATTTTGCTATAGGACATAGCGTTACGCTAGCCTCAATCTTCAAGTCAGTGAGTTTGTTTAATTGAATTACTTGTACTGTAAGTTTCAATCCTGTTTGTTGTTATTTTCATTACAGTCAATTATGTGTTGGTATTATTATTGTTTATACAAATATTTTCAATAATATTATAACATTCACTGATTGTTCTTTAACACTTTCATCTCCCCTCGCTCTTTTTCTTTCTTCTCCCTTCACTTCCCTTCCCCTATCTCATTTTTTTTCGATGGGGACCTGGATATACATATATAGAGAGAATTAGGTTATCATAAGAATACTCTTAATTTAATAAATTAAGAACCATTAAAAAATAGAAAAAATATATATTTTAATATATTATGATTTTTCTATCTTTTAATTACTTATGAAGTTAAATATATCTCATGATATAGAGAAATTATCTTGGCCTCTTCTAATAAAATCTCAAAATTTAGATTTTTAAAGTTAGAGATTGTAAAATTTTTTTTTAAAAAGAAATAAATTGTATATGATACCCTTATTTTAATTCATAAATTTTTTTTATTCATTTCATAAGATCATTTTAAAAAACTTATCTTTTAAAATAATTTTATAATTTTTAATAAAAGCAATAAAAAAAAAAAACTAAAATTTTTGTTAAAAGCTCTACAACCTAAAGTCACTTTCACAGTTTCACTTGGAAGTAAGCGAATGTTATGACCAGTGTGGAATGGAAGGTGATTCTCAAATGATAGATTTTGTCATTTTGACACATCGTTTGAGAAAAATACTAAAGGTAAGTTTATAAGCGACGATTTCACTTAAATAAAGCAAAAAAAAAAGAAAAAAAAAAGAAAAAAGAAATCCACATAAAAAACAATATGGTTGAGCTTCACAAGGCTCTATATAAATTACATCATATCAAATTTCAATCGTCTGCTTTTGTTAATCGAGCACATCAATATTGTTTATTACATAATCTAGTGTTCTAAAGTGAGTTATGCGTTACTTGGGGGCGGCAGTCAAATATCTAGGAAGAACCTGAAAAATTTATCCGTATACATAAAATTCAGAATTAAATTTTTTTTTTGGGTGGAATTTGGGTAAATTGAGAAAAATATTATTTGAATGATGATGAAGATTTCTAAATGGTGAATTTAATGAGAAACAAACAAGAATTAAAGAAATTAGAATTTTTTTGGGGAAAGTAGGGTTTATACTTTGAAAAAAATAAGATTTTTTTGAAATTTAAGAGATAGAGAATTGAGTTTATAAAATTAATATATATATATATATATATCTATATTATAAAGCACAATGGTGTTTGAGGAAAGAGAGTGCATCCAACGGCTCTCTTTATGTGGCTTAATTAACGGCTCAGATCATTTCATTGGTAATTGGAGGCAAGAGAGTGAATTGATTGATGGAAATGGTCAAAATTTTCAAATTTTCAAATAAAAAAATAGAAAGTTAAAATAAAATCATTTAATTTTGTAACACCGTGCCGTAGGCACGGGCCAAATACTGTAACACCGTGCCGTAGGCACGGGCATCATTTAATTAAAAAATAAAATCATTTAATTCTGTAATACCGTGTCGTGCCGTAGGCACGGGTATCATTTAATTAAAAAATAAAATCATTTAATTTTGTAACACCGTGCCGTGGGCACGGGCCAAATACTGTAACACCGTGCCGTAGGCACGGGCAAAAACTAGTATATATATATATGAAGAAGTTAGAAAAAGATGCTGTTAGGATTAGAGTTTCAAAATGTTTTTGACATTGACCAACGACCTAACCCCATCTATTTAGGGTTAGGCAAGATGGCCCGAGGTCGCTGAGCGAAAATGTAGCATCTAGGCATGCTACCCATCTTTTTATAGAGCATATAATGTCTGTAATTTTTAAAATGTAACTCATCATAACTATATTTATTGGTCTCATATATCATGCTATATATATTTATTTATTTATTATATATAATAAACTCATAAGTAAACACTTTTTTTTTTGGCTTGGAACTCATAAGTAAACGAAACGTGGGCAAATATAAATCCAAATTTTAAATTTACAACACCATATTGGGCAAAAAAAAAAATGTTATAACACCAATAATGGCTCAACTAGTCAAAAAATCCTCAACTTTTTTTTGTCACAATAATTAATTGATGAAATATATTTATACACACAATCATCCACCATTATCCAATTATATCATGTAAATTTATGTGTATAAGAACAAGAAAAATAATAATATCCAACCAATAAGAAGAGAGATGATGCATGCATGAATTGAATTATATACAATATTTTTTTTTGGGGACATTTTCTAAGAAATTAATGATTTGTTTCCCCCATCCTATAGAAATATATGAGTAAGCTCCACATCATAAGACTTTTAGAGTTAGAGGCAGGCAAGCTTCTTGTCACAAAACCCTATACGTTTCATTTTCTTCTTTTTGCCCATATTGTATTCAAGAGCGATGACTTGGTGGTGTAGAGTTCAGGATCTGACTTTCAGATCTTATATTCGAATTCAGAGAGTGTGTTTCTTGTAAGAGTTTGAGACAGTCGATGATTTTACATGCTCTACTTAAGCCCGAAATGAGTGGTTTGGCGGTGAGATTTCCAATAATTTCAAAAAAAAAAAAATCAGGAACAGTCCGGAGTCTCTTAAATTTTATATGATCTTATGCGATCGATAAAAAATAAAAATATATATATATACAAATCATAATTTACACTAAAATAAAATAAAATTTTATGAATTCTTGAGTCTTAATTTTAGGTAAATATTGAGGCTCCCACATTTGATTGCATTGGATTCAATTTGTCTACTTCTAACTCAACTTGTCAGCAATTTGGCCAATGATGCAAGCAATTTCACAAATGCATGAATAAGAGGTTTGTCTCGAGGACAGGCTTTATTTATTTTACAACGAATCTTCAAAGACGGACTGAAGAAAGATAAATTAATATCTTGAAATTATTTGGTTCTTATTGCAATTTGTAAAGCAAGAGAAAAATAGGAAAGAGAAGAGAAAATTTTAGGGAAAAAAAAAATAAAGTATGGGGGCATTTATGTCATTTTGCTATTGACAATGGCATAGTCAGAAATTTTAATTTTGAGGATAGGAGGGTAATTGGGTATTATAAAAATAGTATACGAAAAGTGATAATTAATGAATTTAGTAGGGGTAAGGAGAGTTGGCAATGAGACGGAACAAAACGAAATTTGTCGATCCTTATCCCGTCTCTTTTATGAAACCGAGATGAAAAATCATCACATTCCTGTCCTGTTATATTTTTTTGAGAAAAAAATATCTCAATTCCATCATGCATCCCATTTAATCACGTCACATCCCGCTAATCCCGCCATGTCCCATCCTGCTTGAGTTTTCGGGATAATTTTTTGTCTCATCCAGTTTTTAAAATGAGACATAAAAATATGTCACAAATCCTACCCCATTTGGGAAGGGACTATAATATGCTTCATTGGACTATAATTATTAAATAAACTTCCTCACAAAATGTCCAGGATGAATGGCATAAGCTTCAAAACTAGAAGGTTAATGATTTTCATTTGCTAATACTACTCAATAAAAAGCACGAGTTAATGTGAGTAAATAACTTGCAACAAAGGCCACAAACTGGTTGGTTTACACTAATCACATGGAAGTTTTCACAGATATGTTAGGACTTATGATTACCCCTAGGATTCGCTATTTCGAGGTTCGGTAACAAAAGATCTATTCCCCATCTTCAAAAAGCAAAAAAGAAAAGTTAACAAAAGATTACTTGTTTAGACAATGAACTGATCTAGGTTTCTATCAAAAACCTTACCTTTTTAGGGTACCTTTTACCTTCTGTCTCAAGGACTCTGGACTTTTTAAGGCATGATTGTATGTTGAATCCTGGCAATTCTGCTGTACACGGCGAAGAGGAAACAAGATTCTTGGTTCCTCTCTTATCTTGAGAAGGATCGAGCCAAAATTTGACATTTGCTTTACCGAATGCAATCTTCTTCCTCTTTGCATATTGGTAAGCAGCCGCTGCATCAAGTTGGTGTAAGAAGACAACTCGGGCAGAGCCAGAATAAAAGTAGACTTTTGTATTTAAACAATCTACTATACCAAATGGACTGAACTTTTTTACCAGCTCCTCCTTTGATGGCAGAATAAAATCCTTCGGAAACTTCATCATTAAAGATCTAGAAATTGGGAGAGAGGTTTGAACTTCTGATTGCTGTCGCACATTTGACTTGACTGCTAAAGCAGAAGTAACAGGTTGTGGGAGCTTCTTATTATTCTTAAAGCTGAACCCAGATGCAACTTCCATACTTCTTTCTCTATTCAATTTAACAGAATTGGAATCATCGCTACTGCAAGACATCATCTTGAGTTCATCGGCAGTAAGATGAGAATGTAATCGGTAATTGCTGGTGCCTCTGTTTACATCACTGGCCTCATTAACAGCAGCATGAGTTCCAATTGCATTATTAGACATGGATTGAGCAGGAGGAGGTTGCATCAGTTTCTCAGTAGTATCATCAGCATAAGATATTAAGGTGCCATGATTTTCCATAAGGGGGCCACAATCTTCTGGCTGCTGCACATTGACATGAGATATATGGGTTTCACACTTATCAAATGTATCAGCAATTTCAAGTGGATGCTTAACTCTGTAGATTTTAACAATCTTCTGATTGCTACTACAAGATGTGTGTTTTACACTGAAAAAGCTGACCAAATTCAGAACCAACTCCTTCAAGTTACTGCTGCATATACTCGCTGAACTTTGAGCCACAATGGCAGAAAGACTTTGAGTCTTTAAGTCAAGTTGGGATCCGGAAAAGAAAGACTCGAATAAATCTGGCTCACATCCAGTTATATTTCTTAGAAGATGAGCATAAGCTTCAATGGAAGAAAAAGGTATAGTATTGAATAATTCACAAAAGCTGGAAAAAGCATATCCTGAAATGTAAGTATCAGAAACCACAGCATCCAATCCTTGATTACTTCTCCAACGATAAGCATCAGGTCTACTAATTGAGAAAGACAGAGTCTTACGCAGCTTTAGAGGAGGTTCAGAAACAGCAGATTGGTCAAGCTGCCGCTTTAGACCCAGGCAGTTAATAAGGCTTTCCACATAAGGTACAAGAGGAAGAGTAGTCTTTTCTTTTTCTCCAAGAACCTTAATGCTCTGCTTATATCCAGGATTAAAATGTTGAGCTTCGTCCCATTCAATAGGACAGCATTTCTTGCACAAGTTATCAGAGCAATTTTCATATGACAAACTTCTAAAGCTCATAAAATTTGACTTCAAAGTATTCAGACATTCCCCATCTAAATAAAATGGATCCAGAGCAAGAATTTGGAGTTTGACCACCATCTCTTGAAATGGTTGGTGTATCTTCCGTTGTTCAGTTTGACTCGTAAATCTGATTTCAAGCTGGTCTTTGTCCCAGTGGGTTAAAGATTCTTCTGGAAGAAGATTGTTAATGTTGTTTCCATTTGTCAAACAAGCTGGAAAGTTGTCTTCTGCTTTCTTAGAGAATTCTTGACAATCATCAACCATTTCTAAATCATCTAGCTCCGCAGCATCTAAGAGCTGTTTTTCTTCCGAAGCTGGATCTGCTTGCACTCCTGAATATGTTCACATAAAAAGAACTTATGAACAGTAACCCAATGACCGCTGATGTTTACCAATTACCAATCACCTACTCATTTATACTAAAAGATAGCTAGTGATTTCATCCTACAGCAGATCCTCAATCCCAGAAATATAACTAACACTGGAGGACGAACAGTCAAATGTCATATAAACCCACCTAAATTACCCAAAAGCTAGTAGAAAGTAAAGCTTCAAATTAATTAACATAATCATTTAATTACAAAGAAATTCAGTTGTTATTTTATTTATCAAATATCCTACTTTTAAATTCCTTTATACAAAGTTTTAAAAGGTCATACCCAATGTACAAGACATCCGCTACAATACGGATGTACACAACCTTATACTTAGTTTTCACATAGAGATTGTTTCACAGATTCAAACGAATGACCAATCAGATAGCAAGTTAACGCTAGGGACGACCTTCCACTTTTTTTTTTGAAAACCCCGCCGTCAAACCATCAACCCGGACTTAAGCGAAGCTGGTAAAAATGTCTAAGACTCTTACAAAAGTGCACAACCCAGGCTGTTACAAGCAGGTAAAACCTCCAAATTCGAAAGTAGGACTTAGACAACCAAATCATAAGCTTTATACCACAAAGTCACACCCGCGATTGACCTTCCACTTGACTGAGGTTTACATACCAAAATTCAAACTCCAAATATGAATAAAACTATAAAAGAAAATGAAGAAAATATTGCAACGACCACAAATTGAACAAAATAATAATAATAATAATACTTAAGACGAGTGCAAAAAAATAAGTAAATAAATAAAAATGGACAAACCAGAAGCTGAGCTGATCAAATGACGGCGAAAAGCAGTAAACTGCGCAAACGCATTAGCAGCATTAAGATAATCAGCGACATCAACCCAAGGCGAAACCGCCACGCTACGAACAAACCCCAGAACCACTCGTGGCTGAAACAAAACCAAATCAGTGGCATTACGACGCCGTTTCAAGTTCTCCAGAACATATCGGCCCGACAATTTCAAGGCAAGATTCAGCAAGACGTGATTTGTGCACTTGTGAACGAGTGATTTGAAACCAGGCTCGAAAGAAACGACTTCCGATTCGATGAAACGACGAGGGCTTTCGTAATCGAAGAAGGAGACTAACACGCCGAGAAAGTCTCGTCTGATAACGACGCCAGGCCACCATTGGTGGGGATACTGTACTCTTGCCCACACTCTCTCTCCTCTCCTAAATTTTACCTTCTCCATTCTTTTTCTCTCTCTATTTTTTCTTCCATTTGCCGCCAAAATGAAGCAGAGAGATGACACTAATGGGCCGGATGGCCCAACTATTGCAAAATTCCCGACAAATATACCGGGAAATGACTCTAATGGGCCATAGGGCCCAACTATTGTCTAAAATAAGGAGTTGGAGCTGCTAAGACCCTATCACATTCTGAAAGCACCCCATCACTAAGAATCATAGGATGCGGGATCCATAATATTCGAGATGATTTGGTAATTACATAAACAGCCTTCACTCATACTCCTTCCTCGATAAATACCCTTGTCCTTTATGATCATAGGATTCGGAATCCCATAATAATAATATTAGAGATGATTTTTCATCACCATATGATTTTTTAATTTGTTTAAAAATATCAGAATTCAAGATTTTGAACCATTCGATCCAATATTCAGTACTTAAATGTTGATTTAACCAAATCGAAATATTTAGTTTTAATTAACCGAAACAAAACTTTTTTTTTCCAAATAACCGGCTCAACTAATTCCTGAAATCTATATCCCGTGTCCTCATAAATTTTCCAATACAGATCAAGATAAACAACTGGCTTTATACACCAGAGACATGATCCTAATCGAAATTGGCACAAACAGTCCAATTCAGTTCGGTTCGGTTTATAAGCTTGCGAAATCACTTTTAATTCTTCCCTCAAAATGTCAAATTTTCTTGCAATTAATTCATATAATCTGCAAATAACAAAATTGACAACGCTAATTCAGAGACCAAAGAAACATTTGAATTGGAATTTATCATAACCAACCCAAAGACGATTGACCAAAAAGGTTCAGGTTTTGCAAAATGCAGATCCACAGCCTCATCATCAGTGACATTACAAAACAAATTATTAATAGTGCAGAATAATTATGCCACGGCTGGGACAAAAGTAAAACAACATAAGCTCGTTCATGACACTAGTTACGATAACATTCTACTACAAATATAATAAACGCGACTTACAAAGTACTTCTCGAGATCACTGTCAACAGTCCAGAGTGTCCCTGTCCAGATAAGCAAGAGGCAATACACTTAGTCGAGCTGATCTACAAAGTTAACACCAAATTGAAGAAATAAGATGATAGATCAATCGAAGAACTTGAATTTTGAGTATAGAATGCAAAATTTCATCCCAACATAAAATGTAACGAAGTGTTTAATGGGGCTTTGGCAGAATAACAAGAGACTCAAACTATTATGATCAGAATTCAGTCAAAAAGATCATCAAACAGAAAACAGCTAATCCATTTTAACCGAAAATCATCATTGTGCTTTATGAATTACATTGTATATTCAAGGAAGGACTATTTGTCTACTGTAATATGAAACAGTTTACATAGAAGAACAATTCATGAACAATCAAAGAGTTGATGCTTCCACCAATATTATATCAGTAATGATATTGAGCCCAAACCCTGGCAAAATGGCGACATAAACGGCACCCGATTTTTGCCATTTTGGCACCCATTTTCTTTCTTTTTATTTTTAGCCGTTTATGTCACCATTGGGCCAGGGACGGGTTTGGGCTCAATATCACTACTCATATTTTATTAAACATTGTCTGAGAAAATTCATTTCTAAAACGATAATTTGTTGCCCAACCAACTTCTGCACGCATATGTGTGCAACATGGGTAAAATAGGTCTGGCATAAATCCTTACACTGCATTAAGAAACCTCTAAACTCAAAAAAACTTTAGCAGATTAATTGCATACTTTTGGCATAAATATTTCATAATTTATTTTGTTCCTTAAGATAAGCATCAAAAACAAAACTCACAAGAGTCAGAAAACATCATATCCCATCATTACAATTTACAAGTTCATGAAAAAGAAACATGAGTGAGATTCTGACCTTTTATAGGGCCCACGTTGCAATACCATTCTTTTCCAACAATCCAATACTTTTAACATCAACCAAAATAACCTCGGCATTTCGGTGATCCACATAAGCATTTCTTTTTCCTATCGGGTTCATAATTGCCTCCATCTGACTGGGAAATCCCATAATCATATGTCAACTCTGTCATGGGGGGAACGTGTCTCATTGCAAAAAATGCAATATGCACAAAGGATTCATTATTTTGTTCAAATACAACTGGCTGCCAGAAAACATTTGGAGAGCAACTGTGATTCATAAAGCGGGCAACATTCCCAATATTCTTGGCACTTATGACTACGGGATATGGGATGTCATATTCCTCAGTAGTGCCCTTAGAATCGTCATCTTCAATTAACCCAGGTTCATAATTCCACTTGAACAAGTCATAACTACGGGTAGTATCAAAAACATAATCATCGTTACCGTCTTCCCCGTCCTGCCTTGCCTTAACTTTGTCTACTACTTCACCTGCATATTCACAAATGAAAGTACCAGCACGAATTGGATCCAA
The DNA here is from genome assembly GCA_019454045.1 of Zanthoxylum bungeanum. Lineage (NCBI taxonomy): Eukaryota > Viridiplantae > Streptophyta > Magnoliopsida > Sapindales > Rutaceae > Zanthoxylum > Zanthoxylum bungeanum. Next base: position 324,707 of record SKCR01023771.1, read on the forward strand.
AGATCGCAGGCCCCAACCCCTATTTTTGGTTTTAAAGACATCCAACCGAACCTTGAGACCAGTTTGAGACACTCTATTTTTGCAGTCGCGAGGGCATGAACATGATGGACCACATTCATATATCAAGGACTTCCGGCTTACTAGGACCCCATTGGCAGTATATGGTAAATCACCCCCATTTTTCTGAATGCAAGAGCAATTAGGATTGCCTGGGCCACACACACTATGACAGTTGCAGCCTAAAGAAGGCTGAGTTAATCTGAAAGATTTTGAATACTTAACTGTGGTGGCATAAGTGAAATAAGCAGGCCCTTTCTCATCATCAACATCATTTATAAGTGCAACAGGTACAGACTCGGCCCCAGAAGAAAGGTCCGGAAGAATAAGTCCTGCCCTCCCAGACGAGTTGTCCTTCCACCTCTGAATCAATTTCCAAACAGCGAATGCACCAGGCTGCCCAGGTATTCTCACTAATTTATACTTGAAAATATTGCAACCTGATTTCCCCTTTTCAGTCCATGACTCTCGAACCGTATATAGTCCATCATATATGTAGACCTTTGAAGACTGATTAATAGCATCTTTCATTCCCCGAATAACTCTTACCTCACTGGCCCGGCGCAAACTCATTTCTAATGCAAGATTACCTCTTTCAAGCTTCTGATCAGCTGCTTCCTCACCCTTCTTGTTCCCACCATGGCCGCTATATATCAAGACATCACTATCCTCAGCATCATCATCATAGCCTCCAGATGATATAATGCTTACAGCCACAGGTTCTTCCTCTAAACCACCCCTCATAACCATATAATCAATTCCAGCCATGGACTGGGAATGCAAACCGACCAAACACATCTCCATCCGAAAGAAGAAAACATCACCAATTTCCACACCTGGAACAGCTCCAACCCTCTTCTTCATATTGGTACGTACTCCTTTGCTCATCAATATATTGCTGGCTTTCAAATACCCGCGCTTAATCAACCCAGCAATAGACTCAGCATCCTCAATCTGACTAATTCTTCTTCTAAGTGCATCAAATCTCATCAGCACATTAATAACAACTTGCCTATTACCATCATCTCGCTCAAATGAACTAATCCCCACAGCAAATTCCGAGTCCTGAATCTTTTTGTGCCTCTTTTGCCTGTAACGACGTTTTTTCCCATCGAGAAACCCATCTTCTTTCCCATAAGAAGACCCTCCCACGTCGCCATTAGACCCATCCACAAAATTAACATCGGGTGATCTAAACGACCGAATGGGGGTAGCAAACGAGGCGGGAGGAGTCTGTGTGTTGTTTTGGTTGATGTCGGGAGCAAGTTCTGGCGCACTAAACGGGAAAAATGGGGAAAACCCAGATGGGAAAGGACCACATGGAGGTGCACAAACAAAAGGAGGTGCTTGAGGACTCGATGATAACACTGGTCTTAAACTACGCAAGGGTTTTACATCTAACACTTTTGACTTGTCCAAAGGAGCTGAAGGAACAGTGCCTTCCATCACAAAACCTAGCTGGAAAACACACTAACTAAAGCTTATATCTTCAACAAACCCAAAATTAAACCCACTGAATCCTTCTTTATTCAAAACCCATTTCCTTAAAGAAGCCAAATTTTAATTTTTCTCTGCAGCAACAAAGATCAAACAAGTTTTACATGGTTTCAAAGAAAACGCAAGTTAACTGAAGATCTAATTTACCAATCTGAAAAAAAATGAATTGCAGATCAAAAGTAAGAGCGTTATTACCTCGGGGGGGATTGTAACGACTGTTAGTAGCTAGGGTTTGGAGTGAGAAATTGGGGGACCAAGTCCATAGAAAGTTTGCTTGCTCTCCGCCCAGTGTGCATTTCAATTTCTTTTAGTTTTGTGCGCTTTTAAATTTGTTCATTTCCCCTGGACAAACACGTGCTTCATCTATGGGGATCTTGACTCTTGAGTCTTGTCCTTTCAATACTATTTTTTGGGATAAATTACAATGTTATCATAATACTATCACTTTCTTTCAGATAGGTCCCTATTTTAGGTGGTGGCACTAGCAATATAAGTTAAGAGTGGCAATGGGTCGGGCTCGGGCCGAGCTTATTTTTTAAGCCCGGACAGACCCAATTTTTTAATAACAAAAAATTTAGTATATAAATATAAATATATATATATAATATATTTTTTAAGCCCGAGTTTAAAGTGTAAAGCTCGGCTCAGGCCCTGCCCGAGATTTTTTTATCATGGGCCGGGCCCGGGTTCTTTTACCATCCTTAATATAAGTCACGACACAAGTATGATACAGATTTTCCGTATTCGGTTTGAAAAAAATTGAAAAAGTTAATAATCGTATCATGTTATGTCAACACGTTTACTAATTTTATCATTTTAATGTTACACCCACCACTTAAAACGAATGATATTCTTATGATCGTGTCAATATTATATGATTACTCGTTTACGACAATATTAATTATTTATTCATTTGTGATATGAATAATATTCATGCCTTCATAGGATCACGACACGATTACTCGATTACGACATAATTACTCTTTTACGACTCGTTTATTGATCGTGCCAAACACAAAATTTATCCATTTATAAATCCTTTAACATGTCGTATCGTGTTGACACGTTTATTAATCATGTAATAATTATATTTGATAATTTTGGCACGAGTATCAAACAAGTTATAATTTACTTAAATTTGACATGACACGCAAACGATACAATTACATGAATTGTCACCGCTACTATTCATCGTAAATGATGATTCCTTTGTCGAAAGATAGATTGATTGGAATGTCTAGTCAATCTTATGCATCATAGGATGATAGCGTAATCAATATTGTATTATGTGCGATTAAAGATATCAATTTAATCGTAATTGTTACGAGTTATTTTGATATGCTGCAGACCATATGATGGATCTTGAAACATGTTCTTTGTGATATTTGAGATATTAAGAACTAGTTTCTCATTCATGGAGAATTTAGTCAGCAACCATAATGTTAGATTAGTTTTGATTCTAATTATGACATTAGATGGACTATGTCATATAAAGTCAGAAAAGATGCAGTGGGAGTGTCACTGTTGATTCTACTGAACCAGTGGGATCTATTGCAACTTATGAAGTATTGACTTATGAAGTTGCATAGTGACCTAATAGATAAGAAGTTTTCATATTAGTGTGGTGCTTGCGGTTGTCTCAAAGTATTTGGATTTGATTTGTAAATACATAGACAACTTAGTAGCTATAGCACAATACTAATATAGCGTCTGAGTCATATTGATGTGGAATTAGGATTCTACAAAATATGAATGATGCTAGTTAAGGAAAAACAGTTGGGTTTGTTGGACAGACTCAATTTGTTAAAGCATGCTTACTTGTTTGTTGCCTACCCCTGGAGTGCCGGTGAGCTCTTGAGGGTCATGAGTATGCGATACACATTAAGATGTGTATAGGATACCATGGATTGGCACTAGATCAACTGTGAGAAATTGTTATGGTTGGTGCTTGGAGTGCCAATCCTGATCGTATTTATGTCCGATTCATAAATACGAGCAATTATATTTTCCATAATATTATTAATTTATTGGTAGCACCCTTGTCTTTTATACACTTATTCGATCTAATTGTAATTAGATATCTGATTACGATTAGATCGAAACTGAATCCGGTTCAGTGATACATGTATATTAGACAAAGACCCTAGGATTTACAGTATAGTGCGCAGTTACAACGTAGTTTGTAATTGACATTGGGAAGCACACTATTAGTTGTATATCCTTAAATAAAGTTCCTGGTCAAGATTTACTAACACGGGTCGGTTAGTAAAATCCGATGAGACCAGTACATGTCGTATATCGTGACTTGGTCTGATGGTTTATCCCAGTGAACCATGAGTCTTGGGAGACTCGTATAGACATGTAGACGTTTATTTGATAAGATAATGAACGACTCACTGAAGGTTTCCTAATATATGGTACACCAACGTCAATAGGAACTAGGGGTGAGCAAAATCGGTTTCGGTTCCTAACTGAGTGGAACCGGAACCTACCCAATTAAATAGGGTACCCTATTAATCGCTTCCAATTCGGTTTCGATCCGGTTCTGAATTACCCTATTTATATAATATTGTCAAATTTTGAAAATGCTTTGATTTCTCACACTAACCTGACCTGATATCAAACACTCATGCAAGAAAAAAAATTGGCGAGATGATGCAGTAATCATCAAACACTCATCCCCTGTCAAATTTTTGTAAACAAGATGATGCAGTAAAAAAAACAATATTATCCAAACTCACCAACAATTCCAACCCAGGCCCTTCTCTCAAATTAAAAGTTCTCTAAAAAGATCAGTAAATATTCTTGCAATTTCAGTCACATTGGCACTGTAGACCCACCAACTCCTCTGCAATATAACAACCTCATATCAAAATTCACATCAAAATCTCACCCAATGCTTACACTGGGTTTACATCTGTATGGAAAGCTATTGCATTTTCCTCATTTTTCATCGAAGCTTTAAATTTTCCAAACCTTTGCACAAATAAAAAAATGAAACTGGTTTTATGGTCCGGTTCCGGTTCCAACCATTTTGGAACCGGAACCGGACTGGTTAAAACCGGTTCCTTCATTTTGGAACCGGAACCAGACCGATTTTAATCGGTTCCGGTTCCAAACCCAGAAAATCGGTCTGGTTCCAATCGGTTCCGGGTAGAACCGGAACCTTTGCTCAGCCCTAATAGGAACTTTCTCGAGTTGAGCGAGCATAGTGGTCCTTCGACTTGAGATACCATTGTGGATATATGAGCTATCTTCCACACTTTGATGGCAGTCATGTCAACGATCTAGTTATGATCAGACATCCGCCTGTTCGTTGGGTGTGGACTAATGCTCATGATATCCTGTACGTATCAATATATGATATGTCAGTCCTGTGTACAAGGCATAGGCATCCAACACGTGTTTACGATCTAGTAAATCTATGGCTGTGGTATAACTTCGGAAACCAGTTCCGAGTGTTATTTAGAGATCGTAAATTGAAAGTCGACTGTATTATACCGAACAGATTTGACGTTCTCATCTATATCTCAGGTATAATACGGATAGCCTGTGACGAATGGATTATATGTGTGCTATGACCTCGGCTTATATAGTTTAACCAGATTATCTGTGGTCGTCATAATCCATGAGTTGATGGATTATGGACACAAAATTGAATTTCGTGACGGATAAGCCTAAACTTAGAGAGTCCCACAATATGAAGTGTACTCGTTGAGCATTTGGGCAACTCGATATGAATAATACAGATTATTCATAATACTTCACCGGGTTAAGTGAGTTAATTCGGATCGTTTAATCGGTTAAACGATGACACATGCATTAGGGGATTTTGTCCGCTAATAATTATTGTGTATTTGTATTTGATACATAATACGATTAGATACACATTAATTATTTTTCAAATGAGATTTTGACACATGCCATAAATATATGTATTTGTTATTTATTGCAAATAAAAATACATATATAATAATAATTACATTAATTGATTTTTGAATGTTTAATTGTCAAATATTTCAATAATTAATTAGTCACACTTTTCCATAAATGTTATGGATTTTTCCAATTATATTTGGACACTTGGCATGTATTTATTAAGTAAAATGTGTGACAATTTGATTGGTCCAACTAAAGCTTAATTATTGATTTTAATTTGATTAAAATTTAAAAAAGACAAAATCGCTCTTCCTTTATTACACAATTTCGGCCACATCTTCTTTAAATTAAGAAAATTATTTTCTCTCTCATCATCTCCTCCATTGTTGCCGAGAACAACAAATACAAAACCCATTTTTTGTTTGATGAAATCAAGCAACAAGACAAAGAAAAAATTCAAGAAAAAAGTTTGGATTTTAAGAGATTAAAATTTTTGGAGTACAAATTTTCTTGAGATCTCTTCATCAATGAAGTTACAAATCTGATTATAAAAGAAAAAGCTCGACAAGGCTAAAAATATGGATGATTGCATTATATATGTATATATAATGTTTTTAGATTCCTTTTGAGAAATCCATTTAAGATCTGGATTAAATAATTTTAAATTAATATTATACCTTACATATATACGTTAAGAAGATTAAGGGAGTGAGTGAACCATACTTTCAAGAAAATGGGGCGAAAGATTGTTGGAGCCAAGAATGACAACTGTTCGATTTTCAGAACTAAGACATATGCAGTTTGCCTTATGAGCTATTTGTTGACTCCGGAGCTCTCTCAAAGTGACCGATGATGATCCTTTTAAGAATATTATTAACCTTGGAATTGGCACAAATCGGAACTACCTACGAAAGATTCTTTGTTACTTATTTTAATAGTGGAAGGTGAGGTATTTAATTAACTTCTTTACGTGCCTTCAGATAAAGAAGGGCATTTTTGTGTGCTTCAGAGAATGTTTCTATATATTCATCGAAGTCATTTGTTTAAGGTATCTTATGGATAATGAATGATTTAAGAAAAAAGTTTGGTAATCTTCTACAACCAAGCTTGTAAATTAGTTTCTTGTTTTCTTGAATAATTAGAAATGTTCTAGGATTTCTTTGTTTTGTGAAAATTTGGGGCTTTTGTTTGTGGTTGATGGAGAATGAAGATTGTGCATGTGTGAAGTGTAGAATGGATGGAATTAGTGTAATTTCATTCCAATTTGTTCAAATTGTTGTTGGAAAATATTATTGTCATTCTAGAGTTGTTGATCCACTCTTAGATAACCTAGAATTATTCTAGAGTTGTTCATATGTGGTGAGACTCATTTGGTGTTGAGATTAATTGATTTAGTCTTGAAATTGTTGGATTTAAGCATGAAAATTAGGCAAATTCGTTTTATGTGTAAGGCCTGGAAATGATTATGATTTTGTGATGAAATTGGTGTCTTTTGAATGTTTTGGATGTGTTTTGGGAGTTGGAACATTTTCAGGAAAGTGTTTTCGACTTGAAATAAGCGAAAACGGCCACAAACGGTGTTACCGGGTTGATTTTGAGCCAACCGGATGACGGCTGTCCAAACAGTGAATCTGTCACTGTTCGGACAGCCCATGAATTGCCCCGACACTATTGGATCTGACCTGGATAGTTTCCATAAGTGTCGGGTAGTCGGTTCGGTCAAAAACGCGTTTTATGTCATTTTACGGAAAAACTGTTTTCGTAAAAGTTTCGCGAAGTTTCAATATTATTTATGTCAATATTTGATATTGAATAAATATGTTTAGGTGAAATATGAATAAATTATTCATATTAGATATTGAATAATTTATCCGTTATTTTGAAAAAGTTTTAAAATACGATTTCGCTCGACCCGCGCTTCCTCTGCGCCCCATCGCCCAAAACCCCAACAATCAAAACTCACGTAGTTTTGTTACATTTTATTTTTAATAATTTACCCCATATATTTTATCCATCATTATCCGAAAAAGACGGTCTGGTCTTTGAGCATTCGGTATTAGTTGTGTCTATGTTATCACACAAATCTTCAAAAATTTCCGGCTAATTTTCTTGTTCACGGTGATCCTCCCCTACACCAATCGTCAAGCCACGTTTGAGCTTCTAACATTTATGGTTTCAACCTGGATCTTCTTGTTATGGTTGGTGCTCCGAGTGTCAATCCGGATCATATTTATGTCCGATTCATAAATACGAGTAATTATATTTTCCATCATATTAGTATTTTTAGTGGTAGCACCCTTGTCTTTTATACACTTATTCGATCTATTCACGATTAAATATTTGATTATGATTAGATCGAAACTGAATCTGGTTCAGTGATACGTGTATATTAGATAAAGACCTTAGGATTTACAGTATAGTGCGCGGTTACAACGTAATTTGTAATTGACATTGGGAAGCGCACTATTAGTTGTATATCCTTAAATAAAGTTCCTGGTCAAGATTTGCTAACACGGGTCGGTTAGTAAAATCCGCTGAGACCAGTAAATGTCGTATATCGTGACTTGGTCTGATGGTTTATCCCAGTGAACCATGAGTCTCATGAGACTCGTATAGACATGCAGGTATTTATTTGATAAGACACTAAATGACTCACAAAAGGTTTCCTAATAGATAGTACACCAACGTCAATATGAACATTCTCGAGTTGAGCGAGCATAGTGGTCCTTCGACTTGAGATACCACTGTGGATATATGAGCTATCCTCCACACTTTGATGGCAGTCACGTCAATGATTTATTCATGATCAGACCTCCGTCTTTTCGTTGGGTGTGGACTGATGCTCATGATATCCTGTGCGTATCAAGATAGGATCTGTTAGTCCTGTGTACATGGCATAGGCATCCGGCACGTTTTTACGTTCTAGTAAATCTATGACTGTGGTATAACGTCAGAAATTAGCTTCGAGTGTTATTTTGAGATCGTAAATTGAAAATCGATTGTATTATACCGAACGAATTTGACGTTCTGATCTATATCTCAGGTATAATATGGATGACCTGTGACAGAAGGATTATATGTATGTTATGACCTCGACTTGCATAGTTTAGCGAGATTATCTGTGGTCGTCATAATCTATGAGTGAGTGGATTATGGACACGAAATTGGATTTCGTGACGGATAGACCTAAACTTATAGAGTCTCACAATATGAAGTGTACTCGTTGAGCACTTGAGCAACTTGATATGAATAATACAGATTATTCATAATACTTCACCAGATTAAATGAGTTAATTCGAATCGTTTAATCGGTTAAATGATAACACATGCATTAGGCTATTTTTGTCCGATAATAATTATTGTGTATTTGTATTTGATACATAATACGATTAGATACACATTAATTATTTGTCAAATGAGATTTTGACATATGCCATAAATATATGTATTTATTATTTAATGTAAATAAAATACATATATTTGTGTAAATTAATTGTTTAATTATTTAATAGTTAAATAATTAAATAATTAATTTTTTCCAACCTTATCCATTTATTATAATTGTTATGACAAATGGTGGATTATAATTGGATGACTTGGCATGAATTAATTATGCTTTATATATGTTCAATTTTGATTGGAAATTATAAACTATATATATTGACATTTATTTGATAAATTTTGGAAAAGGACAAAAATGCCTTTGACCCCTAATTTGGTTTTTTATATAAAAATGAGGGATTTGATTTTCTCTCTCTTGTCCATCTTCTTCACTCACGAAAATGCCTCTCAAAATGGGTTTCATGGTTTTCAAAATATGTTTGCAAAATTCATGGAAAAATTGAAGGAAATTCAAGAAAAAAGATTGAGTATTTGGAGATTAAAAGGTAATCATTCATTCCCTTGAGCTTAGAAACTTATTTTCTTGTTTCTTGAATTATTAGATATGATATAGGGTTTCTTTAATTCTGATTTTTTGGGGCTTTTGGTTGTTGATGATGGATTGGAAGCTTAATAGCATGTGTGAAGTTAGTTTGAGTGAAATTATTGTAATATTCATTCAATTGATCATTTGATGATTGTTGCCATTCTAGAGTGTGTTAACCACTATTATCATGCCTAGAATTGTTCTAGAGTGATTCATATGTGTGGTGACTTGATTTGGTGTATTGATTAATTAGATTAATCATGAAATTTTGGATTTAAAAGCATGAAAATGGCATTTTCGGTTCTGCAGATTAGATCTGTTAAAAATGGAAGTTATGTGATATTTTTGATGTCTTACGAATGTAATGGATGTGTTTTGGGAGTTGGCACAATTGCCGGAATGTGTTTCGGACTTGAAATAAGCGAAAGCGGCCAAAAACGGCGTTACCAGGTGGATTTTGAGCCAACCGGGTGATAGCTGTGAAAATAGTGATTCCGTCACTGTTTGAGCAGCTCATGAACTGCTCCGACCCTATTGGAACTGACCTGGGCAGTTTCCATAAGCGTCGGGTAGTCGGTTCGGTCAAAAACGTGTTTTAGGCAATTTTGCGGAAAAACATTTTTCGTAAAAGTTTTGCGAGTTTTCAACTAGTTTTTGTCAAAATTTGATATTGAATAAATATGTTTAGGTTAAATATAAATAAATTATTCATATTAGATATTGAATAATTTATTCGGTATTTTGAAAAAATTTTAAAATACGATTTCGCCCGAACCGCGCATTCCGCTGCGCCCATCGCCCAAAACCCCAACAAAATGGTATCAGAGCGGGTCTGATGCTTCATCCATTACATTGTTCATGCTTGATATTTGATATATAATCCAATTTTGATATTTGATATAAAATTAAATTATAGAATTATGATGTTGACTCACCCATAATTATAAATATGACATTTAAAACTACAACTTTGAATAAATTGCAGTGGGATACGTTTAAGAGTATTTTAAATCATATTTAAAATATTTAAAATTTATTAATAATCTATATTTATATATAAAAATTGAGCAAAAAAAAAAGTTTTATCTTTAATTCTATGAGAAATAAGATTTTTCTCCTTCATTTGAGGTGAAACATTAAATATTTTAATTCTTAATATCCTATGCCAAAATAACATGCATTAATATTCATTTATTGGATCTTAACAAGCCAAAAATTAATATTTATTTCATATAAAAATGAAAGATCCCATGGAGAAATAAGTTTCTCACCTTAATTTGAGGTGAAACATAAAATATTTAACCTCTTGATATCCTAAGCCGAAAATATTTAAAAATGAAAGATCCCATATCATTTCATTTTCTCTCAAATTATATTCATATCTTTTTATTTTCTCACATAATTATATGATTCATATATTTTTGTCTTCTCTCATAATTGTTTGTTTCATATTATTTCATTTTCTCTCATAAATATATAAATATATTTTAATTTCATATCCTTTCACTTCCTCTTATAATTATGTAATTCATATCATTTCACATTCTCTCATAAATACATGAATTATATTCTTTCATATATTCACACATACACACATCACCATAATATAATTTATATTTCTTTCAAAATTATATGATTCATATCCTTTTATTTTCTCTCGTAAATAATCACATCATTTCACTTTCTCTCATAATTGTAATTAAACCATATGATATATCAAGCAAGTCATTGGTCATCTTTTTCGCTAAATAATTGTTATTAACTTATTTATTAGAAGGAGTTCAAAAGTCATTGCTAATATAACATATTTAAATAATAGGTATTTACTAAATCACCTTACCCTTTTTTTTTTGTATTTTTATTTTATACTCATTATTCAATCATTTATTAGTGAAATTTCAAGAGCCGTAAATTATGTTAATGTTAATTATAAAAGTGCCTCTAACCTAATCAAATTTATTTCCGTTCCCTATTATAAAAATAGTATAAATTGGAATAATTAGAAGATACATTTGTTAATTTAAAAGAATGTTAAATGACTTGCATTATTTGAACAATTTATCTTACTAAATTTTATTTTTTATATCAATAATATCTATAAGACGAGACGAGTAGCACATTGCGCGGATCTAACGGCTAATATATTTATAACCGCTAGAGTACGTTATTCAACGCGTGGGTACGTTGGGCCCATTTAATAATGGGCTTAGCCCAGTTGTAGACTTATGGGCGGGTCTGGCTAAATCCAAGAAGATTTTAAGCCCATGTCATCGGACAACAAATTGACAAAACAAGACAGAGACTTACAAAAAACAAAATCAAAAACAAAACGACGTGTCGTTTAAATCAATCGTTTTGGGTTTAGATCTTCATTCAGTTGTCTCAATCTATTCAACATCCCCTATTTCCCTCCAAAAAAATCTCATTTCCCATATTGAAATTTAGGGTTTCAAGATTCCTCCCAAAATGTCCGCTTCCGCGGTCTCGATTACGGCGGCCAACACCGCGGCTCGTCGGCGGCCGGTGGTGGCCAACGACAATAAGTCCAACAATAACACTATAGACTTGGTCTCCGTCGAACCTAGGCTCAACGGTGTTGACGACGATAAACCCACCGCCGGTAACAGCAAAGATATGAGTCACCACTCCATTCGTGTCGAAGCGGTTGTGGATAAAGACTTGCTGCAAGTCAAGAAGAGCGCGTTGGCTAATTCCACGGTGTCTCCTCGTCGGAGTCGGAAGGTCGCGCCGAAGCCTGAGAAGCCGCTGTGGAAGGCCGTGGTGAGTATTTTTACCAAAAATTTATTGCTTTTGATGGCCATGTTAGCTCTAGGTCAGATGGTTAGGAGAGTGTATTTGAAATCTGGGGATTCAATTGGGGCGGAGTTAAGGTTTTCGGAATTTGAGAGGCGAATTTCGGAAGTTGAGGATTTTTTGAAGACTACGGCGAAAATGATGCAGCTTCAAGTTGAGGTGGTTGATAGAAAAGTTGAGAGTGAAACTGGACGATTGAGAAGGGACGTGAGTAAAAGTATTGAGGATAAAAGTGCAATTTTGGAGCGTGAGTTGAAGAAATTGGAGGAGAAAAGTGAAGGATTGGAGAGGACGTTGAGTGAATTGAAAGCGGTGGATTGGTTGTCGAAAGAGGAATTTGACAAGTTTTTTGAAGAGTTTAAGAAAGAGAAGAGTTGGGGTTCGAACGAAAATGATGTGAGTTTGGATGATATAAGGGTTTATGCAAGGGAGATTGTTGAGAAGGAGATTGAGAAGCATGCGGCTGATGGGCTTGGGAGAGCGGACTATGCATTGGCAACCAGCGGGGCTTCTGTTGTGAAGCATTCGGAACCTTATCTGGCTGGGAATGGGCGTAATTGGATGTTGCTCAGTACTAAAAATGAGGTACATAGTAATGCCGATAAAATGCTAAAACCAAGTTTTGGGGAGCCAGGTCAGTGTTTTCCTTTGAAAGGAAGTAGTGGCTTTGTTCTGATTAAGCTGAGGACGGGTATCATTCCGGAGGCTATCACTTTGGAACATGTTGCAAAGGTGCAGTCATTTGACTAAATGATCTATTTTACATGCATGGCTAATATATTGAATTTTCTTGTCTATTTATTCGTGTTCTCTTATTCCATGTGTTAAGTAGCTTTCTTATCCTATGTTGTCAAAGGCGGTAGGCGGAGCAAGGGGTTTTGGTAGTTCAACCCGCCCAAGTGCTGCCTTTGACCAGTCAAATGGCAAATTGACTATCTATACAAAATTTTATCTAATATATAAAGAATCACAGCTTAAAATACCTAAGTACTGCCTATAGCCGCCTAAACGGCTGTTTGAAAAACCTGCTAAGCGGCACCTGTGACATTGTCTAAGTATAACGATTGGTTTTATTAGATGACCCTGTTTAGTATTTAATGACAAGATACTGAATTTGAAGTTCTCCCATGTGGCCTATTCCAACATATGGACCGAGTGTAAATGGTTTTAGTAGTTCCATACTAAGATTTTCTGGCCATAGATTTTAGGTCTGTTCTCAATTACAGTGAATCTGTTTTCACATATTAAGCTGAACCTAGTGGGTGTAAGGTTTACCCGAAGGTAGTTTTAGGGTTTTAAGGAAAATAAGAGGTCTTTGTATGTTGGGTTAGGAATCTTGTTTTCCACGTTAATTTATTTTATATAATATTCTTTTTCTGGGTTAGACTCGGTTCTTCCTTTGTATTTACATGCAATAAAAGTTTAGAACTAACTAAAGTTACTAAATCTTTTGTTGTGTACTGTGAACAGAGTGTTGCTTATGACAGATCTAGTGCTCCCAAGGACTGCCGCGTCTCTGGATGGCTTCAGGGGCCTGATAACGATTTAGCAGTTGGTGCTGAAAAGATGTTTCTGTTGACAGAGTTTAGCTACGACCTTGAGAAAAGCAATGCCCAGACCTTCAATGTGTTGGACTTGCCAGGCCCTGGTGTTGTTGACACTGTCAGGCTGGACTTTACGTCCAATCATGGAAGTTCTTCCCATACTTGCATTTATCGCTTGAGGGTGCATGGTCATGACCCTGATTCCATGTCCATGTTGCCTATGCAGTCCTGATAAGCAGGTTCTTTCCCCATGTGTCTACTATCCTCCTGTAATTGGCAACTCTGTATCTCTATCTCTTTATTTCTCTAATTAGATTCGACTATAAACTTTTTGTTTGTTAGATGCAGATTTTTCAATTCGATGTATGATTTAGCCCACATCAATTATTATAATCAGAAGAGTTTGAACAATTGATCTGATCGTTATATCTTATATGTTGTCTCATTTTTTCTGCATTAGTGCATTTTGTCAGGTACCGATATACAACTGATTCTGCAAGTGTACGGCAGAATGTTGCAGAATCTACTGTCAAGGAACAAGGATATTGATGAAGCATGAATGATGAAGAAAGACAAAGTTTTGCTAAGAGTAGTCGACTAAACGATGACTCAACAAGGTATTTAGACTCACTTTTCATGGGTTACCGATTGGATAATTGTGAAACTTATTTTGAACTATTGAATCAAACAAGGACACGAAACTACGAAATAGAGAATCAGATACATAATTATTTGAATAAAACTTTAGAAAGATTACACTAAACACAAATGAATGGAATTTAATTCCCCCTGCTAACAAGCCCTGAGCCTCTCTCTAGTTCAGAACAAGTAATCCTCCATTAAAAGGAATATCAGTATCAGGCAACCAAGTGTCTCCCATGGTGAAATTATAAACAGTAAAATTCAGAGCCTGTGAAGCATTCATCAGATTGTAACCAGGCCATTTCACTCTCCTTGTAGTATTTGCCCCAGGGCCATAATTCTCAAACTCCCCATAATATAAAGTGTCTAATCCAACTGTTCCATTCCACTCAAGCCACCCAACAGGACTTATCAGATCACCAATGTAAGATTGCATGTAAACTGTCCTGGAAAATTCTTTCCAGGGCCTGCCCAGATAATTCAAAGTCGTTTCCGCGGTGGCATTCAAGTCACCAGCGGCTAAATCTGGTGCAGCAGCAATGGTGCAATTGTGTATGGAAATGCCTGTGTTTTGATTAGGATCTGTTCTTCCCTGAGCTGTGACTGCGTTCTTCTGATTTGGCATCGGTTTTCGTGCATATATGTTGCAGCTCTGGAAGACGGCAGCTGCATTGCCGAATATGAAATCGACTGTGCCATAGATGTCACATTCTCTGTAGAATTGCCTTAGAGAATGGGCATAAAGGGTATCTTGGTAACCTTCAAAACTGCACCGATAGAATGTTGAGAGATCGGCATTGTTCCTCAGAGCTACTGCTTGATGCTTAGCAGGACCAGCTGTGTTCTTGAATGTAACATCTACTGCTACGAATCTCTCACCGGAAACAGCTGCAATCATATGAATATTAGCATTTAGACTCGCTCGAGAAAAAGAATTTTATATCGGAGTAATGTTATACATACGAAGTTGAGAGGTAAAAATATGGCGATGAATGTTAATTGACACGTACCTGTTGAGTTTTTAGTATTTTACAAGAAAGATACAGACAGTCTAATTTTATCAAATAGGTTACTAATGGTAAGTAAATGACTGAAATACCCTTGAGTGTAAACTTCTACTCATAATTTTGTGATGGTCAAAAAACGATCATTATAAGGGTAACTGGGTCATTTCAAAGGAGTCAAGGACCTATTTTGATATAAATGGACAAATTATGCATTTTATTTGAGAACAAATGAAAATTCAGAGACTTCATATATCATGAATCAACAAAAATTAAGCATCAAAATAATAACTCGTTTCTATTGGATTCTGTAATTTAGTTAAAATGCGGAATACGTTTTGTTAGGTCACGAAACTTTTTGATGGCCCCTCTATTTGTAGCTATTGTTTTATAGCTGACAAGCATAGAGTGGTAAAAAAGTTCGGGCTCTATCCGGTCTAATTCGACCCCAGCCTGGAATAAAAAAACTATGGCCGACTTAATTAAAAAAGTTTGGACCCGGCTCGACTCGGGCTTAAACTAATATTTTATATTAAAGAGACATGTCGGGTAAAGCCCGGCCCGAGCCCGAGACGGATCGGGTCCAGTAACAATTCGGGTCGGACTTATCCCAGGACCGGACCTAAATTCTACTTTACAGCCCGAACCCGGTCTATTGCCATGCTTAGATAGAATCCACTCATCGTCATTCTAAGTTTTTTAAAATTCACAACCCAACAGAACGTTTTGCCACCCACCAGAATCAACACAATAGAAACAAACTATCGAAATAATGTCTTACCAAAGGTTGAAGAATTAAAAGTAGACCAGCCATCAATGACACTGTGATTTCCAGTAATGACAGTCCGATTAATGCCATCACCAATGAGCAAAAGATTCTTCTTATGCTTAGGAACCACCACATATTCTTCATAAACAGCTTCTCTTGCATATATGACAAAGTATCCATCTTCAGGCTTAGAATTATTTGGAGCAAATGCAATGGCCTCTCCAATTGTTGTGAAATTGTCACTTCCATATGGGCTCACTATCACACTTTGGTTTACAAGAATTCCATTGCTCTCCACTTCATCAAGATTTCTTTTTTCTTTGTGGCAATCATGGCAATGTGTTTTTCTTAGAGCCTGCAAAAAAGTTCATATCATTCATCATTAATATCTCATTTGGGTGAGAAGTAGGGATGATAATCGGCTTGTATGTTAGGATCGAATACGGGTACATGTTTTTATGCTTGTTAATTGAGTGGGTCGGTATTAATATTCTTGTACAAGTAAATATAAAAATTCTCATAGGGGATTGAATGTGGGCCTACACGGCCCTAGCCTATTAGGAGTAAGTACATGGATAATTGTTATACATGTTGGATGAATGAGACGAGTACAGATAGACTGAATGAAAACTAAAATTAAATTTTAAAACAAAATAATAATAATAATAATTTGTATATTCATAAGATAGATAGATAGTAAAAAATTCAAAAATAAATTTTTTTAAATGAAAAATCATAATTTTGTAATTATATATTTTAATGGTGTAAAAAATGTATATTATTATAAATATATATTTTTAATATTTAATAATTAGTTTTAAGTTATAATATCAATTTTTTGTTAATTTAAATTTCATTAAATTAAAAATTAAATAAATGTACAAATAATTAACTTATTTTATTATCATATTATTATAATTATAATTATTATATAATCTATTTTGAGAGATAACAACATATTGAGATGTTACGATAATGTTAATACTCATATCCGACATGTTCAATCAATGTGATATAAAAAAATTATATACGTGTCCAACCCATTCAAATTATAATTTTTATATTTATTTATACGATGATATCAATACCTTACCCGGATTTTTTTTTTTTAAAAAATAATAAAAAATTTCTTATATCCAATCCTAAATTCCTAAACATACTAGACCCGACAGAAATTTTTACCACCCTAGATCCCAACGCACACTAAACAAAAGAAAAGAGAATATTTTTTGAGAGATATTTTTTAGTAATATTTTTACTTCAAACAGATATATATTTTGAGAAAAAATTAGAATATACAACTACTTAAAATAAAAATATCAATATCAATCCAAAAAAATCATATCCAATCCAAATACGAATCTAACCCTATCAGGAATTATAGAGAGTCCCTCAAATTTATTATTTATGTGACAATACAGCTGGCAATGGATAGGAATAGATAACTCGATCTGCCCCAAATAATTGCCACGTGAGGCCATGTGGCAAGTGGCGGGCAAGTTGTATCCTTCCAGAAGGGGAAGCTCTATTTGCACAATCCAATATTATAAATGAAAACGACACTTCAATTTCCAACGCGCGAAAAAAAATATATTCATATATTATTAAAAATATATAAATTTATAAATTATGTTCGCCGCCGGTTCACCTCAAAGTTAAAAATCGCAACAACCGTCCACAGTCTATTTATTATGCAATAGTATACCCAATATTCGATGGCACCCAAATTCAATATACAAAACAGTGCCAAACAATGTCGGCAAACAAAATTTTATGATTTATATTTTTGATAAAATGTCAAACATTTGGTATACGATTCATAAATATATATATATATATGACAATATTCCAGTCAGGATGACCGGAAGAAATCCGGACGCTAATCGACATTGTTTGGCACTGTTTGACACTGTTTTGTGTTGTTTAGCGTATCCGGACGAAATCTGAATTGTAAGGACCGGGCCGGAAGACGACCCTATATATATATATATTATTTATTAGTAAATTTCATTGGTTTAGATGGAAAAATAATAATAATAATTTATACTCTAAAAGTATACATGACGCTATTTGATTTACTTTTAATTTTTTAATCTCATTTTATTAATTTAAAGCTTTAAATATAAATATTAATATAATTAAATAGTTTTAAATTCAGTAAAAAAAAAAGGGTAAAATATGTTAGCCAATGTCAACCCTAGATTATCTTAATTAAATTTTTTAATGTATGTTTATGTTTACAAATGTATAAAATATTAATTATTATATTATTTATAAGAAATAGTAGTTGTAGTTATTTTTTTTTCAGTTTAACCCACATTATATTATTATATGAGTGAATAAAATTGTAATAAATGCCATTAGGTAATTAACTCGAAAATTAATTATTTTTCAGTCTTTTTGGGGGGTTTTTGCCACTTATTATAAACTTTAGGGTCAAATTGTACTTTTGGAGTAATTAAATTACTAAAATAAAATTAACTAAACGGGGTTGTTGACTACTTTACTTGTAATCAAACCACGTGGGATGTGGCTGACTTTATTATTTTGTATTGCTTTGACTCACTATATAAAACATTAATTAAACACACTCAATTTACTTAAAAAATAAAATTCATAATCTCCATCTACTTAATTAAATCCCACAAAGATATTTATTGGGCCCCAAAATCCTAGTTTTGTGTTTTTGACTTGTTCCCCAAAAAAAAAAATCTTGATTTTACCCCAATTTTCTTCTGAAAGTACTATATATTTCGAGTTTTTTTTTTATCTGCCCAAAAAATAAAATAAACAAAAGTATAATTAAAAATAATTAATAAACAAATGTATCATTAGTTTTCATAATCTGCACTTAAGATTAATTTTAGACCAATAGTCTCCAAAGTAGGTTAAATTTGAAATCCTTAAGATATCCACAGAGCTAAATTAATTAACACACTCATAAATTTTATTAAAAAAATATTTTTTTTAGGGTTTCTAGTAATTAAATTGACCAAGTTGGCCAGCTTGATTTATTATTATTCACTTGAGAAAATAAGCTGTCCATGTTATGCAATCTGCCAAGCTAATTAATCCAATTAAACTAAACAAGCACTAACTCCTCTCCTAAGATTTTGTAGAGTGTGACCTATCATGTTAACTCTCCTAGCTAGTCCTACAATGCACTCATGCATAAAATTGAAGTTTTAATTTTTATTACTTAATTTCCTACTTCAATAAAATTTGTGCTAATGTTAGGTCATTTACCTATGAACGTATTGTATTATCACGTCCCCAAAGGGCGTGATTTGTTGTTGGTATAGGACTTATGTTCCGATTTTCAGTGGAGTGTATTTATTGTAAAAGTATGAGACAGTCAGAAGTTTTAACTGCTTCGTTTAAGCTCGGGTCGGGTGGTTTTCGGCTGGATTTTCAATATTTTCAAAAGAAAAATATTGTGCTATCATGCCCGAAGGGGTATGATTTTGTGACATAAGATTTAAAATTTAGTTGTCCGAATTATAGATTCGATTATAGGAAAGTATTGTACTATCATAGTATAAAGTTAAATTAAGGAACAAGGACCGCTACATAATTTGAGTAATATTTGAAATTAATAATTTGACTGTTATACCTTTTTTGTCCCCTAAAAAAAAGTTACCTTGATTAGAGTCTGAAGCGGTTCACGAAGCCGGTTCGCGTTCTTCAAAAACCAATTCTTAGACCGTTTGGTTCTCTTATTCCGCTTCAAATTCCGGTCCAGTGCATGCGTGACAAGCCCAAGCGAGACACTGTACAAACGAGTCACATTCGAAAGCGGTTCATATAAAACAGCAGCAATGCCGCTCTTCGAATCCACAAGCTCATCAAAACAAGTCTGCTGATTCGTAACGATTCCACTCAGCAAACTCGTGACTCTATCCACGAGTTCATCCGTCGTCGTCGACTCAGCCGCTTTCAGCTCCTCCGAAATCGAGTTCAAGTAGTCAACGTTCAGTTCCATCAGCTCACCGCAGTCGGTGAAAGCACCGGCTTCCACGTGGCTGAATCTTGACCGTTGATTTCTGTGAGTGAGGTAATTCCTGATGATTTTGGAGAGCCTTTGTGCTTGTTTCAAGCATTGCTTGACGGAGAACTTTCCGTAGTTGTAAGGATTGGACGGTGAGGATTTGAAAGCGGAGAGGATCCAACGGCAGAGCTTTGGATATGGAGTTGATTTGCATGCAATGGACGGTGATTGTGGTGGTAGTGTTGATTGAGATAGGCAACGGAGAAAGAGAAGAGATAAAAAGAAGAAGAGAAAGGAAATGGAAATGTATTTCATTATTTTCTTGGGGGATTTTTTTCTCGGGAAAGTGATGGAAACTTTGAGAGAGAGTGAAAAGAGTGTGAGTGTATTTATAGTGGAAACGGGGATATAAATCAAAGATATAGCTAACGTTGAGAAACAAGACGTGAATATTATTATTGTAATGAGATTATAATACTGAGGTCCCTGAATTTTGATAAAATCACAGTTTGCAATCATATGTGTTTTTTTGAAATGTTGGAAACCCTATCGCCAAATCACCCGATTTAGACTTAAGCGAAGTGGGTAAAACCTGCGGCTGTCACATATACTTACAAAATTTGCACCACTTGGACTCAAACTCAGAACATAACAAATAAGTTTTAAGTCATTTACCACCAAACTACACACTATTCGGGGGCAATCATATGTTCACTTTCTAAATTTTACGTAAACCAATCTTTAATTGAACGGTGAACACTTCCTCGCCTTAATTTATGCGTATTATGGAAGTTGTTTTAATTTCTTCCAAATATTTAGAAGTAGACGTAACTTTTTCTAAAATCACACATCGAGCTATTCCAAAATTATATATTCGAATTACATAATGACAAAGCCGATTTTGAAAATTTTGACAAGCTTTTGATACTTTCCTTGCTTCTGTTGCCACCACGAGCTTTACACAATCGATCGGATCATATAAACAAACCCTAATAAATCAAAGGGTCCAATGTGTTAAGAAAACGAGAATACTCAAAATATTGTACATCCATATTTTACATTAAAAGGCTAGTAATGGTCTTACTATAAGTCTATAACACGGTTTCATTATTCTTTTCCCAAGCTATATTTTAATTTATAATTTTGATAAACTTTATGGCTCTTGATATTATTGTCCCTCAATTATTAATTATTAATTATTATTAATAGAATTATGGGAAGGTGTCGGTTCGGGGATTTAGGGTTTGTCACAAAATGCATGTGGATGGAACGTGCAAGGAAAGACAAAATGATGGTGTGTGAAGTATAAGGAACATAGTTGTTAGTTACACTTAATATTGCAATAATTAAATTCTAGTTGAAAAAAAATGATATTTATACATAATTTGTGTAAAAAATGAATACAAAATATCGTAATATTAGTTGTTTTAAATTTAAAATAAATTTTAACGAGATCATTTGTACTGTCATGTGTCTAATTTTGTACAAAAATTATGTGCATTATCATTGTTTTCCTTAATATGAGAATAAGAAATCCATATTATTTTTTTAAATCGATATGATTTTTCATCCCGAATTTCAAATTAAATGTTTTATATTTCTATATTTTTTAAATAAAAAATTTAAGATTTGAGATGAAAGATCGTCCCGAATCTTACATCGTAAGGTGTGAGATTCCAAATCTCATTTAAAATTTTATTGTCATCTCTACTTCCTGCGTAGAATATCTAAATTTGGGATGGTAAAATATTGGGTTGGACTGTTTGAAAAATAAAAGTTTTTTTTTTTTTTTTTAAAAAAATATTGTTGTGGAAACTGATTTCGGTCGAGGTCCACAATCAATAAAGTGAGCTGAGGGGCACGAACGAACCTGCAAAACAAGAGTAGAGCGAAAGAGGAGGTTACTGCCCACCGGTGTGGTGGAAGCCGTAGGCACTCCGACGCTCAAGTTAGTCTAAGGGCGAATGAATTCAAGATGAAAGGGTTAAAGTCAATGGAATACCTCAACCACAGATTTGCTAGTCGTGAGGGCGGTGTATTGGAGTAGTGTCTTGATGATAGGAGTAGTCACCAGAAGCAGATGCCTCTCTATTGCTTCGTCTTCTTATTTTATAGGTTCCCTGATGCGGGGTCCCGTTGGAGTCTTCTTCAATGATCGTTTAATTCAGGTGATTTATGCCTGATAACTGACGATCGTCTTTCTCATTCGAAACCGTCAACTTCATGATGATATTTATGAATTCAGATTCTCTTCTTGATTTTTGTAACTGGTGTCCGTTGGCTCTTTTTATGTTAACGAGTTTGGGCCCATGAGGCGGTCCGTGGATCTACTAATGGGCTCCAGTTTTTAGTGGTTGGCCTTGTGGTAAATGTCGATTTTATCCATGTGCCCAATTTTGGCCCGTACAATTGTAATACTTGAAAAATGAAAAAACCTATGAATTTAAAAGTTTGTAGTGATTTTGAAGATTAAACCTTAATTAATTATTCATAAATGTATGTATTTATAATTAGAAATGAATATATTTAGTTTAAATGTAATATTTTTAATAATGATCATCAGGCTCGAGCCTAGCCTGGCCCGGACCTGAGTTTTTCCCTTTGTCCAGGCTAAAACTTGTCGGCTCGTGTTGGGCTTAGATTTTTTTGCCACCTCTAATTTAAATGAAGCAGGTGAAACTTTTAGATGATATGAATTGTCGAAATTATCATCGAATCTATCTTTGACATGCAGTTGAGTTGGCAATCAGTAGAGATAGAGGTGTGCAAACATAATCTGATTCGCTGGTCAAACAGCAACATGCGCGGGTTATGTGCGGAAATCTGAGTTGGTTTTGGCCAACACCCACGGGTTATGATTTGGCTCAGATTGAAAATTCAACCGGCAATCATATAAATTATTTATTTATTTTTTATACTTTTCAATATTATATGATTGAATTTTATATTTAATATTTTCCCTTTATTATTTATTATTTTAAATGTGAATTCTTGAATTTTTAATTAATTTTTTAAAAATATAAAAATATACTCCACATACAAACTCAACTTGCGACCCTCTCAGGTTGTGCGAGTCGGATAGGTTGGAAAAATCCCAACGTACAAAACTCAACCTGCGATCCCTTAGGTTGTGCGAATCAGATAAGTTGGAAAAATCCCAACCCCACTATTTATGAGGTGGATGGGTTAAATTCTAACCCGACCCCGTGCACACCCATAAGTAAAGAAAGGTTTAAGTACTAAATTAAATTGAGTGATTTAATCAATTTTTTCACTAAAAAAACTTGTACTTTTAAAATTAAAACTTCAACTGTTATACTTTTAAAAACTAAAAGCCGATATGAAAATAATGTTGGGGGTTTTGGGCGGTATGTTCGGGTTACGTAGCAGAATGCGGGAAAATCAAATTTTCTAATTTCTTTAATTTTATTTTAATCACTCAATACTTAAAAACAAAATTTTTAACCCAAAAATCAGAATTTCAGTAAATTACCGTGCAACCCCAAAACTTTTCATTTTAATCATTTTAGTCTAAGTTGTCAAAAACAAGCTTAGGTGATTTCCAATCACAACCAAAATGATTTCTATATTACATATACATAAAAAAAAAAAATTTCTAAAATTTTTTCCAGATTTTTCTTAATTACGGAAAACCCCAAATATTTTATATTTTGATCATTTTGGTCATAAATTGTCACATCTTATATACATACAAATATAATCCAGAAATTTTTTTTCTAGGATTTTAGGTAATTTCAGTGAGCCCTCAATAGTTATCATTTTGATCATTTTGCTCCTAAATTGTCAAATACAAGGTTAGATGATTTCTAATCACTACCAAAATAATTTATACATATATATATATATATATATATATATATATAATATATATATATATATTAACACAATCTAACACTTTAATTAAATTTCTACAACACCAAACAAGTCTCACCACTTTGAAATAACTCAAGAACAATTATCATTGAGTGGCCTAACAACTCTAAAATGACAACCAAGTCATCTAATAACCAAAAATGTGCTTATTAACCATTAATAAACAAATTTTGTTTACATACATGCATATAACCTTTCATCAAGCTTCCAAGTTATCTCAACACAAAATAAGAGAGTAGAAAAATACATACTTACATCATATGTAGTAGTAACCTTTGTGTTTTATGCTTAAAACCTTTGTGTTTTTCTCTCAACTCTCTTTTTATTTCTTGAAGGCTTGAACTTATGAAATGAAAAAATGAAAACAAATTTTATATAACCACACCCAGGCCGAAAACCCCAAGGGTAAGTATTGTCATTTTGCTTCAAATTTTTATATTAATAAAAAGGTTAAGTTATTTGCTCAAGTTGTACACTACGACTTTAAATATATTCAAACAAGTGCACCAATTAAATTTAGCCAAATCTAACCATAATCATAATATAGATAAATGTATTTAATTATTCTAATTATTTAACAATTAAATAATTAGATAATTACTTAATATAAATATCTAAATATATGTATCATACTTAATTTAAATATTCCATAATACATATATTTGTGACATGTGTCAAATATTTTATTTGACAATTAATTAATGTGTATTTAATAAAATCATGTATTAAATCCAAATACACATTGTTGATGGTGTTTTCAGGCACTACAAACATTTAAGACAGTACAACAAGGACAAAAAGGTAAAATCCCTGATCGTTGAAATCTTACATCCGACCCGACCACAACATGAGGAGACCGACCACTTTGGTTCGGGTGACCGAGCACTATAAGGTCGGCAGAGATATTCTCAGCATAAAAGATTGACATGACCGACCTCATGAAGACCGACCAGACAACGAGCCGTGTTCAAAACAACAGCATCCCATTCTTGTGGATAAGATAAGAAAGATATCATACTCTCACAAGGAGAAGGAGTCAGAATCCAAAAGGGAATACGGAAGAAGAAGACAATACTGGATCAGGAAACCCTACAAGAAGAGAAGATTGAGTTCAAATAGGATTTCTTATGCAATAGGAGTCTGATTTCTGTATTATTATAAATAGGAGGGTAGAGCATGTGTAAAAGACATCTGAAAATCATGGCAAGAGTGAGGGATTAGAATCATCAAACTTCGATTTGTAAAAGCAAAGAAGAGACCCGATGAGTGTATTTGAGTAATAAAAAGTACCACCCAGTTCTTGTCCGTGGACGTAGGTCGGATCCCAAAATCCACCGAACCACGTTAAATCACCTTGTCTGATTGGCGTATTTTCTTGCTTTCCGCTACGTTGTTTTTGGTTTCCGCATAACCAAACAAATTCACAGTTGGAGGAGGATTCCCTCGGAGGTGATATTCCTGTATTACCCTGAGACCAAAATCCACCGTCAACAGTTGGCGCCGTATGTGGGGAACTTCACAAAAAGCAGTTCACGTGATAAGAAAATGGCGGAGGGCGGAAATCACCAACCAGGAGGTCCGGCAATGGACTGGATGAAAAAGATGGAAGATAGCATGAGGTCTATGATATATCGACTAGAAAGAATGGAAGGAGCAAACAACGAGAAACCTGAAACCGGGACCGGCCAGAGGAGGAAAGAGAGGGAAAGAGGGAAAAGAGTAGTAGATGTAAGCGAAGACGAGAGACCCAGAAAGAGAGGCCCATATGGGATAAGATCTGAGGTGGTAGGAAGAGAGCCACGATCAGAAGACACATGGGAAGAAGCAGAGGAGGAACAATCACCCGACCCCTCCTCCGACAGTTTTTACAACTCCGAGAGGGAGGATAGAAAGTATAACGAAGACGTACAAGAGACCTCCGGGTTTAAAGAACGCCACGCCCGGAGCGACAGGCGAACAGAAGGACACATAAGGCGACACGGGGGCACAACCCGTGAAATAAAGTCTTGGTTGAGAAAAGAGATGACCAGATGGGGAGAAGGCCTCAAGACCGGCGCGGGAGACACCCGAGGCGAGGAAGATGGGTCTCCCCTTACGGAAGAGATAAGGTCAGCACAGTTCCCAAAGCGATTTAACATGCCGACCATGGCACCATACAAAGGCCACTCCGACCCAAAATCCCACATCGAAAACTTTGTCCTCCTGATGGAAGTACATGGAGTAACGGGCGACGCCATATGCAAAGTATTTCCCTTAACTTTAGGTGGGCCTGCCATCCTATGGTATAGAAGTCTGGCCCCGAGGAGCATTCAGAGCTTCTCCCAACTTAAGAAATCGTTTATCCGGCATTTCAAAGGAGCCTGCACCCCTAAAAAAACAATAGGAGAACTAAGGCTCATGAAACAAGGAGACGACGAAACACTGAAAAGCTTCATTGAAAGGTATCACAACACTGTACTCGAGGTCGGAGGGTACGAATCCCAAGAAGCCCTGGAAAGTATGAAAGGGGCCCTAAGGGTCGGGAAACTGTGGACCCACCTGAGGATCCATGAGACACCAGACTACGCTACCGCACTGGAGGTAGCCAGGAAGTACGTCCTACTAGAAAGCGAGGAAAAGTATCCCGGAGAGGGACAACCGCCAGAGAAATGGGTAACAAGGAGAGAAGACCATCGGCGACCGGAAAGAGAATTCCGGAAGTTCAAGTTCATCAAGACCCAAAGAGTTCAGACCAATGGCACAAAAGGATCAAGGCAAAGGGCCCGCAACTCAAGTAAACCATGTGGTCCGAAAGGAAGCGTATATTCCCCTAAGCAAGCCGCCAGGGGAAATCATCATGGAGATACGGGAGAAAGGCCTCTTAATAGAGCCCGACCTCAGGAGGTTTCCCCCAGACAGAAAAAACAAAAGATCCTACTGCCTGCACCACAATCTAAAAGGGCACACAACCGATGAATGCAAGGACCTGCGGGAACAAATGGAGGACCTGGCCCGGAACGGGTACCTGAACAATTACATCGACCACGAGATCATGGCCGCCAGACAAAGGACAAGGAATCGAGAGGTGAACGTCATCGCAGGAGGGGCAACGCTGGCCGGGGACTCTAACCGGTCGAGAAAGAATTACAGCCGAGCACGGGGGACAGAGGTGCTGAAAACAGAAAAAATCCCAAACCCACGAGGAAATCGGTCGACACCCATTATGTTCACCGATGAAGACGCTCAGGGGGTAAGTTTCCCCCATGACGACGCACTAATAATCAAAGCAACAATCGGCGGCACAGAAGTGGACATAATCTTGGTGGATCCCGGGAGCGCGGTAGACATAATTCCAAAGAAACTTTGGAAAGCCTGGGGGTAGAGTACACAGCTCTAACCAAGGACAGCACCCCCCTGTACGGTTTCGGGGGTTCAATGGTCGTCCCGCTGGGAAGAATTCAACTAGCAATGACGATCGGAGCCGCCCCCAAAACCCGGACAACCATGATAAACTTCACTGTAGTAGACTGCATGAGCAGTTATCAAGTCATTGTCGGCCGCCCCTTCATGATGAAAACCAAGGCCGCAATGTCCTGTTATTACTTGAAATTGAAGTTCCCCACACAGGAAGGGATCGGGATCATATGCGGAAGCCAGAGATAGCCCGCAGCTTTTTGCCACTTTCTCGCGAGAGACCCTCTGCGTGGAAAGAGGCACCAAGAAGAGACAGAGAGACGAGGACGACATGAACACGAGGAAAGACCCTGCTCCCCGGCCCGATAAAGCTGCACGGCTCGGGGCAGCCGAAGAATTAGAAGAAGTAAAAAACTATTCGGGCCAAAGAAAAGCATAAGAATAGGGGGAAGTCTAGACGAGGCCCTAAGAAAAGACTTGTTGGAATGTCTACAAGAGTACCCCGACGTTTTTGCATGGGGACACGATGACATGCCCGGAATCGACCCAAAATTCGTAAGTCATCGCTTAGCAGTGAACCCATTACACAAACCAGTAAAACAGAAGAGGAGAATATTCAACCAGGACGGTGCAGAGCAATAGCAACCGAGGTGGAAAAATTGCTGAAAGCCGGTTTCATCCGGGAAGTAAAATACCCAGAATGGGTATCCAACGTAGTATTGGTGAAAAAATCTAACGGAAAGTGGAGAATGTGCGTAGATTTCACCGACCTCAACAAAGCATGTCCAAAAGACAGCTTTCCCCTCCCAAATATAGACCAACTGGTAGACACAACAGCCTGCCAAGGGCTGCTAAGCTTCATGGACGCTTTCTCGGGATACAATCAAGTCAAGATGCACCCTGCGGACGAGGAGAAAACCACCTTTATCACTGACCAAGGGCTGTACTGTTATAAAGTAATGCCTTTCGGATTGAAGAATGCAGGGGCGACTTTCCAGAGACTGGTGAACAAAATCTTCAAACCGCTCATCGGCACAACCATGCTGGTATATGTCGACGACATGATAACAATGTCCAGAGAACCAAGGGACCATGTGGCCGACCTGAAGAAAACTTTCGAACTCCTGAGGAAACACAGTTTAAAGCTCAATCCAGAGAAGTGTGCATTCGGGGTAGCCTCAGGAAAATTTCTGGGCTACATGGTGAGTTCACGAGGTATTGAAGCAAACCCACAAAAGATACAAGCCGTGCTAGACCTGAAATCGCCCCGGACAGTTAAGGAAGTACAAAGCCTTACAGGAAGGATCGCCGCACTCAACAGGTTCATCTCGCGTGCAACCGACAAGTGCCATCCTTTCTTCAAAGTCATCAAAAAAGCTCAAAAAGGGGTCGACTGGACACCTGAGTGCGAAGAAGCCTTCCAGCACCTAAAACAATACATGGCACAACCCCCTCTCCTAGCCAAACCCCTCCCAGGGGAGACACTGTATCTATACCTGGCCGTCTCAAAGCACGCAGTAAGCTCGACACTGGTACAAGAGACCGACCATGTCCAGAAACCGGTTTACTATGTCAGTAAAGCCCTGCTGGACGCAGAAACTCGATACCCCAAGCACGAACTCTTTGCCCTATCCCTGGTCACTGCGGCACGGAAGTTACGACCCTACTTTCAGGCCCATCCTATCAAGGTATACACAGATTATCCCCTGAGACAAATCTTGCAAAACCAGAGGTCTCAGGGAGACTAATGAAGTGGTCAGTAGAAATAAGCGAGCGAGCACGACATCTCCTACCTCCCAAGAACAGCAATAAGAGGGCATGCCTTAGCGAACTTCATAGCAGAGCTCACGGAACCACAGGTCCTGGCCGTGGAAGAAGACAGGTGGGAAATGTCTGTAGACGGATCCGCAAGTTCGCACGGCTACGAAGCAGGGGTAGCACTAAAAAGTGAAAAGGGAGAAGAGAAATACTGCTCGCCCTCAAATTCGCCTTCAAAACTACAAACAACGAAGCAGAGTACGAGGCAATACTGGCCGGACTAAGGCTATGTACAGTAGTAGGGGTCCACAACGTAGTGATCAGGAGTGATTCTCAGCTAGCAATACAACAGATGAAAGGGGACTTTCAAGCCAGAGAACCAGCCATGGTAGCTTACCTAGCCGAATGATTTAAGACAGTACAGCAAGGACAAAAAGGTAAAATCCCTGATCGTTTGAAATCTTACATCAGACCTGACCACAATATGAGGAGACCGACCACTTTGGTTCGGGTGACCGAGCACTATAAGGTCGGCAGAGATATTCTCAGCATAAAAGATTGACATGACCGACCTCATGAAGACTGACCAGACAACGAGTCGTGTTCAAAACAACAGCATCCCATTCTTGTGGATAAGATAAGAAAGATATTCTACTCTCACAAGGAGAAGTAGTCAGAATCCAAAAGGGAATACGGAAGAAGAAGACAATACCGGATCAGGAAACCCTACAAGAAGAGAAGATTGAGTTCAAATAGGATTTCTTATGCAAATAGGAGTCTGATTTCTGTATTATTATAAATATGAGGGTAGAGCATGTGTAAAAGACATCTGAAAATCATGGCAAGAGTGAGGGATTAGAATCATCAAACTTCGATTTGTAAAAGCAAAGAAGAGACCTGAGGAGTGTATTTGAGTAATAAAAAGTACCACCAAGTTCTTGTCCGTGGACGTAGGTCGGATCCCAAAATCCACCGAACCACGTTAAATCACCTTGTCTGATTGGCGTATTTTCTTGCTTTCCGCTACGTTTGTTTTTGGTTTCCCGCATAACCAAACAAATTCACAGTTGGAGGAGGATTCCCTCGGAGGTGATATTCCTGTATTACCCTGAGACCAAAATCCACCGTCAACACACATTAACTAAGAAATGACCGGAAAATCCCTTAAGCATGTATCTTTTCGTTTAACTGTTAAGCGATTTATAAATAATCAATATTATTTATAAATGTTGTCATTTTGCTCTATGAATATGTTTCATTAGCGGGACTCTTTAGATTCAGACATATCCGTCACGAAATCCAATTTCGTGTCCATAATCTACCAACTCGTAAATTATGACGACCACAGATAAACTCACTGAACCATACAGATCGAGGTCATCACATACGTATAATATACATGTCACAAGTACCGGATTATCCCGGAGATATAAATATAAACGTCAAATCTCTATAGGTATAATCCGTCGACATATCTATTAACAATCTCTTAATAACACTTATAACTTACTTCTACAGTGTACCACAGGCCCATGGATTTAACAGATTGCTAATTATATATTGAATATATATGCTCTGTACACATAACTGACGGATCGTATCTTGATACACACAAGATATCATAAGGATTAGTCCACACCCAACGAACAGACGGAGGTCTGATCTAAATAGATCGGTGACGTGACTGCCATCAAAGTGTGAAAGATACCTCATACATCCACGGTGGTATCTCAAGTCAAATGATCACTATGCTACTCAACCCGAGAAGATTCCTATTGACGTTGGTGTACCATCTATTAGGAAATCTTCGATGAGTCGTTCAGTGTTTATCAAATAAACACCTACACGTCTATACGAGTCTTCCGAGACTCATGGTTCATTGGGATAAACCATCAGACCAAATTTCGATATACGATGTGTACTGGTCTCATCGGATTTTACTAACCGATCCGTGTTATTAAATCTTGACCAGGAACTTTATTTGAGAATATACAACTTATAGTGACACTTCCCAATGTCAATTACAAACTACATTATAACTGTGCACTACGTTGTAAATCATGAGGTCTTTATCTAATATATACATATCACTAAATCATATTTAGTTTCAATCTAATCGTAATTAGATTGAATATGTATATAAAAACAAGATGTGCTACCATAAATAAGTAATATTATGGAAAAAGAAATCGTTCGTATTCATGAATCGGACATAAATACGATCCGGATTGACACTCTGAACACCAACCCTAAAAAACAATACTCTTTCAAATTCAAGTTTTTTTAGGCATCCCTAGTTTTAGTTTGAGAGAGCAAAATCTCATTTCATTTTTCAAGCATTTTCTCAAACGTCTGTATTTATTGCTGACTGTAGCCATGCCAAAGGCAAAGGATAGCCTCTCATGTGATCAAATTCATATCATGCGTATCAATGAAGTGATGTGTCTATCTATTAATATATATATATAGGGGTGGGCAAAAAAACCGACCGAACCGAACCAAACCGCAAACCGAACCAAACCGGACAGAATTTACTGTTTTTTTTTTCTAACGGTTCGGTTTGCGGTTCGGATTGGCCCACTCCAAACGGTTTACGGTTCGGTTCGGATGCTAAACCGAACCGCACCTGTTAAACCGAACTGTTATAATGAAGTGATGTGTCTATCTATTAATATATATATATATATTAGGGGTGGGCAAAAAAACCGACCGAACCAAACCAAACCGGACAGAATTTACTGTTTTTTTTCTAACGGTTCGGTTTGCGGTTCGGATTGGCCCACTCCAAACGGTTTACGGTTCGGTTCAGATGCTAAACCGAACCGCACTGTTAAACCGAACCGTTATAATTAAAAAATTATATATTTTTATAAAAAGATTTGTATTTTTCTTTTAATTTTACTTTATGTTTTCTTTTTATTAGTATGTTAATACTTTTATTTTTAATTTTTTTGTTAATATATTTTTTTGTTAATAATTTTACTCTTAAATTTAGTTGTTAATA